>OU830604.1:62983102-63583102 GCA_917563855.2 Limnephilus lunatus
GTGTATAATGGGCCACATGCATCACATTTAAAAAAATTCCGGTTAAGCAAATATTCTAAGACATTCTGTATTTTTTTATCGTATTTTTGAAACCAAGGCGATTTTTTGAAAATTTCAATCCGAAAAATCAGATCATTTTTTACAAACCTGAAAAACGGGACGTAATTTTATTGGTGCGAAAAAACGATAATTACATACCCGAAAATCATTTTAAAAAATAACGTTTTCCACACGAATAGCAATAAATTGTACGGGGTTGTCTTCGTAACATCTGTAAAAACACCGCCATCTTTATAAAAAAATCAAACCAAAGGATGAGTTCGCATGTAACAAACAATAAATCTAGTGAACGTTAAACGCAAGTTCAAAAATTCGCCGGAAATCAAAGTGTTGCCATATAAAAAAAATTAATCAGTTTGGAATTTTACAAAATTAAGGGAACTTAATCGGAGACGGGACATTTTCATATAGTGACGTCACGAGCTAAAATAATAAATTTATTTATTTAAAAATAATAAAAAATACATTTCTAAAAATTTTTACTAACATTTTCGTAATCTAAGTAAAAAAATCTATCGACACGATATTTTCCAAGTCGTTATAAAAATCCATGGCCTATTATGTTAATGAGATCATAGAGTTAAAAACATATATAAAATACGTATTACGAAAAACGGTGTCTCTCGGATTTGAAAATTAATTAACATTTCCTTGATTTTCCTGCTGTTCAGACTTGTAAAAAAAAATGATTGAATACAGTCCTTTACAAACAGAAGCGTGCCATATGTAGATGATTTGTAAATAAACAAAAAAAAATCAGAGTGTGTAATTCACACGCGGTAGAAGTGAAACTAGAAAGTCGCTAGGTGTCGCTTTCTTTTTTTGCCTGTTTGTTTTAAAGTGGTTTGAAGATTGGATATTGATTTCAAGAAAATAAAAATGTTTTTTTTTTTGGAATTCGTGGGATTCGAACCTCCGACTTGATGTCTTTCTCTCTGGCCGGTGAGACTTGTCAGGCGCCTTGTCCACTGTGCTATCATAGGCCCACGCCGAAGCGCGAATATATACCGCATTATATTAAAACTGAGTATTTGTGTAGAACTGAGTTGTGACGCATTTCCGTTTCATCCGAATTTCAAATCACTAACGGCGCTAAAGAAGTTCCACTTCAATAATTGTTGTTGCCTCCAAATGTCAAGCCACTGAATAACATCCATGGAAAAGATCCGGCGTTGGGGCCATCATTCCACCATTTTTGTACGAATGCTTGTACCGAATGTTTTATTGGTATTCCAAGTCATTTGTAAGGTTTATATTTTTAATTTTTTCGATTTAATTATTAAATTTTATTTATTTATCTATACATATCTATACACATGATTATATTCCAAGTTGTTTGAAAAATAAAGAACTTTTATATTTCAATGGTGAATTTTAATATTCTAATTTTTTTTGGTAAAAAGCAGTTACTTTATGGTTTTACATATAAATTGAAGTAAAACAATAACTTTATTTGTAACTACTATTTAATTTTTTTTTTCAATACCGACCGGTTTCGCTTAATATAAGCATCTCCAGGGAATAATATTAAATTGATCAAAAATATACACTGTGTGAGCTTATATAGATAAATAGATATAAAATATATAGATATAGATATAAAAAAATCGTCGAAACGGAGTTGCTATATTTGTCATGGAGAAGTATGTAAAATTTGTTAAGAATTTTGTACCCATCTCGAACAGAATAATATTATTACAATTACACTGTCAACCCATCAACATTAATATTATTCAAGTGCATGCACCAACAGCGGAAGTGAGATATGATGGTGATGTGGAATCTTTTTATGACTCACTAGCCAGTACATTGCAAAGTTTGAAAGGAGGAGAAGTCAATTTTGTCATTGGAGACTTAAATGCCAAAATTGGTGAAGGTCGCCGCTCTCATATAGTTGGTGAATATGGCTTAGGCATAAGCAATCAAAGAGGTGATAGACTATATGAATTCTGCCAGGATAAAAATATGGTTGTATTAAATACTTGGTTTAAACTCCCGAAAAAAAGGCTTTATACATGTAGATCACCTCAGGATGGAACAATCTATAATATTGTCAGGAACCAAATTGACTATGTGTTAGTAGACCATAGATTCAGGAACTCTGTAAAGAGAGTCACCACGTACCCTGGTGCGGACATTGGTTCTGACCATGTTTTGTTAACTGCCGATATTGTTTTATGCTTAAAACAAATAAAAAAACCCAAAAACAAAATTAAAATGGATATCTCGAAACTCCAAGAAGAAGTGGTCAGAAATAGGGTATCTCAGACTTTGAACGATAATATTAGACTACTCCCTCGTGATCCATCGATAGTAATACAAACACAATGGGATAACCTGAAGTCAGTTATATGTGAAACCTGTGATACAAATTTGAAAGCTGATAAGCAAATTAGAAAAAAAGAATTGGATGACTGACCACATTTTGAACTTAATGGATGAGAGACGTAAACACAAACATAATGAGACACAATATAAAAACTTACAAAGAACGATAAGATGTGAAATTAAAAAAGCCAAAGAAGAATGGATGAAGTCACAGTGTGAAGAACTAGAGTCGTACAGTCGTAGTCACAATGCATTTAAACTTCACAAAAAATTGAAGGAAATTACAGGCACTTCTAGAAGAATTACTCCATCATGTTTAGTTGACGATTTCAATAAATTGATATTGGATGAAAAAGATATTTTACAAACGTGGGAAAAGTATATTCATGATACATTCAAAGATATTAGACCTGACATTAATATTCCTAACGATCAATTGCATGGACCATCGATTTTAAAATCAGAAATTCTTCATGCGATAAAGACTTCAGAACATCGAAAAGCTTGCGGACCAGACGATATTCCAGTTAAGGTGTTGAAGCTCTTTGATAATGAAAATGTTGACAACCTGTTGAGGTTATTTAACTCTATATATGACACAGGGAACATACCCCAAGATCGGCTAAAATCCACCATCGTGACATTACCTAAAAAACAATACTCTAAGAAGTGCAGTGACTATCGATTAATAAGCTTGATGAGTCATGTCCTTAAATTATTCCTTAAAATAATACATGCCAGGATACGCTATAAGTGCGAGCAGGACTTGGATGACACTCAGTTTGGCTTCAGAAATGCGTTCGGTACGCGTGAAGCATTATTTTCTGTCGACGTACTATTGCAAAAGTGTCGTGACCAAAGAAAGGAAGTCTTTGCCTATTTTATTGACTACGAAAAGGCATTTGACAGGGTAAAACATGCTGACCTAATGAAAATTCTTGCGGTTTGTAACGTTGACACCAAAGACCAGAATTTCATTAAAAACCTGTATTGGTTCCAAACAGCAGAAATAAGACATGGGAATGAGAGATCTAATGCAATCGCCATTCAGCGTGGAGTACGACAAGGTTGTATCCTGTCGCCACTATTATTTAATCTCTATTCCAACTATATCTTCAAAAGAGCCCTAAGTAATACCCAAAAGGGTCTCAAGATCAACGGAGTTGTCATTAATAACATAAGATATGCAGATGATGCTGTATTACTAGCTGACAGTATCAGTGACCTCCAAGACCTATTAGATCTTGTTAATAATGCTGGTGAGCAACTGGGCCTAACAATCAACGTCAATAAAACTAAATGGATGACTTTTGGACGACTAGATCACTCTGGATCAATGATACGGTTAAATGGTTGTAATGTCGAAAAGGTGGAGAAATTTAGATACCTCGGCAGTATCCTCACGGAGACTCTTGACCCAGATACAGAGATTAGGTGCAGAATTGAAGCAGCAAGAACTGCATTCATAAAAATGAAATCCCTCTTCTGCAATGACAATATCAGCTTAAAACTAAGGCAGAGAATGCTAAAATGTTATGTGTGGTCGGTCTTGCTGTATGGTTGTGAAACATGGACCTTGAAAATAAATACCATGAACAGGTTAGAGGCTTTCGAAATGTGGCTTCACCGGAGAATGCTCAAGGTCCCATGGACCGACATGATCGCCAACATAGAAATTCTCAGGCGGGCTAGAGCAGATAGGGAACTGCTTACATTAATTAAAATCAAGAAAATTTCATATCTGGGTCATATACTTCGAGGGGAGAAGTATCACTTGCACCATTTTATATTGAAAGGCAAGATAGAGGGTCGCCGAGGGCCTGGTAGGAGACAAATGTCTTGGCTGCGAAATATACGAGAGTGGACCGGCATTAGAAGTGTGGAGGAGCTATTCCGGGCAGCGCAAGACAGAGAGACCTTTTCAAGAGTGATCGCCAACGTCGGGGGGACCTGATAAGGCACATAAAGAAGAAGAAAGAAAGGGACAAAACATAATTATACATACATACACAGGAACAGTGAGAGGGTTTACATCTTACAAGGTGATACAGAAAAAGAGACGGGTGATGACTAATAAATTACGGTATTATATGTACATGGATAAAACGTCAACTGAACAGACGATTAACGGGTAAAGTGTCATCCAATCAAATTAAATAATTAAATCGTGGTTTGCAAACAAAATTATTGTTTTATTTCAATTTTAATAAATTGTTGTAAATAGTTGTACATATTATATCGACGGTAATTTCCATATTAAATTTATAAGAAACGTGTATTTGTTTGCTGAGAAGAGGGACCCCGATATTATTCCGGCCAAGCGAATAGTATTAGAAAAAGTTTATCTTATTCCTCGTTCCTTGGTCCTCCTGCCACCCGAACCCCATCTCAATCCGTCTGCTGTCTCTTGTCCCTTGTACGAGGGGAGATGGCACCATTAAACCGGCAGCAGCTGGTCCAAAGCTTACAATAAATTAAAAATGTCCATAAAACCACTCTTACACTCGCGACTATAACATCTCCCTTACTGACTCAATACTTCTGACAGATTTAAGCAAACTTATGGGAAATGCGTTTATTATGTACACATTTTTTTATCATACACAATATGTATGTGGATTATTTTTATGATATCAAAACTCAATAGAAACGAAATATCAGCGAGATTAGGTTTGCTTTGTTTTCTATTCAGTTTCCATAAATTAAGGGTAACCTGGAACGGTATTCAAATGCATTTGACAAATCACTCTAATCATAAAAGATGTATTGCAACTTCCGTATCATAAATAATTCATGATTCATGCCATATGACGCCCCAAGTGGTTCGCTAGGGTTGGTGACTGATTCCCAGATTTCTACCCACATCTCACAACTGTTTCTTTTTTTAACAACATCATTTCCTTTAAAATACTCCCTACACACCATCCCCAAAGGTGACCTAGGCCCTGAGGGAAATTGTTTTCCCCAGGGTCTAGGTCTAATCTAATAGGTAATACCTCAGAACATGGTAAAGTACAGACAGAACCCTGTCCAATGAAAGTGACGATATGTGTATGGCCTAATAGTACCAGCGATATGTTATAGAACATATGACGGGGGGTTGTGTTATAGAACACACGCAGAGCCAGGATGAGTGAGGAGTGCTCGGAGCGACCCGCGAACTTCGGACGCCTCCCGCCCCGCTCTCTTCCCTTTCAACCTGCTTTCTGCTATCAACGTCTAATTAAATTGCACCTAGTACTCTCGTACGTAATTATAATAACGGGCGTTGTATTGACTCTGGCTCGGGGAGGTAAATTAATGTTGCTTTGATGTTAGCCAAACCTGGACCGGAAGCCTTTGTATAAAGAGTTCATGTCAAAATAATGTTACCGCATTACCTGCCGTATGAAAAATGCGTAGGTCTGACGTGATCCTATAAAATTCTCCGCTCATGTCTTTATATTATGAGAGCGCCTTAATATTATTACGACGACTAAATAAAACATGGAGAGGACTTGGCATAATAATAAAACATACGGTTATAGAAAAAATGGCGGCCAAAATGTAACCTATAATTATAACTTATCATACAAACTGAAAAATAACCATGGAAACGGCCTGACGTTGCGGCCATTTTTTTGTAACCGTTTAGACAGCATGTTCGGTATGTATTTGTTCCGGTATGCTAAGTCCTTAGGTATTTTGTTTGATAATTGTACGAGTATTAATAGGATTCGTGATAAGTATCAAATAACAGTTTTCAACTTCTATATGTATAAATATAATATGTTATATTATGTAATTTTATTGGCTTTGGTTGTGCTACGGTTTTTGTACTCTTGTACTTTTTGTACTTTTGTAAAAATCAAATATTTTTTTGTACGTCCATATTTGTATGATTGGCACTGTTCTAAAACCAATTAATTAATTTCTAAATAACACAAAACTGTATTGTTTAGAAATTGGTTTACAATAATTGAGCCCTTGCCCGGAATAATGTTGTATCCAACAAAAGATAAAGTTGAGTTATTGATGCAATAATGTTGGGCATATTAATACGCATCTTTTAAGGTAGGAATTACGATAATGAAAATTTTTTTAGGCCTGTGATAGCCTTTTAAAGTTTGTTTTGTGGAAGAATGTTGTGTATCCTTAATTTGGTAGGCGGGTATGGGTACCGCCGCCCTGGGAACCATTTATTGGATGACTAACACCTCTGCCACAGGTCACCCCAAGTGGTTCGCTACGTTTGGTGACTTAGCAGGGGTGCCCGGGTTCATGGGGTAATGTTTGTCTGGCTCTTGATGGTGGGTGCGTCGGCCCACCTTCTGCGTGGCAGGCCGGATTGGGAGATGCTGGTTGAGTTTCCGTTGTCCGGGCCGCTCGGTAGTACAGGGGCCCGACCCTCAGGCTCACGACTTAGGGTGGGCTGCCCCATCAACGAGTGCAAAAACCCTGCCGCTGCTGTTGTGCCGGTTCGTGACCGGAGGGGACCCAGCAGTAGCGTTTGGGGCGCATTGGGCGACCTCTCCAGCCGTACTCTCCCAGCCCATCGCCTTGCACCACAGTGGGTGGGTTGGACTCATACGTCCGTCACTCCTGGACACTCTGATCCCCAGCTTCCTACCCACCCCTCAAACTTCCTTCCAGACCTTCCTTTCCCCTCATAACAAAAAAAAAAAATTAAACAACATAAAATCATGAATAACATAATAACATCAAGTAACGTTATTACAACGGCGAGAAGCAGGAGTCCCCGGTGCAGGCCAAAACTGTTGGTGAACTTCACCAACATTCGCGGCCTGCACAAAAACTTAAACTCAGTCCACCACCACCTTCTCACCCAACGTCCCAACCTTCTCTTCCTTTCCGAAACGCAGATAGCTGAGCCTACAGACGCCTCCTATCTGGATTGCCCGGGTTTCACTCTCATGGGCAAATTCAGACCCAAAAGGGGTGTCTGTCTCTTCAGCCGAGCTGATGTCAACTGTGTGCGGCTGTTGAATCTGGAGAACTCCAAATTCGACGTAATGTGGGTGCGCGTCAATCTTGCCAGTACGGTAAGATTTTATGCGTGTTTATACCGCTCACCGAACCTAAGCGTTTCAGATACGTCCGAACTCTTCAAACATCTAAGCAATACTGTGACCATGACCTCTTGCCCCGCTTCCCTACGGCAGAGTTTGTGGTCCTGGGGGACTTCAATGATCATAACGAACCTTGGTTAAAGTTCTCAGGACCAACGGACTCGGCTGGACGAGAGGCAGAATCTTTTGCCCTCTGCTACGGACTGGAGCAAATGGTTCAGGAGCCTACAAGGGTTCCTGATGTCCAGACTCACCGCCCCGATCGGTTAGACCTGTTTTGAACCACTGTGCCACACGGTTACAAGATTTAGGTCATAGCGCCTCTAGGATCGTCCGACCAGTGCCTGCTGACGACGTCAATCCCCGTAACCTTCAGACCGCCAAACGAGCGGCTGAAGAGAAAAGTGTGGCACTATAGATCAGCAGATTAGTTTGGTCTGCGGGCTCATTTCAATGCTTTCCCGTGGTCAGCTGTCTGTTTTCGGACTTCGGATCCCTCAAGATGTGCCCAGGAAATTGGTGAAGTCATCACATCCGCGATGGATGGCTTCATACATCCACTGTCAAAGAAACTGGTGTGGGCTCAAAGCCGTGGTTCAGTCGACAATGCTCCGAAGCAGTGCGACAAAAAAACGCGGCTTACCGAGCCTACAACACATCTCGAACGTCCGAAAACAGAATAGTATATAACAAAATTGCAAAGGAATGCAAGAGGATCATTAATACGTCAAAATTCGAGCACGACATGCAGATCAGCAGAAAGCTGGCTGTCTGCCCGCACGGTAGCAGAGCGTTCTGGTCGCTTGCGGGCTCAATAGGTCGCAATTTCTGCAAATCCAGTCTGCCACCTCTTACCAGACCTGACGGCTCTCTAGCAAATACCGCCGCCGAAAAGGCTAACTTATTAGGCAAAATGTTCGCGGAAAACTCGACCTTCGATGATCAAGGTGCTACCCCGCCGTCGGTTCCTCATTGCAGTTTTCGTATCAAAAAGCTGAGGATCCGGCATCGGGATGTACTCCAAGTCTTACGGGGGCTTGATGTTAATAAAGCTAGCGGGCCTGACGGAATACCTGCCCTGTTATTGCAGAGGTGCGCTGTAGAAATAGCTCCAATTTTGACGAAGCTTTTCAAAATGTCCCTGAAGTCTGGCTCTGTGCCCTCTGGTTGGAAAAAAGCGATCATTCACCCCATTCCAAAGAAGGGTGACTGCTCCAACCCAGCCAACTACCGCCCCATAGCGATCACATCTGTTCTGTCAAAAGTGATGGAACGTGTGATCAATGACAAACTGCTCACAAACCTCGAGAAGAACAAAATTATTAACGACCGTCAATACGGATTCCGGCGGAACCGCTCGTGCGGTGATCTTCTCGCGTATGTGACGCATGTTTGGGGATGGTGCCTGGAATGTTTTGGTGAGACCCAAACAGTTTCACTGGACATTTCCAAGGCCTTTGACCGGGTTTGGCATCGAGCGCTTGTCAACAAACTGCGTTCTTACGGACTTCCCGCATCCTTGTGTGCGTGGATTGCCGACTTTTTGAGGGGGAGGTCGATTCAGGCAGTTGCTGACGGTTTCACCTCTTTCTCGCATTCGATAAATGCTGGCGTCCCACAGGGCTCGGTTCTGTCTCCGACTTTGTTTGTGTTGCACAACAACGACCTCTTGTCATGTGCATCGATTCATTGTTACGCGGATGACAATACAGTCCATGATAGCTTTTTGTTTGACAAACCTCCAAAGAGCACACAAACCCCAATAGCTCGGAGGGCTTTGAAGCAAAGAATGGACGGTTACCTCGAGAGTGTTTTCTCTTGGGGTAAGAATAACCTCGTCGAATTTAATGTTTCAAAGACCCAATCATGTTTGATAACGTCTAAAAGGGATCGAAATGATAATCTAGTCGCCTTCAACGGAAGCATTCTTCCGAATAGGACCTCCATTGATATGCTTGGTGTAACTCTAAGTGACCAGCTCAGGTATGGGGGCTCCACCGAAACCAGAGTTAAGTTAGCCTCTCAGAAACTGGGCGTATTGCACAGGGCCCGCAGATACTTTAATTGTACTCAACTGCTAACCCTGTACAAATCGCAAGTGCGCCCCACGGTTGAATTTGCCACCTCTGGTCTGGAGCTCCAAAATACCTAAAAAAAAACCCTTGACTCTGTTCAGAAACGGGCGGTCCGTTTGATAGATTCTCCCATCTTAACAGACGGATTGCAATCTTTAGAGCACAGGCGTCAGGTGGGAATGCTGTCCTTGTTCTACCGGTATTACAATGGAAAATGCTCCGAGGAACTAGCGTCGTTGATCCCCTCGGCACCGGTGCATAGTCGGGAAACACGCCAAACACGCGCCCAACATTTGTACACGGTTGACATTAGTCACATGAGAACGGGTCGTTTTTACGACTCGTTCTTGAGTTCAACAGCTCGGATGTGGAACGATTTACCAGCCTCTGTGTTTCCTCCCTCCTACAACATGGGTCTCTTCAAGACCCATGTTCACTCCTTCCTTTCCTCAAAAAGACCCTCCACACAGCATCCTCAAAGATGACATAGGCCCTGAGGGAATTTATTTTCCTCAGGGCCTCCTGTGTGGAGTTTATGTAAAAAAAAAAATAAAAAATAATAACGCAATTCATAAAAATCACGGCGCATGGTTTAATTTATGGGAATAAATGGAGAAAACGAACGTCTTATGGCTTCAACTAGAAAGGTTTAAAAGCCAAGAGGCTGAATAATGCAGGAAATTAGAATTTGTCCCGAAAAAATATTATTAAGCCTGATTTTTAGTCGTTGAAACAGTTTTGTGGAATAATGTTGTATGTTGATCTCAAGACAATATCTAGAAGGTAAACGGTTTCATTTATTCATATCGTTTTTTGGCTTTTTAAGCTCAAAAACATGTATGACGTTTGTACATTTATGTTAGAAGATCATGTTGCTTTCTGTAAAGTAGGAAGAGTAAAAACAAACCATTTTGTGGAATAACGTTGTATGTGAACGTGGTCAAATACAATATTATTCCACAAATTCAGCCTAAATTCATGTAATTAACTCTAAATTAATTGATTTTCTAGACGACTTTTCAATTAAAACTCTTAAGAAATGTATGTTTTATGTATTTTAAATATAAAATGTTAAGAAACATAACTGGTTTAGTTTTTTCAATTTATCTCGAAACTAGAATATTGTTGGATACAACATTATTTCGGGCAAGGGCTCAAATAAATAATGTAAAAATTTTAGAAATTTATGAAAAAATGTTAAAAACCAAATTAAATATTAATACCAAAGATTTATGAAAAATTGCCAAATATTTATTTTTGTTATTTAGGTATGTATCTTGGTTACTTAATTATTATTATTTATTTATTTTCGCCTTGATGGCTTTTACATGTAACATTGATAAGTTGTACAGGAGCATCATAACAAATATAAATATAATACCTACATAAATAATAAAGTGAGCATGAAAAACA
The DNA here is from genome assembly GCA_917563855.2 of Limnephilus lunatus. Taxonomy (NCBI): domain Eukaryota; kingdom Metazoa; phylum Arthropoda; class Insecta; order Trichoptera; family Limnephilidae; genus Limnephilus; species Limnephilus lunatus. The sequence goes on from OU830604.1 coordinate 62,994,048, forward strand.
TAAGCAGGCACAACACAAGTAGTACGTTTTTGGGCTTAGGATTAAAGTATACGATTCAGCAATTTATTGTCACAATACTACTTTTATGATATCTTTAACTAATTAATCCCCACAATTTGAAATGTTTTTTGTTTATTGGTACTTACTTGTCAACACTTGTTTTTCTAGCGTAATTTTTCTTTGTTGAATTTTCATATTATCGTGGCGAAGAAACCATTGATTTGGAAACATGTTGATAAACATGGTACAAAGTGATTGTTTTTCATTATACATAAAACTACATTTATTGCAGCGTGTTATAATAAATACAAACATTCAACATATTTCAGAAAGTTGTGGAGTCTCCTTAGAAGTCCTGCGCACAATCGGATTTGCAGAACTGCTTGCAAGACGGCATTTTGGGGTTCTGCAAATTGGATCGTGAGTAGGCAAAACTGAGAGCCGAATTAGTAGGGCCGCCGGAATAATATTAATTCGGTTGACGGTTCGACATGCTGTCCTGCAAGCAGTTCTGCAATTCGGATGGTGATAGGGCGTTTAATGATTTTATTGGGAGTTGGGATCATCAACGGTCTATCAACTAGAATAGCTAAATTTTATGGTTTATAGACAAAACTGTCAATTTTTATTGAGGATTTTTTTTTGGGATTGTGAAAAACATAAAGAGAAAATTAATATTTAAAATTCACCTCTGCGATGAAATTTTAGAACACACGTTGTCGAAAAAGGATGCACCGTTTTAAGTTCCGCGAAAATATCCATACGCCCAATAACAAAAAAAAATACCCGACTCATTTTGGTAGTTTAAAACAGACAGACTCTGTTAACTTCTAACATTAAAAAATCATTTTCATTTCAATATCTGTCCGTTTTTTTTAATTTTAGTTCCACATAGGACGCCAAAATCTCCACAAAGGAGAGAAAAAAAGCCCTCAGGGCCTAAGTCATCTTTGGGGATGCTGTGTGGAGGGTATTTTTATGGAAAGGAAGGAGAGGAGAAATTCTGGAAGGAATAAGATATGAGGAGTGGGTAGGAGGAATCTGGAGTTCAATGTGTCCAAGATTGACGGACGCATGAATCCATTCCTGGTGCAAGGCGATGGGTCGAGAGAGTTCGACTGATGAGGTCAAAGAGTCTCCCTCAAACAGTCTCTCCTGATCCTGCCTACCACGCATTAGGTGGGCAAACACATCCGTCGCAAAAACCTGATAAGTCATCAAACGTAGCGAACCACTTGGGGTGACCTATGGCGGAGGTGTTGGTTATCCAATAAATGGTTCCCGGGGCAGCGGTACCCATATCTGCCTCCCAAATTAAAAATTCGTTACAATTAAAAGACGATTATATAATATTGTATGCCAACACATGTTGACCTGGCTGGGATGCCCGGGCTCATGGGGTGAAGTTTGTCCGAATCTTGTCAGCGGATGGAAGGCCGGATCGCTAGAACTGGTTGAGAGAGGCCCTTTAAACTCTCCAGCAGGACTCTCTCGGAACATCGTCTTGCACAACAGTGAGAAGGGTAGATTCATACGTCCGTCACTCCTGACTCCTGGACACACTGACCTCAGAATCCTACCCAACGCTCACATCCTTTTCCTCACCAAAACTCCCTCTCCATACTTTCCTATGATCCATTATACAGCATCCCCAAAGATATGCCCTGAGGGAAATTATTTTCCTCAGGGCCTCCTGTATAGAGCTTATATAAAAAAACGTGATAATTTATATATATATTTTTAAATCAATCATATAGTAAAAAACAATTTAGAATTTTTTCCAGAATGTCTGTAAATGTTAGAAGCATATTCGGATATTTCGATAACAAAACGTTTTTTTAAATCAATGAAGTAGGGTGATGGTTTATCGCGAGGATTATTAAAATAAGGTTGTTTACTGTATAGATTCGGCGTAATGGTAAAATGTAACTATTTTGGACCTTTCCACCCTCCGGCTCCGGCTCCGGGTCCGGCTCCGGCTCCGAGTCCGGGTCCGGCTCGAAACCCAACACACGTGTAAGGTTTGCGGCCGCCCGAGGGCGAAGGGGCGTAAAGGGCCAATGTAGATCTAATTAATCAATTTAGCGAATAGCGACGCTGTCGCTATCAAAAGGATTCACTTGAAAACCCCATTGGTAAATATAAGAATTACGCGTTTAAAACAGAATAAATCATTACGTTTTTGATACGATGGGGATGTCAAAAAATATTTTAAAAAATTCATCGGAAAAAAAAGATTGATGGTTAAAATATGTAAGTGTCACCTGCAATATAAATTTATCTTTTTTCTAGAATATTTTGTTTAAATATAATTACTACAGGAGAATCAGTTAAAAAAATTAGAGTGTGTAGTTGACACGCGGTAGAAGTGTAACCTTCTGAAAAAGAAGACAAGACAAGACAAGAGTAGACAAGAGTATGAAGCACCGCACAAAGAGGAGACCAATAGGCTACGAAGCACCGCATAAAATAGAGACCTTTTAGTCTATCTCGTTCTCTCGCAGGCTAAAAAGATGTATGTGTTTGCCTCTTTTTATTGGCGCTATTTTTCATTTTAACGAGTTGCAGATGATCATAACTGTGCTAAATAAGTTTTTACTTCAATTATCCACAGGATTTATGTCTTCTTTGGGGATGCTGTGTTGAGGGTCTTTTAGAAAGAAAGATAGGTGGGTAGGAATCTGGGTAGGGAAAGGCTAACGGACGTTTGAATCCATCCCTCCCACTGCGCTTGTTTAGAGAGTTCTGCTGGGAGGGCAAATAATTTCCCTTAATCAGTCTCTCCCGATCCGGCACGCCACACAGTAAGTGAGCAGACGCATCCGCTGTTAAGACCTAGACAACACGGGCACCCCTTATAAGTCACAAAACGTAACGAACCACTCGAGGTGACCTTGCAGAGTGTGGTTATCTAATAATTGGTTACGGCGATACCCAAACTGAAAATATATGATAATATTTTGAAGGTTATTGATGTAGATGAGGAACAAGATCGGTCCCAAGAGACTTTCCTTTAAGACTCCCAAATAGATTCGATATGATTATGATACACATGATGTTCTGCGTTTGATCGAAAACTGTTTTGCTAACTAGCAAATTTATCACAGCCCTTTAAATACGCATTGTATTTTATGCTTGAGTAGTATCCCCAAGAAGTTTTACCACATCTTACAGATGATTCTGCTGGAGAAAAGTAATATATTCTCAAATAAATTTAATATGGTAACCAATTACAACAATTGATTGAAAATATAAAAATATGACAACAGACGGCTGAAGTTTCCGAGTTTCGGAAAATTAATATTCAACAATTTATGAACACAATTGGTTGGTTTCAAATATAGCCTGATTTGAAAATTTACTTACGTAAAGAAATGTGAAACGGCGTATGTGTGTGTTTATTGAAGTCAAAACTTCTTTAGAACCGTTGTGATTTGAAACTCGATGGAACGAATAATAGCGATACTGAAAAGAGACAAACAAATACATCTATAGGATTTAGCCCACGAGAGAATGAGATAGTAATCGGTCTCCTCTTGGTGCGCTGGTTTGTAGTCTCGCCACTCTTGTCTACTTTAGTTTTGCTTCTACCGCGTGTGAAATGTACAGCAATTCCACATAGGAGGCCCTGAATAACATATTTTCCCTCGGGGCTTACATCGTTTTGAAAAGACTTCTACCATTCACATTTGCGTCATTCTATTATTATTAGACTCCTTTCTTCGTTCATTGGATCTTTACGCCCAAACGTTCTGAGTTTCTCTTCTTAATATGACTCATTACGCTTATATCAGACTCGCATTATTTGCGGATTTCCACATTTTTTCACAGGATTATGCATGGTTTTACCACACATACGCCTCAACTATCTCATTTCTGCAGCATTCGGTATATTTTCATCCTTCCTCTGCTAGTTCAATGTTTCACTGCCATACAAGAAGGTAGGTTTCAGCACTCCATTGTGGGTCCTGCACTATGGACAGTTCTTTTGTTAGTCCGTGTTGTAGAGGGAGGAAACTATAAGGAGCTGTTTAACTCAAGGGCGAGTCGTGGAAGTTCTTATGTGATAAAACGTTTAAATATATGTTGGGCAGGTATTTGGCGGGTTTTCCGACGTGCACCGGTGCCGAAGGTATCAATAATGCTATTTCGTCTGAGCAATTTCCATTGTACTACCGTTAGAACAATGTCATCATACCTACCTGATGCCAGTGCTTTAAAGATTTTAATCCGCTTGTTAAGAGAGGAGAATATATCAAACGGACCACCTGTTTCTGCGTAGTCAAGGGATTACTTTCCAGATATTTTGGTGCTCCGCACCAGAGACGCCTGCCCTAAATAAGGAGATAAAATGTAACAGGATGTTGTACAGAAGAGTCACATATTTTTAGGGATAGTTAAATCTCGTTCTATTAAATCTTAGTTTCCTCGAGAAATTCTATTTCCTAAAATTCCTCCAATCTGAACAGTCGATAACATTCCGCGAGCTTTTCATCAGCCGTGAGAGTGCGAGCGGCGAGTGGCCCAAGTTGGTCGTGCCGCCCGCGCCCGCGCCCGTACTAGCCGTTCTGCTCGGTGCGCGGCGGCTGCGGAATCCTCGGGAAACTTGGCTTTTACTAGCTATCTACCCAACATCTCTTTACCACAAACTATGTAGGAGAACAAGTCTCGGCTTTCAATAGTCTGAGTTTTGTGTTAATATTTGACCTGAAGGGTGATTGTATTTCGAATTTAGTTGGCGTTACTTTATGATTAAGACAAAAAAGCAAAATTCGTCGGATATCGGAAAGCATCCGTCGTGCGTTATCTAGTGTCAAAATTTTGTGATTTTCTATGGCTATATCGTATGTTAAATAAATTATTTACCTTCTTAAAAACATTAATTTTGTATGCATTAGGACTGAGTTGGATTGGTTCTCAAGTTAGGTACTTGTCTAACAGAATCATATTTCTCAAAATTAAACATTCTTAACCTAAGTTATTATATGCAACTATTGGTCTACCGCAAGGGAGTCATCTCAGCCCTATTCTTTTCGCTATATTAAAAAATGATATCATAAGTTGCGATGTAGAAGTTCTCCTTTTTGCCTATGACATCAAATTATACAAAGAAATCCAATACAAGTGACCGCCTAATCCTACAGTCAAACATTGACAAATTACAAAATTGGTACTTATTCCTGAATATCGATAAATGTAAGACAATAACAATTTGTCGGACAAAAATCCCGCTATCTTTCAAATACACAATAGACAAAAATTCTGTTTGACACGCAACAAAATTTTATAAATCACATACAACAAATAACTAACAAAGGCATGAAAACACAAGGATTTATAATCAGAACAATCTAAGACTTCGATTCGTTGAAAGTTATAGAAATCGTATATGTGTCACTAGTATGCAGCTTGCTGGAATACAATTCTATAGTGTGGTCCCCATATTATCGAATCCATATAAGAAGTATTGAAAGAGTGCAGCATATTTTTTTACTATTGAATAATTTCAAGTTATTTATTTTATTTTATTTTATAAAATACGTGTTACATATATTAGATATTTAATAATAATAATAATAATAATAATAATAATATTTGGACGATTTATATAGCGCCGTTTTTGTGAAAATATGTACATAGATAAGATTTATTAAATCACCATAGTAGGCGGCTGCCTGTTTCATGGTGATTAATTGAGGATAGTTACTTTGAGTATAGTCTAGTGTAAACACATGGTAAAGTTATAATAAAAAATAGAAAAGAGAAAAATATATAATATATTATATAATTTATACATATCTATTCAACACATTAACTATACATTCTAACTAAATACGCTTAAATTGTATTAACTATAACTTATGACTAGAAAATAGAAGAAAAACAAGTTCAATTTTTATAAGAAAAACTTTCTTTTTATACTTTTTTGAAGGTAATTCCCATCAGTGAAATATATCATATTAGAATAAGTTACAATAATAATACAATAATAATCTAAACAAAAATATGAAAGAGAACAAGACACAGAAAAACAGACTCGAACCCAGACCTCTCCGTCTAACCGGGACGAGCACGTTAACCAATTTCGCTATTGCCACGTTCTGTCAAACCGTCATATTTTTCAAATTCATATTTTCAAATTTTAGAATTAACAATATTATCAACTAATTATTTTTCCATATAAAAACAATTTAACTTTTTTGTTTAATATTATTTTTGTTTAAATTATTTTTCTTTAAAATTACTTTTGTTTAAAATTATTTTTGTTTAAAATTATTCATTTGAAATTGGACTGTTGTGAACAATCCTTCCCACTTCAAGGTGCTTAATCGAGCAACTAGGCAAAATGTATTATTCTGTAACAATAATTTTGGAACCAACTACGACATACTCACCTATTCCTTGGAAACAAATTCCACCATTTTTCCACCATTTAAGAAATATCTGAACGATACTTTTATGTAGCTTCTATTGCATGTATTTGTGTATTATTTTTATTTATCCTGTAAATTTTGTATTACTAGCCTGCACTGATTATTATTTCTATGCCAACTGCAATTTAAAAACTTTCTCTTTTCTTTCAATACATTATTTTTACTATAATTTATCTTTATACCTGCTATTCATGTGATGTTTATTTCTACTGTTTCTGTGTATTATGTAAAAACTGTGTCTGTGTATTATGCACAATTCATGTTAAAACCCATCAGAGCGTTGAAATTAATGATCAAATTAATAGGTAATTAAATTCTTATACATAAGCCTAAAAGGCGTTCATAAATAACTATCTATTTGTCGTATGATTTTGATGTTTGTACTTTGTACGCGATGATATCCGCTATTTTTACCGCGACTGACATATGTACGCGATGATATCCGCTATTTTTACCGCGACTGACATATGTACGCGATGATATCCGCTATTTTTACCGCGACTGACATATCTACGCGGCAACACGCGTCGTCATCTTTGGCGTTAAGGTGACTACTTTTAAGATTTAGCGTCTTAATGCAAGCGCAGTATTTAGGTCGTTAGCGCGATAGCATTTAAGAAAACTGTCAAAAATGTGTAAGATACAGTTGTTGGTGAGCGGTTCAACGTATCGGGTTCGCATCCAAGAATTGCGGGTTCAATCCCCTGCAAGCTTAAGATGAAGCCATACTTTATAATGTAAAATCATAAATATTTAATTATTATAAATAAATATATTATAAATTATAAATATAAATATATTATAAGTATAAATTATTTCAACAAACCCCCATTAGAAGTAAAAATGATTGAAAATAAAAGTAAATTCCAAACTAAATTAAAAAAAATACCTGAAACAGCTGTAAGAGTTACATTACTATTTCACTTCATTTAAATCTGTTAATCGACACATCTCAAGTTTCTCTTACTATATCTATTATTAATAGTTGCAATATTATTATTCACCTACTCAAATGATAACATTGATAACATAATTGAGTATGAATTCACTCACCAAACACAAGAGCCTTGTCTCTTTATGGTGAGGAAAGGCTTTTATTACATTAATATTACAAATCTGTTAAATATGTTAAAAAAATGTATAATTATTGTAAAAAACAAACAAATATTAAATAAATAAAAAAAATAAAATAAAAAAATAAATAAAAAAAATATATGTTTTTGTTTTGAAATTTTGATCGCCTAGAAGTACCTACTATAGATTGTCGTTGCGCCTGCAAAATCCGACAAACGTTTTTTTTGCGAATATCGGTTTTTTACGCTTTGTGGCAGAACGAGACGTGGCGGATATAAAATATTAAAAAGCTAGTTTAGAAAACTGCAAAATCAGCTATGTATTTTCGCTTAAAAATGGCTTACAAAATACTCTATGAAGATTCATTCACATATCGCATTTTGGACTAAAGATAAAAAACTTAATATTGCGCCAGTTAATGACACATGGCGGATTTTGCAAGGACTCTTGGTTCAGGACACGCATATTACAAGTCACGCGACTGGACAGTCTTGTTATGATAGTCGTGGTTCGACGATTGGTAATCATGGTTCTGAACAATCATCGTCAAGCTGAGGTCAAAGAAAATCAAGGAAATAGTAGTACCTCTAGAGCTCAACGATTGGTGAACACGGCACTGAACTGAACAATCATCATCATGTTGAACTCAAAGAAAACCAAGCAAGTATTAGTAACATCCATGTATTATATATGTACTATTTTTCTTTGGTTTATTTGGAAGTAATCTTAAAATTTTACATTTCTTTCTTCTTTCTATATTGAAAAAAAACTTGTACGAAAAGGACACTGTGTCGTTAATTATAAATTATTAAATATTTTTTGCCTCAGTAAGAAAGATAAAGTTATTTGGCGATGATTTTTTGATTTGTGTCCCAATATAAATCAATCATCTGTAAATTAAATTTACGCCTATCAAAATGTTTCTGTCAATTTGACTGTCCTAGAACGGGAGAATCCTAGTTGGACAGTCAACGCTTCTTTGTACTGATGTATTATTTGTAACAAAAACAAATAAATAAATAAAATAAAACATCCAGCCTGTTGAAAAGCAAAAACCAATAATAATTGATATGGGCGTCATAAATTATAGCATCATTAGTAACATCCAACCTGTTGAAACACAACCACAAATAATTGATATGGACTTTATAAATGATATACCAATTCCACTTGGCATAAATAGTTCTGATTTTACTGATTTCTACGACATAGAAAATATGAATCGGAACGTCTCACATAATTTGGATATTTCTGAAACAGTTTTGGAGAAAAACGTCGGGAATGTATCCCCAGTTATAATCTTGACCATGAAGAATGATCCTGACAGTACACTCAACCCTGAAACGGGACTGTTTGAACGAGTTGCACTTTCAAATTCTAACGAGAAATGTGATGAGGATCAACTGGGCACAAATTTATTTACGTTAAAAGGGCTCAAAGAAAAATAAAAGAAACACCATGCAATCATCATGGCTTGAATTTATCCAATAGATCTTTTCTATGCGGATTGTTTAATGAACAAGCTCGCCTAGACGTGTTTAACTATTTCTGGAGCTTGTCAACATGGGAAACTAAGAAAGCCTATATTTTCGGGCTTGTAAATATCTGAAGAGTACTCAAGAGGCGACAACGTCGACAGCAATAAGAAGGTAGAAGTGCTTGAAAGCGCAAAATTGGGGTCGACTGCTCCTTACCTAAGCTAAATGGTGAAAAAGTTAGAGTTCGCAGAGAGTTTTTTAACGCCACATTATGTAGGTATTACGTAAAATACGTTTGCTCAATGGATATCATCAACACAGATTGATAACGAAGATGAGACTCAAACAGCTAGGAAGCGAAAGACCAAAGTTCCTTAGTCTTTGAAGTCAGATTCCGTTAAAAATTGGTTGGACCTATTGGCAAAAGTTTTGAGTCATTATTGCCGCTCGACTAGTTCGAGTAGCTCGACTAGTTCGAGTACGTGGAGGATGCTTTTAAATCTAAAACAGAAATGCATAAAATTTACTTTTCGTGGTGTTCAGAAAACGGCATAACTTGCGTCCAAAAAAAGAAATTCTGTGATATTTTAGAAAGTAACAATATAACTATATTTAAACCACGCAAGGATCAATGCGACACATGCGTGTCCCACAATCAAGGAAATCTAAGTGAAGAATAATACTAAATTCACATTAATAAGAAAGAGATGCAAAGAAGCTGGCCATTGCATCCTGCTCTGATCAACATTTTAGTAGTCACAATGGACCTCCAAAGCACACAGCTTTGTCCGAAATTTTTAGTTTTTCTCAATATTATAAGCAAAAACTTCAGTTACACGACTTTACCATTTATAAAAAACAATAGGAAAGATGTTTTTCTGTACGTTTGACATGAAGGCGATGAAGGTGTTTCAGCAAATGAGTTTGTTTCTTGTATTATCGTTTTTATGGAAGGAGAAATTAGAAAGGGATTAAAAAAAATACTTTGAAACCGGAAGGCTGCGCTCACCAAAATAGAAATAAATTCCACAGCAGTGCTCTGGCAGATATATTGAAGAATATGAGCAATTCATATTACACACATATTGACACATAATTATCTTCCCAACAGACACAGATGCCACCAAAGATAGTGATGGAACCAAAAAAATGATCCAAGACATAATTCGACTATCCGAACTAGGCGTCCGTATCACCGGGATCCGCAAAATTATGAATAAAGGTGTCCTACTAAACACGGCAACCACATGTGAGCAAAAAAAGTTGTTGAATGCACCGTGCTTTGAAAATTCAAGCGCACTTAAGGCTCGACTTCCTGCAAAGCGACTCCCTAGGCTAATATTTTTTAATGTACCGCGGGACCTTAAGGACGCTGAATTCTTGAGGATCGCCCTCACGAGTATTCCCAATGTACAGGATATCGAGGGAGCCATATCAACCTGTAAGCTGAGTCACCTGGCCGGCGCTCGTAGCGGAACCACCTGTCATCGCGTTTATGAGATGCCCGCTACACTAAGAAAACTCCTGGTGGAACAGGAAAAAATATTCGTAAAATGGACTGTGTGCCGAGTCAGGGATTTTATTGGACTCACCGTCTGTACCAAGTGCCAAATGATAGGACATTCATACAAGTACTGCAGGGATACCCTTAGATGTGGACACTAGGCTGAAGAGAACCACGCCACCGAATCCTGTCCTAATACCGCGGTCAAACCAGTCTGCGCTACGTGCACTAGATTTGGAAAGCCCGCTACGCATTCCATTGGAGACAGGGACAACTGCCCTGCCTACAAAGCTGCACTAAGAAGGGACCTTTCTACGATCGACTATGGCGTACAATAATTATTATTTTGAAGAGGACAATGAGGTTGACTTTTTAAAAACCAGTGGTCTTCAAAAATGGTTTGAGGATATAACCCACAATTACAATTACAATAAAGGTTGCAACAGGGAACAAGTAAATATTGTACAACTGAACTTAAGATCCATTTCCAAATACTGGGACAATCATAACATCTATCTTAATATCTGCTGGAAGCATATTCATATTATGATGTTATGTGAAACAGCAATTACAAATGACCTTACTTGTCTCTATGAAATTCCTGGTTTCAAATCTTATAGCTATTGTCGAATAAAAAAACCAGGAGGCGGGATATTATTATATGTTAGAGATGAAATAACTTTTCTACAAAAATCATTACAAACAAAATTTTTTGAAAGTGTATTTGGCATCATAACATTACCTTATAATATATCAATGAACATTTTAGCAATATACCGCCCTCCAAATCAAAGTAAATCACTATTTCTGAATGAAATCTCATCCATCTTATCAAATGTTATCAACCCCCAGGAAAATATTTTATTTTTTGGGGATGTTAATTTAGATTTATTAAACCCTCAAAACCCTATTATTATGTCGTACGAAAACATATTATCTAGCCATTATTACCACATCCTTTCAAAATGTCCGGGAAGAGAAACAATACCAGCGTGTGTAAACTGCACCAGACAAAATTCTAAATATGGAGAAAAAAACACCACGGACCACACAGCCAACAGTATTAAGTGCAACTATAGAAACAAAATGCTGAAAATTGCGAGGGATCGCATCGATTACGACTAATTATGCATATTATTAATTACAAGTCTAACGAAAACCTAAATAATATCTACAATATTTCAAAAAAATATTTCCAAAAGCCCGCCCGCAAAGTGTTAACACGCAGTGATATTATACACACATATAATACCTACTATAATTGCAAATGTGAAGTGTATTCCCAGCGCCAACATTATTGTTATAATTATTACTACCTCGAAATGAACGAATTTATAATAAACGCAATAGATAACTCATATAAAATAGACGAAAGGATTTTAAACACGGTAAATAAAACAAACGTTTTTATTGATATAAAACCTACAGTCAGCCTAATAATAATACACATGAACGTTAGATCTTTGGAAAAAAAATTCGAAGAATCTCTAATAACTGTTAAACAATTAAATAGAATTGACTCTATAATATTATCAAAAACGCATTCATCGAATGAAATTAATTATAATATACCGAGTTACTTGTACTACGCAACAAAATATATAATTAACAGAAATAACGGCGTTGCCATATTTATATCAAATATTTACGCTGTCACAAGTGTAAATGAAATAATGGTGAATATTGTCAATTTATTAAACTTAGAGATAAATTTAATAAATTATTCATTTAATATAATTATTATTTATCGGACACATTCTTCTGCTTTAACCACATACATAGAAGAACTAAAAAAAATATTACAATTTCATAAAAACAAAAACAAACAACTATGGATGACTTCGTAAACACGCAACTGGACAACTGCTTCAAAATCAGTGAATTCAATAGTCAAAGTGCAAAAGAGTGCAACGAAATCATCACTGACAAATTCTCTGGTATACAAATACTCCATCTTAACATCCGCAGCCTTCAAAAAAACATAGAAGAATTTATACTCAATATAAATAATCTTAATGTAAAGCCGGATGTTATAGTATTAACTGAAACATACACAAACAGTGACTCACCACATTATAATTTAAGTGATTATATCTACATGCAAACAAACACAAACATAAATAAAAACAGTGGCATTGCGATATTCGTAAGTAAGAAATATAATATTGTTACACATTCAGAACACAACTTAGATTCATCAAACTGCATAGAAATCCATCTTAACCACAACAAAATCAATTATTATTTGTTAGCAATCTATAGAACGCATGAATCGAACGCTTATTTATTTATCGAACAAATACGAAATATAATATCAAATTTAAAAAACAAAACTTGCATAATAACAGGGGATTTTAATATCAATATTAACAAAAATATAGACAATAGAATTAAACATGAATATTTGAACTGTATGACTGAAAACAACTTTAAATCGTGTATAAATGAAAATACTCGCGAAATTCAAGGTCAGAAACCATCTTGCCTAGATCATTTTTGGACTAATATTAACATAAAAGATCTTCATAAAATAAAAACCATTGTCTGGAAAAATAACATCACCGATCATCATACGTGTATATTTTTGTACGAGGAAGAAAAAACAATACAAACAAAAAATAAATCAATAAAAAAATCATATACCAGAATAAATCTGCAAAAATTAATTGAAAACTTGAAAACGGAACATTGGCAACCTGTAATCAACTGCGAAGAAGTTGAAATATGCTCAAAGTACTTTGAAAACATTTTATCCAAACATGTAGAAAACTCAAAAACAGATATTCCATATCGTAATTTAGATAAAAATAAATACTTGAAACCATGGATCACACCGGGTTTATTAAATTCAATCAAAGAAAAAGGTAAGCTTTACAAAAAAACAATAAAATTCCCAAACGACAAAAAAATAGAATTTAATTATAAAAAATATAAAAATAAATTGACACGCTTAATAAAAATTAGTAAAGATGAATATTACAAACATAAAATAATAAGTTCTGAAAACAATCCAAAAATAATCTGGCAAGCAATTAACTGTGCAATAGATAACAACAAACAAAAACATCCAATCAAGGTAATTGTAGACCAAAATGACGTAAAAATAAATGCAGAGGAAAACCCTAAAAAATGCGCGGATATATTCAACTCCTTCTTCGCGAAAGTTGGACAAAACCTCGCTAAAAAAATTAATGTAACAAAGGGAGCGACAACTCAACAAATTATTGAAGATATACACAGTGTAAACTCACTGTCCCATTTTAAAATGATCAAGGAAGTAGATATTCTAAACATTATTGAAAATATGAAAGGAGGGTCGTCACCGGGTTTTGACAACATAACTGCAAATATGTTAAAATCTATTAAAAGCCACGTGATAAAACCATTAACTCACCTAATTAATTTAAGTTTAAAAAATGGAATATTTCCGTCTAATTATAAGAGGACAATTATCTCACCTATATTCAAAAGTGGAAACGCACAAAATGTAACTAACTATCGACCAATTTCCCTCATTTCAAATATTGGAAAAATATTTGAAAAAATCGTAAAATCTCAACTAATGGAATTTATTGAAAATAACAAAATACTTCACGACAATCAATACGGATTCCGAAAAGCGCGCAGCACACAAGACGCGATTGCAAATGTCACATCACGCATATATAAAAACCTTGATATGAGCAATAAATGTATAGGTATTTTTATAGATCTGAGAAAAGCGTTTGACAGCATATCCCATAAAAAACTTATGAAAAAATTAGATAATTTGAACATTAATGAAAACGTAGCAAATTGGATAAAAAGCTACCTAAAAAATCGCCCTCAATGTGTCAAAATAAATAACATTTATAGCGACGAAGAGACATCTGAATATGGAATTCCACAAGGTACTGTGCTAGGTCCTATATTATTCATCTTATATGTAAACGGTATATTCTCACAGTCACTTCATGGTAGTATAACCTCTTATGCCGACGATACAGTACTTATTGTAAGTGGAATCACATGGCAAGTAGTAAAACAAAAAGCAACAGAAGACATAAACATACTTAAACACTGGTTTGATATAAATCTACTATCTCTTAATAGTGAAAAAACTCACGTTATACCATTTGCAATAAAATCAAAGGACGTTCCGGTAAATTTTGATATAATTATACATGACAATTCTAAAGATCACAAAAAAAATAACTGTAAAATAAACTGTTCCACATTAAAAATTTCGAATAAAATCAAATACTTAGGAATAACAATAGACAAAAACCTGAACTGGAAAGATCAAATCAACCTTACCGTTAACAAAATAAGGAAATTAATTTACATATTTTTAAAAATCCGAAACTTTCTCTCATTAGAAAATCTAACATCAGTCTACCATGCTATAGTACAGTCAAATCTCCAATACTCTGTAGTAAGCTGGGGAGCTGCATACAAAACAAATCTACTACCTGTTGAAATTGTGCAACGACTAATTATAAAAATTATATTGAAAAAACGAAGAGATTATCCAACTCACCTTATTTTTGAAGAATTTAAAGTATTAAAATTTAATGATCTAGTTCGAAAAAATATAATAATCCAAATAATAAAAGAAAAACAAAATCATAGCTTTTTAACTGAAAGTCGTACTCGTCAAAAGCATATATTTCCAACACAAAAATGTAACACCTCATTTGCACAACATCATTACACATATCTAGGAAAAAAATACTTCAATAGCCTACCTGAAAAAATAAGAACAATCGAAGACGATAAATGCCTACTAAAAGCAATTAAAGAGCAATTTAAAGTAAAAATAACAAATTGATAAAATTTATCATCATAACTTATATAACTTGTAAATTTGTTTTTTTTTTAAGTATCTACCACAATTAAATCAAAAGATTCAAAATATATTTAGTTAATATATTTTAAATATTTTTTCATCCCGATACTCGTCCCTCTTCTAATCACAAGCGTCTGCTTCTATAGAAGAGAAATATCATACAAAAAAAAAAAAAATATATATCAGTGAAAATTTATTATATAGTTTATTTGTATCTAAAAAAGATTATTTTGAAATATAAATATTATATTTTATATGTTATTTTTGCTGTATAAATAATGTATCTTCTGTAATAAATAAATGAAAAAAAAAAAAAAAAAAAATAATTAAATAAAGTGTATCAACGATGTAACAAGGTAGGCATTAGTAGCCGGCAATGTTACACGCACGTGCATTGATCACATTTTTATTAGGTTTAATAGCAGGCAGCAATAAACTGACTCACTTTCGTCTTGTATTTATGATTTTACTATAGCGGATCACTTCACGACAGCTCTGAACATCACATATAGTAGTGCAATTACAAAAACCAAACATCGCGGGGAAAGTAAATCTCTTTCTGTCCAAATCCCTAAAAAAGACCATTTGCAACAAAATTGTGGATAACGGATGACATCTTAGAAAAAAATAAAATCCGAGATTCCCTGTTCAGGAGATGGAAAAATTCACCTACCAATAAAAACTACGAAAAAAACTACAAATCTTTCAGAAATACTGTTTCCAAATTAATCATAAAAAGTAAAACTACACATTTTAATGAAACATTTTAAAACTACTTCAGCAATTCCAAAAAAACATGGGATCAAATAAAAAAAATATTGGGACGTAAAACAAAAACAAACTGCGATGAAATTATTTCAAAGTATATGCTAAATAAAAAGGGCAAACAGATGAAATCGTTGTAAATAGATTCGCTGAGTATTTTTCCAACAGTATCAGCTCGATGTTACACAAATGCGACTACAAAGCGTCTAACATAACTCCCGTTGAGTTGCCGCATAGCATGTACCTGCCCAGAGCTACCTGTGAAGATATACACAAGATTATCGCCGGGCATCGACAATATTCGAATGTTCGACATTAAAAAACATATAACTATTCTATGTCCGGTAATCACCCATTTAATTAATAAAATTTTGTCTCAATCAGTTATACCTGATTAGCTTAAGTGTAGTATTATTAGGCCAATATACAATGGGGGAAAACATACTGAGATAGAAAATTTCAGACCAATCAGTATACTGCCAGCTATTGAAAAAATTCTAGAAAAATACATCTCCGTAAATTTAATAAAATACCTAGAAAGTTTCTCCATTATTGATCCTAACCAATACGGTTTTCAAAAAAATTAAAGCACAGAAATGTTACTACAAGACTTTTCGAATTACGTAAATCAAGAACTCAATAATAAAAAAACATATTCTGGTTTTATTCATAGACAACCACAAGACAGATACCATTGATCCGACAAAACTATTATATTTATTGGAGGCGATAGTAATTAGGGGAAAATTACTAGAACTACTAAAAAACTATTTAAGCAATCGACAAATTAAAGTGAAACTCTTCCAAACTTACAGCAAAGCTAAATATATGTCAACAGGAGTCCCGCAGGGGTCAATTCTCGGCCCAACATAATACATAATATTCGTTTCACTCATGAATAAAATTTTCACATTCTTTAAACATTACGTTTATGCTGATGATACGATACTAGTCATTTCGCATGAAGAATTATGCATTGCAATTAAACTCATGCAGCATGATTTCTTTTCCCTACAGAAATGGTCACATGATGCGGGTCTTATAATTAATTTAAAAAAAAACTAAATTAATGCATATACGATCTCCACATGCCAAATATACCATTACGCCTTTAATAAAGTCGCATACATTTGAGTGTATACACAATTCTCCACAGTCATGCAATTGCGAAACCATTGAACTTGAACAAACGTATGTATATTTGGGGATAACAGTAGACACGCATATGAAATGGGATATTCACATAAGCAACATCTGTAAACGCCTGAGAGCTATTGCGGGACGAATTTACAAAATTAAATATTTTATGCCCATAAGTACATTGAAAATAATTTATTTGTCACTAGAGGAATCTACTATCAGATAAGGAATAACTTCTTGGGGAAACTCGTGCAAGACAAATATAGATTACATTCAAACAATTTAGAACTCAATGACTAAGCTCTTGGTAAGCTAAAGCATTTATGCACAAAGAAGAAACATAAAATTATTATATGAGTCAATTACTATATTACCTGTGCTAGGGATATTATGGTTTAAAATTGTATGCCAAAACCTATTGTCGGATTCAAAGTACTAGGAAAAAGTAGATCATGCATATGGCAATAGATTAATTAAAAATGAGGGGTTGTCTATTCCCAAAATTGTAAATAAATACGGACAACGGACATTCGCTTCTCTTGTCCCTACCATATTTAATAAGATGCTAATGAACATAAAAAAACGAATCAAATTGCACCACTGATCTAAAAAAAACCTGAAAAAATGGCTAATAGATCAAGACTTCTTATTTTGAATTTTGTTTTTATCTTGTGTATAATATAACTATGAGTAATTTGCCTGTATTATATCTGTCTGTCTTTGTATTTTATGCTTTTATATTGTAATTACTTAAAAGTTATTCTTCTGTTTCTATTTTCTATATTATGCTTTCTTGTTATAATTGTTCTTTTGTGTTATATTAATATTGTTAAATTGACCTGCTGACAAACTGCTTTGGCGGTTTAGCGGGTGCTTAAAAAGAAGAATAAAAAAAAAAATAAAATAAAAAAAATGAAGGAGGTGGATAGCGTACACTCGAAAGTGGAACAAATTGTACTCCTCCATTATACTCCCCATAGGATTATGTGGACAGATTGAGGAAAGCTAGACCATCAAAACCTTACATTAAGTATCTCGATTAGGCTTTCGATACACTCCCCAGTAATTACTGTACTATTCATCCAGGCAAAAAGGTTGGAGATCCTATAGTTACCTAGATCAGAGGGCTGCTGTACAAACATGGTGAGGTTATGTACAAACTCCGACACATTGATAACTGGACACTTCTTCCTCAAAGGCGAAGGAAATATTTATACACAACACCACAACCGTTTTACACAGAACAGAAAAAAATTGATAAGTCTAATTTTGAGCAATTATAATCCTTAAAGTTATATACACATCGAGATTATCATTCATTTTACGATGATCTTAAACACTGATTTTGTTGATTACTATCGTACCTTCTATTTTTATAATATTTTAAAGATCTCAATAGTTATTAGACGAATATTTAGTTTACTAGCAGTCGTTATCATTTTTTATTTACATAACTGAGAAGTTATTGGTTTTGTTTAGCAGTTGTAATTATTACGATTGTATTATTGTTAATTTTTTATTTATTTTAATATCATGTTCGATAATGTTTGGTTTGTAATAGATATAATACTAGTTACTACAATCTACTTAGTTTTATTCTTTCAATAAATAAAATGTAATGGTTTGGTAGATTACTTACGTACCTTCTGTTTTTTATAAAATTTTAAAGATCTCAATAGGTATTAGACTAGCAAGCATTATTATTGTTTAATAACATAACTGAGATGTTATTTGTTTTGTTTAAAGTTGTATTTATTATGATTTTATTATTGCTGAATATTGTTTGGTTTGTAATAGGTATAATACTCATGACTACTTGTTTTTCTTCTTTTGATAAATAAAATGTAATAATCTCAAATACTGATTTTGTTGATAACTTAGGTACGTTCTATTTTTATAAAATTTTAAAGATCTCAATAGTTATTAGACGAATGTTTAGTTTGCTGCAGGTGTTATCATTGTTTATTTATGTAACTGGAAAGTTAATTTGTTTGTTAAGATATTGAGATAAATATGATTGTATTATTGCTCAATAATATTTGGTTAGTAATCGATAATTACTTATTTAAATTAAACTTTCAGCTGGGAAAAATAAAGATTCGTTAGAAATAGGCTATTGGTGCTAATGATTTGCGCATACGTGAATATATTTAAATTATACGCAATTAAAGAATTACTATCATTTCTAACTGAATGCAAAATCCGATATGTCTAAAATATAAGGTACATCAAAATCCGCTATATGCTGCCTCTAACACAAAGCGGATTTGAAGACCCATACAAAATCAGCTATTTGTCATTTATTCACAAAAAAAATTATTACAACTAAAGTACTATATACTTAATCGTAAAATATTATTTATACGAAATCCAACGTAAAGATCTAATTTTCTGTTTATTTGGATTGTAAAAAATGCGAGCCATTGTTGAACAAATCAGTTTTTTCCTTCTCCTGAAAAGTTACGTTTTTGACATAGCGGATTTTAAATAGCGCAATTAAATACTGCGTGTAAAAATTATCTTGGCCCTTAAAAATATCGGTCATTTTTTTAATAAGTTTTTTAATAAGCCTAGAAAAAAATTAAATATAAAGTCTAAAAAAAAAAACTTTCAAGTCCAAACTCTCCTATTTATAAACATCTTTTCGAATATGGTTTTATTGTTTAATGTGGCAAATTCAGTTTCTTTCATAATAATCGCAAAAAAATGATATTTACGCCCGAACTTCACAAAATAAAATAAGCATTTTCACTTTGGTATTTTATAATAAGGCCGGCAGTTGACGGGGCGGGGAACAGACGTTAGGCTCCGCGCCGCTTGGTTTCGAGAAATCAATTTTAAATTTTCGTTTTATTACAATAAACAATGCGTAAAAAAATGAATTAATGTTTTTACAGGCCTTTACTAAATCTACTTGTAAATTTTTTTTCTCAAATACCTTTTCCAAACTTTTTAAAAGCTTTTCCTCAAATTTTTTAAACTCCTCGTATAAAGGGAAGTGAATTCCGATTTTTTCCAGGACTATTGGATCGCCTTAGGGCTAAACAAATGATTGTTTGACCGGCAAGTTCAGCTTTTATTATGGGCGGTGACCCTTACAACATTTAAACTAGATTGTTTAACCGGCAAGTTCAGCTTTTATTATTTTTAACTTATTATTTTTAACTTTTTAACGAACTGGAATTAAATATTAAAATTCAGGAATACGAATGTATATGTACTGATTCGTGTAACAAAATTATTTCTAAAAACATCAATGACATAATTATTATGCACATAAACATCCGTAGCATTCAAAAAAACTTTGATGAACTAATTCTAAAAATAAATAATTTAATTAAAAAACCGGACTTTATAGTGTTAACTGAAACATTTACGAACGCCGAGTCACCGCCTTATCACTTGCCCGAGTACAATTATATCTCTACCAAATTAGACATTAACAAAAATTCGGGAATAATAATATTTGCAAGCAATAAATTTAGTATTGTTAACATAATAGAGCACCCAATACATTTGGTTAACTGCATTGAAGTACATTTCAAACTCGGCAAATCAACATATCATCTAATAGCTATCTATAGAACGCAAAGCTCGAGTATTATTACCTTTATTAATGACCTCAAATACATATTATTAAAATTAAAAAATAAACTTTGCTTCGTGGTAGGTGATTTTAACGTGAACACCAATGAAAAAATAGAAAATAATAACAAAAATGAATACATCAATATTGTATGACTGAACAAAATTTCATATCTTGCATAAATAAAAATACTAGAGAAATAAAAGAACATACTCCCTCTTGTTTAGACCACATTTGGACAAACATAAACATTAAAGATCTTCACAAATTAAAATCTATTGTTTGGAAAACTAATATAACTGATCATCATGCATGCTTACTTCTGTATAATAATAATATTAAACATAAAAAACATAATTTAATAACCAAAAAATCAACCATAGATATGACTATTCTCTCTGAAAAACTAAAAAAGGAGGATTGGAACAATGTTTTGAGCAGTGATGATACCGAAATATGTTCGACTAACTTTGAAAATATCTTGTCGCAACACATTAAAAATTCGACAACTGAAATAACACACATAAAATCAAAATTAAGATGTTTAAAGCCTTGGATTACCAAAGGACTTATAATATCTATCAGGAACAAAGAAAAACTTTACAAAACAACTTTAAAAAATCCCCACGATGAAAAAGCATATATTTTCTATAAAAAATATAAAAATAAATTAACATCTTATATTAAAAAAAGTAAAGAAGAGTTTTTTAAAAATAAAATATTATCTTCAGAAAATAACCATAAACAAATGTGGAAAACAGTAAATTTGGCCATAGACAATACAAAAAAAACACAAAACATTAAGTACATTGAACACGATAAAAAAATTATAGATGCCAATATGCAACCTAAACAATGTGCAAACATTTTTAATTCCTTCTTTGCAAATGTTGGAAAAAATCTTGCGAAAAATATTCTTAAGCCTTCTAACCCGGAAAAACATAAAAATAAAAATTTACAGAAACGTAATATACTTTCAACATTCGAAACAACAACAGAATGTGAAATCTTAAAAATAATAGAAAATATGAAAGGAGGTTCGTCTCCCGGTTTTGATTCTATTACGGCACATATGTTAAAATCTATGAAATCTTACTTAATTAAACCCATCACTCATTTAATAAATTTAAGTTTAACAAAAGGGATATTTCCAATGAACTACAAAAACACAATAATCTCACCTATTTACAAATCTGGAGATCCACACCAAGTAACAAATTATCGCCCAATCTGTCTAATTTCTAATATAGGAAAAATCTTTGAAAAAATAGTAAAAAAACAGTTGGTAAATTTCCTAGATAGTAATAAAATAATACACAAAAACCAGTTTGGTTTTATAAAATCACTCAGCACACAAGATGCTATTGCTAACGTAACTTCATACATTTACGAAACAGTAGATAAAGGTAAAAAATGTGCGGGTATATTTATTGACCTCAGAAAGCCATTCGATAGCATATCTCATGAGATGCTATTAAAAAAATTAAATAACATTGGCATAAAAGGCAACGCGATTAAATGGATCACCAACTACTTAAAAAACCGCCCACAAGTGGTAAAAATCAATCATGTTAATAGCGATCAAGAGCTTTCAAGCTTTGGAATCCCCCAAGGTACAGTGCTTGGACCAATCCTATTTACTATATATGTAAACGATATTTTTTTTCAACCTTTACATGGTCAAATTACATCATACGCTGACGATACAGTATTAATAATAAGTGGAAAGACTTGGGAAAATGTAGAATTAAAGGCCATAGAAGACATTAACACGCTTAAGAATTTTTTCGACACTAATTTACTATCACTAAATAGTGAAAAGACATTTGTAATTCCATTTGCAATACATTTAAACGATGCTCCCAAAAATTTTAACATTGTCATACATGAAAATACTAAAATTCACAGCCAAAACTACTGCAAATCAAACTGTACAATATTAAAAACAACAAATAAAATAAAATATCTAGGAGTAATTATTGATAAAAATCTGAAATGGAAGGAACAAATATGTCAAGTAGTAAACAAAATTAGAAAATTAATATACATATTTTTAAGAATTAGAAATTTTTTGTCAATAAAAAATCTATATTTAATCTACTATGCCTTAGTTCAATCCACTTTACAATACGCTATTATTAGTTGGGGATCCGCATATAAATGTAACCTTGTTCCAATAGAAATTGTACAAAGAACAATTATTAAAATTATATTAAAAAAATCCTTGGACTACCCAACAGAACGCCTATTTGATGAATTCCAAGTACCTACATTTAAAGATTTATATATTAAAAATTCATTAATTCAAATTATAAAAGAAAAAGATAAATATCAATTTTTAAACGAAAACAGAACGCGACTTAAACATGTTTTTATATGCCCAAAACTAAATACGTCTTTTGCACAACACCATTACACTTATCAGGGAAGAACTTTTTTCAATCGCCTACCAGAAGAAATCAGAAGCATTAATGATAAAACCCAATTACTGCTCTCTGTCAAGAGACATTTTAAAAATATTCTGAAGAAAAAAACTAATGCCACTTAATTATCCTACAAATATCCTTAGTTTTCCAAAATATTCTTTCTTTTATTTAAATGTATAAAAATATACTTAGTTTTCCATAATATCCTTTATTTTCTTTAAATATATACTATTATATACTATTACAACACACATATATTTATGTAAATGAATTATTTAAGTACTAAGTAATAACCACATTTATGTACACTCCTTTTCCATACACAAGCAAATGCTTTAAATGGAAAAGTAGTAAAAAACCTAAGATGTAAAATTATCATTTAGCAACATGTAAAACATATTAATGAAAATAAAAAATAATTTAAAAAAAAAAAAAAAAAAAAAAAAAAAAAAAAATTATGGGCGGTGACTGTATAAATTTGTGGGTTAGTTTTTAGCTAGGACTCACACCTCTCAAAATATGTAGTTAAAATTAATTGTTTGTTTGGGAACCAAACTAATTAATTGTAAGAATTATTAATAGATGTCGCTAGATGCAAACTCCCACTCTGCCAGGACAAATAATTTATAAAAGATCGAGTTGCGGTTTTTTATCTCTTTTTCCTTCGATGTAGCTTCATAAACAACATAAACTCCTTGGTCTGTCTTGGCTAGTTGGATCTAACGATATTCACAATGTAATTGGGAATATAACAATAAAAATTCACTAGTCCTTTTAATTTCCTGAATGATGCGTTTCATTTGCAAGTTTACCTTCTTCCAAAATTTTACAGTGACCCTTACAACATTTAAACTAGATTGTTTAACCGGCAAGTTCAGCTTTTATTATGGGCGGCGACCTTTACAACATTTAAACAAGATTGTTTAACCGACAAGTTCAGCTTTTATTATGGGTGGTGACCCTTACAACATTTAAAAAAAGTTTTCATTTTTACGGTGAAAAGAAAAGTTAAATTATACTTTTAACAAACTTTAGCAAAGAAAACACTCCCAACCGCCTTGCGCTGTTTCGTCGCTTGGAAATCGATGAAAGAAATCTCTGTTCACTTCATCAGTTTTAGCAAAAGATTTTAAAGTAGCAACCAAACGGAATAAAAATATTTTTTCGAAATTATGGAAACGAAGAGCTTAAAATGTAACAAACAGTTTAATCCAGCCCATATTTTTCGCATCACGTTTTGAGGATCAGAAGATCTTCATGAACGTCGCGTTGTGGGACGGGGTTTATTAAAATAAAAGAATTTTTCACGGTGTGTGATCGGACGCCGAGTCGTGGATTCGAATAAAGCCCCGGTAGTCAGCTAGTCCAGCGGTTGGTTGTTCGATGCTCGTACAATATCACATTTTCAATATATTATTACGTATACTATACACGAGTAACAGGAGCCTTTCAATAATATTACAGTTTATGTTCCGATATTATATAAAGAAGTCTGTCGAATACAAAGGAATCGTAACATATGTGGCAGGTTTTATACAAGAAAGTTGCTTGTGGCGACATGCTTTTACTTTAAGGTGTAGATGATACATATACTGATTGGCTATAATTAAAGTCCATTAGGGAAGAAGAAAAGTGAAGTAATAGAAACTTTAATTATTCTCAGCTACCGAGTCTGTTCAAATCACAAGTTTAATTTGATACCCAAATCTGGTTTGAGCCATAAAATACTTGAGTGTGCTGAAACAAGCAGTTCGTTCAATCTCATTGGGATTTCAATCTTGAAGACAGACGTCAGGTGGGAATGCTTGTCTTTGTTTTACCGATATTTCTATTATTTATTTATTTATTTTATTTATTTATTAATTTTCAACGCCCTGGTGGGCTTTTACATTACATGTTTATAATACAGAGACAGGTTTTTAAAAACAAAAGATAAACTATAAAAAATAACTAGTACACGTCATAAAGAGTATACAGATAAATTAAGGAAAGATTAAACTTTACAATAAAAGAGAAAGTTGTAAGTTGTAAATACATGACAAAATGCAAGATACATAAAAATAAAATGGTAACAAGTTTTTACATTGTGGATTAATATAGAAATATACGAATAAATGCATAAGCCCCTATGTGATGCTCCTTAAATATCAAAGTATTCTACATAAAAGTATCGTTCAGGTATTTCTTAAATAATGGTAAACTTGTGTTAAACACATCGATATTAGAGGTGAATTTGTTTCCTAATGTGTGAAGTCGAGAAATAGGTGAATGTATGTGGTAGTTCGTTCCAGAATTATTGTTGCAGAATAATACATTTTGCCTTGTTGCTCGATTGGGTACCCTGAAATCGATGAGATGCAGGAGTTTGCAACAATCTAATTCAGAATGAATAATTTTAAACAAAAAAGTTAGGTCATTTATTTTTCTTCTGTTTTCTAGGGAATATTTCTATTATATTCTACTACTTCCGAATATAGGCTCTCCATTGATATGCTTGGTGTAACTCTAAGTGACCAGCTTAGGGAAGAGGGCTCCATCGAAGCCAGAGTTAATTTAGCCTCCCAAGATGCTCCGAGGAACGGCCCGGTGCATAGTCGGGAAACACGCCAAACGCGCGCCCAACATTTGTACACGGTTGATATTTGACACGGGTCGCTTCTTCAACTCGTTCTTGAGTTCAATAGCTATGCTGTGGAATGATTTGCCAGCCTCTATGTTTCCTCCTTCCTACAACATGGCTCCCTTCAAGACCAATGTTTACTCCTTATTCTCCTCAAAAAATACTCAACACAGCATCTCACACCACACAGGCCCCGAGGGAAATTATTTTCCTAGGGACCTCCTGTGTGGAATAATGTAAAAAATATGAATGGAAGATGCTCCGAGGAACTTGGCACCAGAGACAGGTGCGCCCAAAATTCATACACGGTTGACATTGTAATTTATTTTTAATTTTTATTAAGTAAAACATACAACGAAGTTGCTCGCACTCGCACTCGCACTCCCATGAGGAGTTATCAAAACTCATTAAGAGATCACCAATTGGTACCTACTTTTGAAAAGTTTAACCCAACCCAATATGTAGACACAATATATGAAGAAAAAAATCACAAAACATTTTACAGAAGCAACATACAGACACAACATATGAAGAATTACTTTACAAATATTTCACAGAAACATGTCTCATAAGATTTTATTAATTATTATAACCACTCATTTTATTTATGTACTGTTGGTGTCAAAAAGTTAAAATAAAGTATCCCGCATGATATTGCCTTATCAATACTTTAAATCATTTATTTTAACTAACCTATATTTTTATTACTTTTATCTGTATTTTCTCATGAAATCAATAATATTTTTTGTTAAATTACTAATATTTTTTGTTTTAAACAAATGTAATTTTTTTTAGTTGTCCTCTCCTAAACACAAGCAGCTGCTTAATTAGGAAAGTGGTTGAAATATTAATGTATATATTATGTTGTAAAACTGTAACCTTTTATATTTAAAAAAAAAAATAAAATGATGGATTATAGAAATGCATAAAAAAAACAAAATCAGGAAAATACAATAAAAGGTACGGGTTCAAAAATATATAGACCTAATACAAGATGTTTACATACAAATACATATCAAGATTTAAAAAAAGATACAAACTGCGCCCATCATATCTGGATCTACAAAGTTTGGTAATTGGAGATAATCAGGACAGCTACGAGTATCAGAACAGAGTTTTTTTTTTTTTTTTTTTTATTTTATTTATTTATTTATTTATTTATTTATTTATTTATTTTTTTTTTTTTTTTTTTTTTTTTTTTTTTTTTTTTTTTTTTTTTTTTTTTTTTTACAGTTAATACCGCACAAGAATCTCAACTGCTCCCGTCTGGAGCCAGTGAGACTATGGCATCCCCGATTGGGGTATGTTGTGAGGCTGAAAGGTAGTGGGGAGGGGAATGAGGTGGGGAAGAGGAGGGTTGGGAAGTACCTGGCTATTCAGATCTGGTCACCAAACACGGCTAAAGCCATTTTCAAGCAACGTTTCAATTCTGAATGGTGGTCTTACACCAGGGCGATACTGATAGAATCTTCCACTCTGGAACGTGCCGCAAATATAATATATATTATTTTAAATGAATTAATTGTGAAATAACACAAATTAATCAAATAAAATTTATTTGCGCACGCCGGGTTCGAACCCGCGACCTCCGGATTGTGAGTCAAGAGTCTTAGCCACTGGACTACGGAGGTCGTCAAGTCGTCAAGAGTTTGTACCGAGGTCGTCAAGAGTTTGTACCTACTTATGACTCGTTTTACAAATATCATTTGAAAAAATAGGATTTCAATATATCGTTTAGAGATTTGTTAGATGCATATATCTGTCTTAATTCTTCAGGCAATTTATTATAGTTAGTAAAGGCAATGTATTCTAATGATTTCTAAAATGTCACCCAATAAGAATGATTTACCGTCATTTGTGTTTTCTTCTTCTATTAAGAAGAATACACGGGTCTCTTCAAGACAATTCATACTCCCTCTCCTCAAAAATACCCTCCACACAACATCTCCAAAAATACTTGACGGAAATTATAAATATCCCTTTTGGAATCCTTCCTGAAGCTAATAATAAATTAATAATTAAATTGAGTGTTCATATTTTCATATCTATTTTTTAATAGTGCCTAAAGCAAAATAACTTAGTCTTTTGTAAATTAATTCAAACTGACGGAGATAAAATTTAATGGATTTTCCTGTTCTAAGATACGAATTAAGAATTTTTATTTATTAACTAGCGAGTAGGTACCTAGCGTGTGTTAGCAGTGACAAATAAATAAATACTTTTTCTCCATGCGTGTCTTTTCTCATTCGCCCCCCCCCCCCCCCCGTCCCCCTTCCACCTCCTCTCCTCTCCCGCCTCCCTCACGAAGAGCATCCTGCATTCCCCTTTTACCTTCCCCGTTCCCCCTCCCCCCTCCTGTGAACCCCCTTCCCCTTCGTTCCTCCCGGCCACTCCTTTCCTTCCTGCCGCTAAATTAGACGAAACACATTCTTCAAATCATTCGCACTCCACCAATTGTTAATTTTTTTATACAAATTTTACAACGTCAGAGCACACCTTTATACATAGAAGCCTTCGCGGGCATACCCACAACAAGTCACCAAGTTTCATCGCAATCGGATATAATAGTATAAAACATACTTTCGTAACGTTAGACTTACTATTGTATACAGAAACCATCGCGAGCATGCGCATATCAAATCGGCAAAGTTCCATCGCAAACGGATGAAAGGTTTAGTGAAGCATAAGGGACACACAAACATCTTTCTTTTTTAGATATTAAGTTACTTTTCCATTACCTATTTCTTATAAAAGTATCTACAGTTTTAAACTATTTTATCGTTCCATAAATTTGAGGAAATCTGATAGAGGTGTTTATATTATTGCATGTACTGTAAAGTGGCGCGAATGCATTGGGTGGCTGTATTACTTACAGCAGTCGCGGATTTATCCACATAGATGTCGCTTGTGACAACATTTACCTATTTACGTGAATTTTTTTGTAAGTCATACTTTTTCTACGATCTTTTGGAATAAGTGCATATTTTTTAACGGCGATCGTTCAAGTTCTGTTGAAAATGATTTCATAAAACTAGAACCTTTAAAAAACGTATATAACTTCTTTAATAAAATAAAATTTAGTATTAAATAATAGAAAAAGAACGAAAATGATATAAAATAAAACTTTGAAATGAGAAATAAAACGATCCCCAAAAAAGTAATACAGTCATCATTTGTTATAGAAATTCACGAACAAAATTATTTTTATAACCGTACAATCTTATCAATGCTTTTAAAGAAAAAAAACAAGTAGACTCTGTCTATACTGATTTTAGTAAAGCTTTTGATTCAGTTTCCCATGAAATTCTCATTTGGAAATCAGAAAAACTTGGTATACGTGGTAATTTATTAACCTAGATTGAAAGCTATCTTACTAAAAGACAATAAATTGTTAGAATAAAATAAATCCTCCCTGTCCGAAAAAATGGATGCAACAAGTGGAGTTCCTCAGGGTTCACACCTTGGCCCAGTCTTATTTATCTTGTTTCTAACAAAAGTATTTCATGATGTATTTTTCTTAATTTTTGCTGATGACCTCAAAATGTTTAGAATTATTAAAAATATTTACCAATGCAACATTCTTCAAGATAATATCAACAAATTGTTGATTTGGTTTACTGAAAATAGACTCTATTTATATATCTCAAAATGTCAAGTAGTTAGATTTTCTCGAATAAATAATCCAGTAATCTTTAATTACAACTTTGATAACAATACTCTCGAGACATTAATACAAATTAAAGACTTAGGCATCAATTTTCAATAAAATCTTTCATTTGTTAACGACATTACAGATATCTCTAATAAGGGCTTAAAATGTTGGGATTTATAACTAAGCTAACTATAAATTTTAACAATATAAAGTGTATTGAGTACAATTCTCCCGTCTGGAACCCGTATTATAATATACATGTACAAGCAATACATGTACATTTGAAAGAATATAAAACAAATGTTAACGTTTTCTAAATTTTAAAATGGGCATTCCAGCAATCATGTTGATCTACAACACTATTTTAAATTATATAAATATACTTAAATTGTGAGACAGAAGAATTTTCACTGACTTGGTATTTCTGTATAAAATTCTAAATAATGTAGTTGATAGTCCGGCATTGCTTGAATTGATAAGCTTCCGGATTCCACTAAGTAATACTAGAAGTCAGGATTTATTTCATTGCAGAAATTCTGGAACTAACTAACACATGTATACCTCTTTACCCAGGATACTAATGGAGGGAAATAATTATACCAAGTCAGTGGACATCTTCAATTTATCTTTAAACAAATACTGTTACTGAGGCAGTTCATTTATATACAATAAATACTTAACATTTCTTTGTAAAAAAAATATATAACTGTTATATTTATTGTAAAAGAAATATAAAGTACTTATATTTTATTTCATTTGTAAATTTGTTATTTTTTTATGTAAAAGCCCCGAAAAAGGGTCTAAATAAAGAAATAATTAAATAAATAAATATAATATATAAAATCTAAATATGTTTGTTTCTATCTACGTATGTGAGATGTTATGCGTTGCTAAACCATTCATCTGATTTCAATGAAACTTTGAGGATTTGATGTGCACACGCCCGCGATGATTTCTATATATATGGTGAGTTCTGGCATCATGAAATTATGCATTGCTAACAGTTCATCCGATTGCAATGAAACTTTGGGGATTTGATGTGTGCGTGCCCGCGATGCATTCTATATATAATAGCGAGCTCTGACGTCGTGAAAATGCGTTACTAAATCATTCATCCGATTGCGAGGAAAATTTGGTGAGTTGTTGTGAGCACGTCCACAAAGGTTTCTATACATACTGGTAAGCTCTGGCATTATGAAACTTGTATAAAAAATTGCAATTTGAAAACTGAATGTACCGGGACTGAATTTATGGAATGCGTGAGGGGGGAGGGGTGAGGGGTTCTCGGATGAGGGAAGCGGGAGGAGGGAAGCGGGTGAGGGGAGTAGGGAGAGTTGGAATGCGAGAGGGGAAGGGGTTGCGGGAGAAAAAGCGGAGACGGAAGGTGAATCGGATGAATGGGAAATGATACGCGTGGAAAAATAATTTCTTTATTAAAAACACGAAAAACCTGTGCCAGTTGTCCTCCGAAGTTAAATCGCAAATCTAATTACCAATGTTATTTGGATAAAAAACATGTGTGCTTGCAATGTGCCAAACAATTATGCCCTGATTACCAATTAAAATAACCAAAGTTTGACCATTGCCAGTTTTGTAAAATGATATCAGTGATCAGAGCATTATTATTTTTATTTATTAATTAGTATCTTTACTATAAGGAAAATGAGTATTTCAGTTATAATATTTTGTTTTTTTTTGTTGTTTGTAATTACTGATCTCATCTCTAGTTTTATTTTTATTTTAGTTACTGCATACATTGTAATCACAAGTTCTTCCTTGAAAATTACATTTAGAGTTTATTGACTATTTTTTTTTTATCGTTTTATATGTTACCCGGCTTCGCTCAAGACAACTTTCGAGAGTGTTCTGGAATGTTCCACAATGATGTCCCAATTCCCGAATTCTATTCCCGAACATTCCACGCCATACTCCGCCACTCCTTCCAGAACTTTCTAGAGCTCTATTGAACCTTCTAGAACTTTCCGGAAGACTGTTTAAGAAATTTCAAGAGGGCGAATCCAGCGATTTCCAGCCCTTATATCTTCAAAAGCACCCCCTTTAGGTAAAAACGGGATCCATCATCCTGGAGTGGGGAGAGAGATCTACCACACCATATAACTCCATTGATCATAACGAGACTCGTTTCTGAGTTTTTGCGGGACGCACGTTTTTTCGACTTTATTTAAATATAGCTGGTTCCCGGCATGCGTACACTTGCAATACACTTTTCTCCCGGAATCACCTTCCCGTGCGTCCCCGTTCCCCTCCCGTGTCTAATACTTTCTTACGTTTCTAACACTTACATTTTTAAACTCTTGATATCTTTCGATTGGTATGTCCGAATTGAATAATTCAAAAAGTTACATAAAGGTATTGAAGCATTCTTGAATATGAAGTAATTTATTTTGATAAGGACTAAAACCAAGATACAAATAAAGAGCCTTTTCAAGCGGCGACATTTTATTTTAATTTTTAAAATAAAATAACACTTATTGTGGCATAACTATAATAGTTAGACATATGCCGTTTAGACACTTTTTGTGAAAAATGATGTGTTCTACAAAGTAGTGGTACATTATTTTATTCTATCATCAATAGTTTTCGCAGCGCACGCGATGTAAAGAATATTTTAGGTAATTTTTTTACACCTTGGGTTACATTATTGGAGTTTTAGTAAGGATCCCTATTTTGTTTGAAAATATAATATAGCCTGTGTCACCCGGGGATAGTGTAGCTTCCCAACAGTGAAAAAAAAAATTCAAATCGGTTCAGTTGTTTCGGAGCCTATTCAATGCAAACAAACAAACAAATCTTACCTCTTTATATACTGTAGAAGAAAGTAGATAGATTAAACTGTTTTTAAAGACGGCAGTAAGCTAAATTACCTAATTTCTATGCAATAGATCAGATACGGCAGCGGCCTCTCAGGCCGCTCGTCGACAGTTACGTTACAAAAAAAAACATGTAACCAGTCTAAGGTTAAGGGCAGCGGCCGGTTAGAAGGAACTGAAACTGGAACCCATGAAATAGCATTAAAGGCAATCGCTCTGGCCGAATAACGAACATTTCCCGTCGGAGGATGGACATGTGCCATTCATTCACAACCAAATCCTGATTTGCCGGGCGGGGAGAGTGGGCGGGCAGAGTGGGCGGGTAGTGTGGGCGGCGGGAGTCGGGGGAGGGCTGAATTATGTATTTATATGAAAGGAGGCCGGGAAAGGTTAACTGCAAAAACAATATCGGAAATCTGACTGGGTACCAACTAAATATTTTATAATAGTAAGGTAAATGCGGAAAAAGATATTCACAATATTTTGTAAAGCCAATATTTTATTGAAAAGTATTATTTTTTTATGTGAATACTTCTTTAGCACCGTTGTGATTTGAAACTCGATTAAACGAAAAAGTGAAACTAAAAGAGACAAACACATACATCTTTAATCTATAGGATTTAGCCTGCGAGAGAATGAGATGGAAGGAAATCTTATCGCATGGGCCGCTTTGATTATGAGCTCACTTTTCAATCCTCCTATTGGTTGAGATCGTGTGGGCGAACGTTTCAATTCGGAAAACTGTAAGGTTGGTGAGTTAATATCAAATATTTATTTTTTTTAAATTAAGACCTCGCAAAAAAAAATAACCCAACAAGTGGCCAACTGAAAGAAAAAATATTTTTTTGATCAGTTCCGTTTTTTGATCGTATCTTTTTCTGAAAAATCAGAAAAAGATACGATCGCATTTAGGAGTTAAAGCCAGGATCTTAACCATACAAGGGCTCTACTATGACCCCTGAGCTAATTCGATCCCATCCTCTTAGGTCATTTCATACTTCGACTAAGAGCTACCAAAATTTTGTTAATTTTCTTAACGCATATTTTTATTGGCTGCATGATTTACGTGCGATTGTAAGATACTTCCCGGTTTTAATTTAACTTGAGAGTCACTAATATTGTCTTCAATGATTAAATATTAAGAGGTTTCATTCCTTAAGTGAATAAAGAGCCCTGTTGGAAATTCGAAATAATTGCAGAGGCCGTTCCTGAGGAAAGTCTTGTATTTACTGAATTCTGTGATCTTATTACTTACAAACGACGCAGACACCGTTCGTTTTTATATTTAGATTTTTTATGAAAACGTTCCCTACACCAAGTGAATTTCCTCTTTCTTAGACAACACAGGCGCCCTCCTCCCGCGAAATTAGAAAGTTTTAGAAATCTGATAAACTCGGGCCGTAATCTCCCCCCGCCAACTTATAAACCGTGGCGGTATTTAAATTTATTTATTTATTTCATTTCCTACGGCACCCCAAGACACCAGTAAAAAAAATAATTTAATTTATACGGAAAAATATAGGTAAAAGGACAGAACGGCGTAAAAGACGATAAAGTCATGTAACGTCGCGTCGTAACATAAATGAAAACTTCTTTAGCACCGTTGTGATTTGAAACTTTTGAAATATGAGAATGACAATTATGACGTTTAAATAAGAGGTGGCAGGAGCCGAATTGGTAAGAAGTAAGTAAGACGAGAGGTTCTGGGGTATAGTCCCAGTTGCGACCGTTATCTTTTTATTTTTGTTGTCTTGTATATCTTTCATATTTTCGTTTAGATTATTAGAATTATCAATCTTTTGATGTTTTTTCCACTATTTCTGTAAATCGCCGCTACCCTAAAACAAGATATGATAATTTACTTATTAGGTCAAAATGAAAACAGTTCAGAAATATTATTGCCCTTGTCACCAAAGCGAGCCAATTAATTCTTTTCAATAAAATACCTGTCGGGTAAAGAGAAAACTAAGCCACTGCACCCCCTGTAGTTGAAGTTGCAACTAGGTAGGTGCAGTAGGTAGGTACTGCGGTGGGAGTCGGTCCATCCTCTTCCCGGCACACGACGCGAACCTTCCGAACGTTCCTTCTAAACGCAAACACACATAGTTAAGCCCTGTGTGCTTTGACTACGATGTAGAATGGACTGCCAGGAGGACTCAGGTATTCCGGGCTTTCGTTATGAGCTTTGTATATTACAGGAACCCAAGTCTAAAGCTTAAAGCTGTGTGTTGCTCGGAGCTCAGATGCTCACGGAGTCCGCTGCGTGACGAGTGACGAGAGTGTCGAGTGACGAGGTGCCGCTCAGCGCCTAACATTTGAACTCCGAAGTGTGACTTGAAGAAGTTGCAGGAGCGCTTAGTGATTGCGTTTCAATAACCACTTTACGAACTTCGTGGAAGTACTTCCACTTATTAGCTTTGCCAAGTCATAATCCAACGAAGTTGTGAAGTACCGACACGATTCATGCAGTCTCGGAACAAACAGCATTCAGACGATCCAATAGTCCAGGACAAATCTAATACACGCCCCTTTTTGAAAAGAGTTTAAAAATACTTGAGAAAAAACTTTTGGAAAGGTTGGAAAACGTATTTGAGTTTTTTTTAAGTGTTGATTTCATGGCCTGTGAAAAACATTAACTCTTTTTTACGGATTGTTCATTATAATAACAACGAAATTAAAAATTTATTTCACAGAACCAAGCGACGCGGAGTCTGAGACGTCTATTCCCGTCGCGGCCGGGGCGGAACTGATACACAATGGGTGTGGCAAGTCTGTAGTCCTTAGGTGGACGGCTTAGAGTTCACTTTGAAAATCCAAATTCATTTACTGCCGGCCGTATTGTAAAATAACAACGAAAAAATGCATATTTTAATTTAATTTGTGAAGTTCGCGGGTAAATATCATTTTTTTGCGATTATTATAAAAGAAACTGAATTTGACACATTAAACAATAAAACCATATCCGAAAAGGGATTTATAAGTAGGAGAGTTTGCACTTTTTACAGACTAATTTAAGTTTTTTTTATAGACCTAATACCTTATTTTTTTCTAGGCTTATTAAAAAACTCATAACAAAAAAATTATCGATATTTTTAAGGGCCAAGTTGTGTTCTACTCCCAGTATTTAATTGAAGCATATTATATAATTCTTCTAAGCGATCAAATTTTCACAACACAAACACATGATTGTGCATTATTTCGCATGGATTTATCTTAAAACACTATATTTGCACTTTAAACCTGGCTGCGGTTCAGGTATCATAGGGCAACAAATGCAAGTATTTGGTTTTTTTAAATACGTCTATTTGAATTTCACTTTTGAAGTAAAGTGGAATCTTGGATGTGGAAATAAATCAACTTCTCGACACTCGATCAAACTAAAACTCAATGTAGATAGACTCGTTGACGATGACAATGCATTCTATAACTTTTGGTTGCAATCACCCACACCAACACGGATAGGTACACATTCACAGCATTTCACTGAAACTCGATAACATTAAAGCAGTAAATACACACAATAAATGTCGTTCTTAAAAATTTGGGATCTGGCTCGGTTGGTAGAGTGGTCGACTCCAGTTCCTAATTCCAAATTATCATTTTTTTTGATAAGTTTTAAAAGATATTTGAAAGTAAATGTATTGAAAAAAAAATTGTTTTTACGGATTATTTTTTAATTCATCTATTTGAACTTCGGTTTTGTTTTCTTTATTGAATGCATGAATTGATGGAAAAATACAAATATGTGTTTGCAAGAAACGATAATGTTTAAAGATATTTTTTACGGAAATAAGCAGCTTTCGCTACATCATACTGCATAAATATTGACTAGAAAAATATTGTATTCGCAGGCCAAATTTGATAAAAATTGTAATAAGTCAGTTTTGCAAAAATTCCTTTCACTTACCTAACCCTTACGAACACATAGAAAGACAAGAATGAGGGACCCGTCATCCATCATTATATCAGTCTTTCATTGAAGTTACGAGAGGATATGAATTGAAAGGAAGGGGTAGTTGGTTTGCATTCGCTAATTAATTAATGGTTGCAGTTTAATGTTGTACAAAGTGTAGGACTAACAGTCGGGCTTAAGTCTCCGCTACCCGAATTTCTACCGATTTCTTACATATCTCCTTAAGCATTTGAAGTTTTTAAGCTCTTAAAAAAAAGTTATTTTTGAAGATAATATCTAGACTAAAATATCCTAAGTGAGGTAAATTTGTTTTTCAGTTACACTTTAGGGCACTTCACTTGGATGCAGAATTGATAAATCTGCTTATGAGCCTAAATAATTTTTTTAAAGTTGATTTCAGCTATACGAAAAATAAGTAGTTTTAAGAGAGATTAGAAGCTGTTTTATTTTTTTTTAATTTTATAAAGTCAAAGTTATGTTTTTGTTCCAGATGTTAATTTTAAACAAAAAAATTGTAATAAATTTCAATTTTCATTTATTTCTTTGGGGTTAATGGTGAACTCATGCTTCGAATTGGGTGATTTTCTTAATGCGCCTAATTCAATTGTTATGTAACTTTAGTAATTTGTTGTGAACTGCCCGCGAAGGTTTTTTGTACATAATGGTGAACTCCTACGTTAAAAATTTACGATATGTGTCGCGCGGGTTGTTTGAAAAAAGGTGTATTTAATGTAGTTTAGCGGCAGGGTGAGAAGACGGGAGGGGGAGGGGAATCCGAGAGGAGGGGAACGAAGGAGAGGGGGCTTCGCGGGAAAAGAGGGAGGGAGAAGACGGGGAAGTGGAATGGACATGCAGGGGAGGGATTGCAAAGGATATATTGTAGCGGTAGGGTATAGCAGGGGGTAAATTGGAAAAATCTCTACTTCAATCAACGGAATTAAAATAAATCCATATCTTTCTTTAAGTGGCGTTGCGAGGCATGCCGGGTCCTTGCCAGTATAATGTATTTATTTTAATAACTAAGCATCAACAAGTACCTACATCTATAATTCAGATGTATAATACTTTATATTATATGTATACCTACACATTAACACATTTGTGTAATCGAAATAAAAACGCGAGTTAGGACAAGAATTTTATTTATTAATGAGCACCTGTTCAGTTGAAAATGTACCATAAATGTATGTGACCTTAAAATTCTGAAAATAAGTCGTCCAGGGCAGGAGCTTTTGTAGATATCATGTAACGATAATATCATATTATTTTTGTGGTAAAATTATTAAGAGTGTATTACCAGAGAACACCAGAAATATGTTATTTTTAAATCAGTGCTTAGACGTATTGAATCTTTTTCACAAAAAAATATAAATTGTTTTTGAAAGATTGTTCTTTAACCTAGTAAACGTATGTTTTAAATTTTCAGAAAAAATGATAATTTTTAGTATAATAAAGTTATACCATAGGTAATTGGCGGATTTGTTAAATTTTCAAAAAAGTACATTTATTATACAACACCTAATTCAAATCATATAATCATGCATTAAATTAAATCAATAAATTATCTGGTAAACGTATGTAACAGAATTTTAATTTTAGTTTAAATAAAATCATAAAAAAATGTGTAAGTACATGTGTTTCTTGTCGAAAATTGGTCCGTTTGTGTATTTATTTGCGCACTTACGTACTAATATATTTTTAATTTTTTTACATTCTTATTTTGCTGAGACATTATTGAAAAATGATAAATACTTATGATCAAAAAATAATTACAAAAAGTACATAATTTTAATAGTTTTATCAACACGCCTTTCAGCATTTTTGGATATAGGTATAAATTAAAGCAACTTTGGAATGAAATAAAATGGACATTGAGTTATAATTTAAAAAAGCTGGTACGGAGAATAATTAATCTTTCTCATTGGAACCACCGTGTACGATCGTAAGCACATTTTTCGACGAAATGTGGATTTTCGGCCGCTGGCTGGTTATACACTTTTAACGGATGAGTTTGTTATCAATGTCACATTTCTGTCTCTCCATGTGCGAATTTTATTACTATAGTGTGCTGTGCATGTCACAAAATAAAGCTTTTTTTCTCATTTTTATAACTGGCAAAACTACAACAGTTGTAAAATTCGAAAGAAACATAGAGGGGAGGGGGGTGGGGGACGAGGTAGGGTCAGAGGGAGGGATTGAAACGAAGATATAGTATAATCCGTAGAGGAGAGCAGGGGTTACTATTGGAAATATCCAAGTTTCTCGGTCGGGGTCGAGGGACGGTGAAGGTGGAAGGGGAAAGTGGGAGAGGGGAGGGTGTAGGAATGAGGTACGTCGGAGGTATAGACGGAAGGTGGAGGGGAACGCGGAAGAGAAATGTGACGCGGGAGGGGAACGGGGAAGGGAACAGAAGCGCATGGAAAATGACACCCTTTGGACGGGTGGGGGACGAGGGAGGGGCAGAGATAGGAATTGCAAAGAAGATATAGTAGCGGTAGGGGACATCAGAAGGTAATTAATATTAATAAAATATTATTAAAATTGTACGTTTGACCACTTCCAAAGTTTACTTAAATAGCAGTGTTTTCCTATAAATTTTAAATATTTTTCACACAAATGGACCATGAGTTCAGTACTGCTCAACGTGATATATATAATTGTTTTCAAATGTTTTTATTCCGTCAGGGGTCCGTGACCAGCATTATTGAAACATACAATTTAATCGCATTATTTATACGTGGAATGAATTGTACGCAATTTATTGAATACATTAATACCAAATTAAATTTTTGTTATACTAATAACAAAATTTTATTTACAATAATGTATGCCCGTACGGGCTTTTACAAATGCGATATACATAATAATTTTGTAGAACAGTAATCGTGAAGTAAAATGTGCTAATTAATTTATACAGAACCCATGCAGAAGAATAGTTGGTATAATATTAATTATTATTATTGAGGTATGTTATTATAGCCTTCTTATAACTATATTCCGTGCAGTTGAACTCATCTACCACTTCTGAGAAAGTATTGATAACTGCCTGCAATCTAAGTACAATATTAGTTCATATTTTTGAAAAAGCCCCGGTTAAATCATCCGCCGCGTATTCAAATTATAATCAATCGTTTCGAATTATTCCAAAACTGCTTGTGCTAAAATATTGCAAAACCCTGTAAAACCCAACGGTTTTTAATTTTTTTAAATAAAAACTTCTTTGGAACCGTTGTGATTTTAAACTCGATGAAACGGAAAAGAGCGACACTAAAAAGAGATACACACATACGTCTATAGGATTTAGCCTGTGAGGGAATGAGATAGCAATAAAATATGTATATAATTCACGAGTTCTCTACATGGCTACTAAACGCGGGTACTTCCAATTTAAAATAATAAATCCATAGTTTCAAGCAAGTCTCCTTTGGTGTACTGGCATAAAGCGCCTGACGAACCTTTTCAGACATTTAGCCGCGCAAGGATCGAATCCTAAAAACTCCAAAAAAATAAATCCTTGTAAAATCAATATCCAATCTTCAAACGACTCCAAAATAAACAGGCAAAGAAAACACAAAAGTTAGCGACATCTAGCGACTCCGAAGAAAAAAAAACACAAATACTAATAAGATAACTAAATGTACAGGAAAAGGTGCACTGGAATTCAACGACAAATATAATGGAAAAAATCATCCTTCACTTTGATCAAAAAAGAGTTACGTAGTCTCCCCACTCTTGTCTACTCTAGTTTTCTGAAGATTTCACTTCTACCGTGTGTGAATCGCACACTCTTTTTATTAGAATATGCTTTAAGACATTATGATTTTTAAATGTTTTAATATTTTGCTGTTTGAATGAATAAAACATATATTTATTTCAGTGATTTATGCCAAAAAAAGGTACATTGACCCTTGAACTTAGTGGGCGCCTTTGCAGTTGAAAGAGAAAATCTTTAAAGCAAATCTTTTATGAGAAGGCCACTTCAAAGATACAGAAAAATGAAAAACGGCTAGACTGTTACAGTTTCCCAGGAAAAACTGGTTTCGCTGCTTTCCTTATTAATTCGATACAAACTGCCTCTGTCATAATCCTCCCCCCACTCACCTCCTCCCCCTTCCTCCACCCCCTCCCACCAACCCGCTTCACCGCAGGAGCTTTTTATGGGAACACAATTGAATTTTATTTCTCTCATCTTTCTATTATGTAAATGTAATTCATTATGAAAATAATATATGCGAGTACATTTATTTAAATGTGAATAATGTTTAAGAGACCCAGCTGCCCTGTGCCATTGCGGCTACGGAGTGTGTTGTTAGGCTGAAGAAGAGGGGAAACGAAAGAGTTTGGGAAGAAAATGGTTGATTGCTGTGATTATTTGACTAACAAAACGGAGGCCGCGGGTTCAAGTACTGCCTTGCGCAAGTAAATTTTATTTTACAATTATTATAAGCTATAATTATTAGCCTGAAACACTCATCAACATTGGAAAAATCTCCCGAGAAAAGATAAATGCCGCCGACGGGACTTGAACCCGCGTCCTTCTAATATCCGGTCAACATTTGGAACGGCCTATCTACCACCACTTTCTGACCCTCAAACATACAGAAACCACTGTGAAGATATCGAAACAATTTCATCAAAATATTCTCACTCGAAAATTGTTATCCTTGGAGATTAAAATTTACCAAACCTGACATGGAAAGCAAAAAACTGTGGTCTCATCACAAACGAAAGTGAAAACGATCGCGCACGTGAAGTTTTTGACATGGTAAACTTTCTAAACTTTCACCAACATAATTTTATTTATAACACTAACAATCATTTATTAGACTTAGCTTTATCAAACTATCCTAAAATATCTGTAGAATTTTCAAATGATCCATTCCTACCAATAGATAATCACCATCCTCCACTATAAGTTAAATTAAATATTACATGCGAAAATGAAAACATACCTGTACAAAGAGTCCTAAACTTTAAACGAGCCGACTTCAACTCAATTAACAGCCATCTCTCAAATACAGACTGGTCGTTTTTATCCGACGAAAACATTGATGAATTTTTAGACCAACTTTATTTATACTTTTCTAATATTATTGAATCCTATGTACCTTTTTATACACCCAGAAGCTATACCTACCCGGTTCGGTTCTCATCAGAGCTTAATGCCTCTCTTCAGCAAAAAAAGAGTCAACACAAAAAATTCAAACAAAGCAAATCCATAAGTGATTATAAAATCTTTAG
Source organism: Limnephilus lunatus (assembly GCA_917563855.2). Lineage (NCBI taxonomy): Eukaryota > Metazoa > Arthropoda > Insecta > Trichoptera > Limnephilidae > Limnephilus > Limnephilus lunatus. The sequence continues at coordinate 63,035,540 of OU830604.1, forward strand.
CGAAACCAGGAAAAAATGTAAAGATCTTTCCAAACAATGTTACAAAATGTATATAACCTCTATCGAGGACACTGTCTTTAAATCCAAAAATCTTTGGAAATTTCTAAAAAAACTAAACAATGAAAACACAGACTACCCGCCAATAATGCAAATGAATGGAACCAGTGCAAAAAATACACAGGACATTGTAAACCTTTTTTCGGACTTCTTCAAAGATGTATATGATGAAGAAACCCCAGATGACAAAATACCTGAATACAAATTTAGCAAGACTACACACTTAACAAATTGCCATATTACACAAAAATGTTGCGAACAGAAATTATTTTCCTTAGACTCTGACAAATCCGCTGGCCCAGACAACATTCCACCAATATTCCTCAAAAAATGCTCTAATACATTATCTAAACCACTCACATTATTATTCAACCGTCTCTTGACCCTTGGACACTTTCCAGACCGCTGGAAATCTAGCTTCATTACACCTGTCTATAAGAAAGGAGACGACACTAATATAGCCAATTATCGCCCCATTTGTATACAGTCAGTACTACCTAAGCTTTTCGAATCACTGGTCCTTGATGAAATTATCCCAAATTAATAAAATTAACTGACCAAAAACAGCACGGTTTTATCAAAGGTAGATCTACCGCAACTAACTTCACAATATTTAAAAACTTCATATTACAATCTTTTTCAAAAAATAAACAAGTTGACTGCATATATACAAACTTTTCGAAGGCATTTGACAGTATCCCATAAACTACTAATCCAAAAACTATTTGCTCTAGGAATAAGGGGTAACATGCTAAAATGGTTTACTAGCTATTTATTAAATCGTAAACTGTTCGTCAAAATAAAATCTTGGATGTCGAAAGCTTTCTGGGCTACTAGTGGCCTACCGCAAGGCAGTCACCTTGGCCCGGTTTTGTTCCTCATTTTCATCAATGATATAACCAATTGCTTCAATGATGTCGAGGTATTGATCTTTGCTGATGACATCAAGCTATACAAGAAAATAACTGATACAAATCATTGCCAAATACTATAGTCAAATATTAGTAAGTTTAAAGATTGGTGCATTCAAAATAATTTATTTTAAATGTAGAAAAGTGTAAAATCTTGACTTTCTTCAGAAATAAAAATCCTGTTTTATTCGAATATTCCACCAATAACCATTGACGTATGATTATTTCTTCAAGCGTTATTATTTCTTCAAGCGGGTTATTTCTTCAAGTGACTTAGCGAGCGTGTACGGCTAGTTTATACCAAGTAGGAGTGATAAATTCAACTCCACAATACGTGTCGCGTGATATTCAAGGCATCTGATCTGATTGGTTGATTATTGTCAAAACGACATAATGGGATTTGAGAACGAACTTTGTGTTTTAGGAACTGGCTTCTCTAGGCTTTTTGAGCGAGGCGGTATAATACGATGAAGAGTTGTATTGTTAACATTAATATCATGGCGTCATTATTCACAGGCAAGTTAGTTAGGTAGGGCTTATCTAGACTTAATTGATCGAAGACCAATAACACAGCTTTAGAAAGAGTCGCGGAAATGAGGGATCTTGGAATCATTTTGGGTGAAAAACTAAGTTTCGCCAATCATATCCACCAAATTATGAACAAAGGTATGAAAACACTAGGCTTCGTTTTAAGAACAACTAAAAACTTTAATTCCATAGAAGCCATTAAACTATTATTTATATGTATCTCTAGTCAGAAGCCAAATTGAATATAACTCAGTAGTTTGGTCTCCATCTTACAAAATTGACGTTAATAATATTGAGCGAATACAAAAAAAATATTTGCGTTTTATAAATTTTAAATTAAATATCCCACTAGAAGACTTCAAATATAATCTATTACTAAATATTCTAAAAATACACACACTAGAAGACAGACGTAAAATAAACGACTTGACATTTTTATTCAAAATACTTAAATCTAAATTCGACTGTTGCGAACTCCTACAACTCATAAACTTACGAATACCGACAGTAACCACACGACAAAATACACTATTCCACTGCAGCATTCATAAGCGGAACTACATTGCCCACTCTCCGATACAAAGATTTCACACTATGGAAAATCAATGCTTAAGTGATGTTGACATATTCAACATCAACTTGGCGAATTTTGTGGATCTTGTAAAAAACTTATTCCAATTTTTGTAAACTTATCAAATCGCTGTATTTTTGTGACTTGTGTGCATTTTTATCTAATTTTATTCTTATCATTTCTCTATCTGTTTAAAAATCATCTGTCATAAACAAATTGTACTACTGTAAAAGCCCTCTGGGCGTTGAATAAATAAATAAATAAAAATAAAAATAAACTGCTCTACCAACTGAGCTACGTCGCGCGTCGGCTTATCTCCCACCCGCCAAATAATTCAACATATACTAGTGTTTCATTCAACTATTACTGCTTATTACATTTTTCATCTGAAAACAACCAACCTTATTTTTTGTGAGAAAATGCATTATAAGTGCTAACTCTCCCACTAGATGACGAGAAAAGATAAATAGATAAGCCGACGTAGCTCAGTTGGTAGAGCAGTTGACCGGATATCAGAAGAGGCGGGTTCAAGTCCCGTCGGCGGCATTTATCTTTTCTCTGGAGATTTTTTCAATGTTGATGAGTGTTTCAGGCTTTTAATTATTGCTTTTTATAATTGTCACCCTTTGTGCTATGCATAAAAATCTTGTCTTAAACATTAGTTTACCAATTAAAAATAATAATTAAATTTTATTTTATTAATTTGTTTTAGTTCACAATTTATTCATTTAAAATAAGACGTAGTATATTGACGACACGTTCCATGGCGGAAGATACTCTCAGCATCGACCTGGTGTGACGTTCTTCTCTAAATTAGAACGTTGCTTGAAATGACTTCAGTTGTATTTGGTGACCAGATCAATAGTAGTCAGTTACTTCCTCACCTCATTTTTGACCATCTTCTTCCCCTCCCCACTTCCTTCAACCTCACAATACATCCCAATTGAGGGTGCCATAGTCTCATTGGCTCCAGACGCTTGGGACTCTCGCGCAGTATTCACATAAAAAAATATTCAAAATTATATGGAGGAAAATTCAGGCAGTACTGGGAATTAAATGTGGTAAAAAAATATTCCGCTCGTTAACCTTTATTTGCTTCCAATAATGTGAGGTTTATTTTAGTGGTGAATTTTTTAGCAAAACGGACAGAGCGCTCGAATATCGGCGTATCTCTGCAAACCAAAATAAATAATTATTCTGAAGGATGTATGAACGAAATTCAATGAAAACCAAAAATGTTTTTATAAGAAGTTATGCTTTGTTTGCAAAATATTGGTTGACGAATTTAAAACACCTTTACCTCTATTATATTAATAACGAATTTCGAAAAAGCGCAATGAAACCAAATTTTCATGACCTGTATAACGAACACAGATTATGAAACATCCGGCCTGAATATATATATCATTGAAGAACAAGATAATACTAACAAATCTAAATAAAAACATGAAATAAAACAAGACACATAAAAAAGGTAACGGTCGTAACTGGGAATCAAACTCAGGAACTACCATCTTACCAGGACAAGTGCCTCAAGCAAATCGGCTATTGAAACCTCTTATCTACTTCTACTACATACACTATATAAAGAGGTAATATTTGTTTGTTTGTTTGTGTGTTTGTTTGCATCGAATAGGCTCCGAAACTACTGAACCGATTTGAAAAATTCTTTCGCTGTTGGGAAGCTACACTATCCTTGGATGACATAGGCTATATTATATTTAAAAAAAAATAGGCATCCTTACTAAAACTTCAATAATGTAACCCAGGGTGTAAAAAAATTACCTAAAATATTCTTTAAATCGCGTGCGCTGCGAAAACTATTGATGATAGAATAAAATAATGTACTACGACTTTATAGAACACATTATAATTTACAAAAAAAGTCGTAGCAGCATATGTCAAACTATTATGGTTATGCCACAATAAGTATTCTTTTATTTTAAAAAAATAATTTAAATGTCGCCGCTTAAAAAGGCTCTTTATTTGTATCTTGGTTTTAATCCTTATCAAAATAAATTACTTTATATTCAAGACAACTTCAATACCTTTTTTTAACTTTTTGAATTTTTCAATTCGGATATTTAATTAGAAAGATATCACGAGTTTAAAATTGTTGGTATTAGAAAAAAGTTTCGGCTACGGGCCGGGCGGGAGAGGAGTCAAGAAATGCAGTGCCATGGGGGTTGGCGGGACGGGGGAGCGGGAGAAAGGTGGTGGGCAAGGTGGAAGTGGAACGCTGGAGGGGAACGCACGGGAAAGGACATGTAAGGAGTAACATTTTATTTATTGGAATATGGCATATATTATAAAAGAAAGTCCAAAAAAACGTGCAGCTCGCAAAAAATCAGAAACGAGTCCCGGTTCGATCAAGGGAGTTATATGGTGTGGTAGATCTCCATCCCCTCTAGGGAATAAGGGTATCCGTTTTTAAAGATATAAGGGCTAAAAGTTTCGCCCTCTTGAAATTTCTAGAACAGTCTTCCGGAAAGTTCTAGAAGGTCCCATAGAGCTGTAGAAAGTTGTGGAAGGAGTGGCGGAGTATGTCGTGGAATGATCAGGAATAAGGAATCGGGAACATCATTGTGCAACATTCCAGAACACTATCTTATTGTCCTGAGCGAAGCCGGGTAACCCAGCTAGTTTTAAAATAAAACGCCAAGCTTTGCAAACACCACTTCTATATTTATTATTAATACTAGCTGTTTCCCGGCATGCGTTGCAATGCCATATTTAAATAAATAAAATGTTACTCCCGTGCGTACATTCCCGTGCGTTAACCTCCAGCGTTCCACTTCCACCTTCCCCGCCACCGCTCTCCCGCTCCCCCGTCCCGCCAACCCCCCTGGCACTTCATTTCTTGACTCCTCTCCCGCCCGGCCCGTAGCAGAAACTTTTTTCTAATACTAACATTTTTAAATTCGTGATATCTTTCTAATTAAATATCCGAATTGAAAAATTCAAAAAGTTAAATAAAGGTATTGAAGCTGTCTTGAATTTGAAGTAATTTATTTTGATAAGGATTAACACCAAGATACAAATAAAAAGCCTTTTCAAACGGCGACATATTAATTAAATTTTTAAAATAAAAGAATACTTATTGTGGCATAACCATAATAGTTAGACATATGCTGTCGCGACCTTTTTTGTAAATAATGATGTGTTCTACAAAGTCGTATTACATTATTTTATTCTATAATCAATAGTTTTCGCAGCGCACGCGATGTAAAGAATATTTTAGGTAATTTTTTTACACCTTGGGTTGCATTATTGGAGTTTTAGTAATGATCCCTAATTATTTTGAAAATATTATATAGCCTATGTCACTCAGGGATAGTGTAGCTTCCCAACAGCGAAAGAATTTTTCAAATCGGTTCAGTAGTTTCAGAGCCTATTCGATGCAAACAAACAAACAAACAAACCTTACCTCTTTATATAGTGTAGTAGATTATTACGAACGGCTTCCATGTTTACGTTTATTTCTCATTTTATTTTATATAAAAAGATGTTTACAAAGAATGGATTATACTGTAAACCGAACTCTGTGGTTATGTGGTTTGTTAATAAAAACTCTTGATTTGGTTTTATTGTTTAATGTGACAAATTCAGTTTCTTTTATAATAATTTGCAAGAAAATTTATATTAGTTGTATATGCATTTTCGCGTTGTTTTTTTACAATACGGCTGGCAGTTGATGAATTTTAATTTTCAAAGTGAACCCTATGCAGTCCACCTAAAGACTACAGACTTTCCACACCCATTTTATATCAGTTCCTCCCCGCTCCCCGGTAGGCACGAGGAATAGACGTCTCAGACTCTGCGTCGCTCGGTTCCGTGAAATCAACTTTAAATTTCGTTGTTTTTATACTAAACTAAGCGTAAAAAAGGAGTTAATGTTTTTTACAGGACTTTGCGAAATCAAACTGTAAAAAAAACTCAAATACCTTTAGCAACCTTTCGGTTCGGGCGTGAATTCCGATATTGATTTTTTCCCGGATCACCGGATCACTGAATCAAGTCGAATTATTTATAAAAGGTGTTCTTTTACATTTAAATTCATACAGAGCTTAAGACGTAATGACCGCGACGGACGGGAGGAAAGGTAAAACAACCGGTGAAGGTCGGCACTAGAACCGGAATAGTTGCGATGTCATGATCTGTGTCGATAGACGAATCTCGGTTATAGCATTGTAGATTTTTATCCGCGATAATAATTAAGGGCAATTCTGCTATTTTATAATGTTATAACGGAAAGTATCTGTTTCATATACCTAAATGAAACCTCTTATTTTTAAGTCATTTTTTCACTTTTGTATTTCTACTACTAATTTTTGTAAAGGATTATCTTCGACTAATTTTTGATGACCATGGATTCGGATTTGAGTCCTAGTTGCGATCTTTACTTTATTATTTTATATATCTTCTTTTTAGATTATATATTACATTGATGGGAATAACCTTCAAATGTTAATATTTATTTATTTCAACGCCATAAAAAGGCTTTTACAATCCGGTGATACATGATACATGATACACAGTGGTACACAGGAGGGTAATTATAATGATAACAAAATAAGAATGTACATTAAACCAAGTACATATATACGTGTGATAACAACTAGTATTAGTGATAGGATACAATTATGTATTACAACCAAAAAAAAGAATATGTATTATGAAAGTAGTCAATAATTTATCTAGTAAACCGTCGGTATATAGTGGAGTCTCCAGACTCTAACGGTCTGTCGGCTAGCTTCTCTCAACAAGTCAGTCAGTCAGAGTTTAATAAGGAGAGTGATTGTTATTCGAGCGGAGCATTTAATTCAGCAGTTCCGCGAGCAATTATTCTCCCCCTCGCGAGGGGGTGCGTCCATCGCAGTGTCGGTGCTTGTAACCTGTGCTACCCGTCCCTGTCCTTGTCCCTGTCCCACCCTGTAACTGCCTGGGTGCTAACAGTCGTCACTATCTTCACATTTAACTTCTGTAATTACACGGCTGAGTACATCTCCGCAATGCGCGCCATCTCAACCCTACTTCCAATTCAATTAACGTCATTAATTTCTGTTTGTATTTATGTCAAAACACGTAAATTTATAACAAAAATACAATAAAACTGTCATCATTCTAATAAGTAATAACCTAACATTTGACCAGTGGCGGAATAAGCCCGTCAGAGGCCCGGGGCGGCAACGCTGAATGACGCCCCCCCCCCCCTTATTTAAATAATTGATTTAATTTATTTTTTATATTTTTAATCAGTTCCCACGGGCTTCTTGTTCCGGGGTTCCTCCAAGCGTTTCCATGTTCCCTCGATCAAATCCTAAACAAGGCTTTAAGGCCAATGTCAAAAAAAATTAACATTTTCTTAATTTCAATTTCTAAAAGATGCATTTCTTAACACACACCAAATTTTTCTTCTTTTTTATTTTTAATTCTTATCACACCAAATTTTTTCAGGAAATTCGTAAAATTGATGGAGAAACAACATTTTATATGAAACCGTTTAAAGCAGTTTGTATGTTGAATTATCCTTCAACAAAACTTTGAATGCGTTTTACTCGAGACTTTTTTAATACGTTTTTCAACCTGGTTGAAATTTGCATGCACTATTAGAAAATCCAGTCACTATGGCACCACGTACGGATTTTTTTATCACTACTTTTTTTAGAATGCTGAATTTTCCATAAAAATCGAAAGTAAAATTCCCATAATGGTGCCATAGATACTGGATTTTTGAACAGTTTTAGACTTAGAACGTGTAAATCAGATGTATAGTTTTTTTTAATACTAGATGTTGTCAACCAGGTTGAAAAACGTGTTAAAAAATTTCGAGAAAAATAAATATAAAATGCTGTAAAAAACATTTGGTGATAGCATGGTGAAAGCATTGTTAACAAATGCATACTTCAGAATATTAAATTACAAAAAAAAAAGTATAGTGTCTGTTTAAAAAGTGAAGGTTACTGACCTCTAGCTTAACGCTTCGAAGCTAGTAATTAGGGCAGATCTCTACCTGCACTGGACGGTAACATTTCGAAGCTAATTATAGTTGATAAAGCAGATTTCTGTGTATCATAGTCATATGTGTTTTTTATTTGTGTTAGTTCATTTAGGTTATAAATACTGTGTTCTATTACATACAGGTCTCTTCTCTCTTGAAAATAGCTATAAACAATTAAGTTATGGTCTGAAGACCTTTTTTAAGTGCTTGCCGGGTCGGAAAAAAGTTTTTTTATGAAATGTGTTTATAATTAAATAAATCAGTTCGTTATAACCAGTGAAGAATCGATTGCGTCTTTATTGAAGATCTTCTAAAAAACCCAAACTCAAACAGTGTCCTTGTGCCTACTACCTTGCAAAGGATTTGATCAAGGAAACATGGAGGCATTTGGAGGCCCCCGGGACTAGAGGCCGCCCCTTCCGCCCCCCGTTAATCAGCCACTGGATCTTTTTAATTACGTACCTATTATTAACCCCCGACGCAAGGAGCGGTGTTATAGGTTTGACTTTCTGTGTGTCTGTCTGTCTGTCTGTCTGTGTGCCTGTCTGTGGCATCGTAGCTTATAAACGAATGAATCGATTATGATGAGGTTTTTGGAAGAAAGCTGACATGATCGAGATGGTTCATGAAAATCTATTCAGGGGTTTCAAGGTCATCGGTTCTTTTTGTGTCGGGGGGGGGGGGGGTTACTTAAAATTTTGAAAATATTACTTATCTAAAGATAGACTTTCACGTGAACCATATCGATGGTGACCGTTGATTGAAGAAACACTGAAACCATTTCACGAGGACCGTATCCACGGTGTGACCATTTTCTAAAGAAAGACTGAAAACATTTCACGTGGACCGTATCCACGGTGAGAGTTTTCTAAAGAAACACTGAAACTATTTCACGAGGACCGTATCCACGGTGACCGTTTTCTAAAGAAAGTCTGGAACCATTTCACGTGGACCGTATCTACGGTGATCGTTTTCTAAAGAAAGACTGGACCGTATCCACGGTGACAGTTTTCTAAAGAAAGACCGAAACTGTTTCACGTGGACCGTATCCACAGTGACAGTTTTCTAAAGAAAGACCGAAATCATTTCACGTGGACCGTATCCACAGTGACAGTTTTCTAAAGAAACACTGAAACTATTTCACGAGGAACGTATCCACGGTGACCGTTTTCTAAAGAAAGTCTGGAACCATTTTACGTGGACCGTATCCACGGTAACCATTTTCTGACCACTGGAGTGTTTTTTTCCACAGTAGGTATAGCGACTTTTAAAAACCTGTGATTGCTTTGCTGCTGAATTAAATTAATTATTACGTAATATTTTCAAACACGGCCGCTGTTCAAATTTTACGTTTTTAAGTACGTGAAAGATACTTCTTATATTCATATAGATGACAGTGTACTCTACTTATTTACGAATTATGTTAAAGCGGACTCTGGCAGGACCGTATTGTCCATAAGGCTGTGTAGGCTGCTGCCTAGGGACCCCTATGGTAAAGGGGCCCCGAGACGTGTTTTGCCTAGGGGCCCCGACATGTTTAATCTGGCCCTGACTATGAAACCACGTAGGGATTGTTTTATGAAAGCCCTCCTTCATTTTTTTTTATGAACGATGAAAATTTTCCAAAAACAATCAAAAATTAAATTAACAATTAAAACACATTTAAATTTCAAATATGAAAATTAAATTCGCTGGTCCGCCATTTTTTTGTTTTTTTGATATCGAAATTCCCCTACATGGTGCCAAAGACACTGGATTTTCGAATAGTTTCAGAATTGGTGCATGCAAATCGGATAAATAGTTTTTAGTACAAACTGTTTCAAACGGTTTCACATAAAATGCTGTATATCCGTCAATTTTTCGAATTTCTTTAAAAGATTTGATGAGAGCATTTTTAACAAGTGCATCTTTCAAAATTTGAAATAATTTTTTTTATAGTAGTGGTTTACAGTTTTCCTGGTGCCTTAAAGCCTTATTTAGGATTTGATCAAGGGAACATGGAGGCGTTTAGGGGCCCCAGGACCGGGGAACCGGGGCGGGACGCCCTACCTTTTACCGCCACTGCATTTGACACATCGTTAATGGCTATTTCTGGTAATAATATCCACAAATTACAATGACATACGTCCATGGTTATTTAAATCATTTAATATAATATGTTTTACAACGTAGACATTTTTAATTTAAACCTTCAGAAGTATCGAATAGAAGTAACGCGTGCGGTATTGGATTGATACGGGAGTGGTAGGTATCGAGAGCATCTCATATCCTTATCCTATATTCTCCCTCCCATCCCCCTCCTCTCCCCTTCGTCTCCCCTTCCTAAGCCTAAAATTTAGTTTAAGGTAAAATAAAACTCCATCTCCAAACAATATTAGCATAAGAAACTCTTTTGGCTTCACTATAGTTCACATGTATATATATTTCTATTATATGTATATAAGCTGTTTGTTTCTTACAAATAAAATAAAATAAAATAAAAATAAAAATATATACTCGATGTAGATGTAGGTTATGTTCTATTGAAATTAATTGAGAGGTAGCGTGGACTTGTGATTTACTTTTATGACTGTGATGTTATGATTTATATCAATGATATTTCGCAATTACAATTAAACGGTGAAATTGTCTTATATGCAGATGATACTGCAATATTCTACTGGGGTAAAGATCTAAACATACTACTAGAAAATGCACAAAGTGACCTAGAAAGAATTTGCAGTTGGCTTCAATCAAATATCCTAACAATGAATATAAAAAAACAGGATACATGATTTTAAGCTCAACCCGTAAAATAATTCCTCCTCATGTACCTGAAATTAACAAGATGTAAAAGATAAAATCACACCCTTAATTAGCGTTTTCAACCGGTTATCATGTCTATTACCAATTAAATTTAAAAAAAAGTTTATATTATAGTCAATATTAAACACAGAATTCATTAAAACACACAATTATACAAACATTTTACGGTAAACACGGTAACTTACGTTAAACACTACGGTAAGCAATCAATTAGTTACGAGTGGGGCAGATGATATCAAAAACGAAAAAAGTTAGTGCGAATTCAAAAAAAAATTATTCATGTTTATTCACAAAAAACAAAGTAGTAAAAGTGAATAATATCGTATGGTAATATAAATGTGAGTACTGTGATGTTTTTAATAACTTAAATGCCTTATAAATGTGGGTACAAACACAAATTCAATAAATCGACGTTTACCATGAATCCAAAATAACCGAAATTTTTTGGTTATTTTTGGGGAATTATTTTTATAATTTTTAATTTTATGCGAGATGAAAAGTGAGTGTTTTGGTGAATATTCCTTTAAAATAAGGACTGTGTTTGTTTTCATTTTAGTTTTCTAAAATTATTAGATGATTTATCTAATTTAAAAAAAGTATTTTTTAATATTAAAGTATGTTTCGATTACAAAAATCTAAAACGTAATTTTATGTAGTTTCTTTTAATAATAACTAGCTGACCCGACGAACACAATGAAGCGATCATCGATGCGCAACTGTCCGTGTTTTGTTTTTGTCAGTGTCAGAGATGGTATTGTGTATGGATTTATAGTTATAGTGATTTCCTTATTTTTCCACTTATGTACGTGAATTCGGGAGGCGGGTATGGGTGCCGCCGCCCCGAGAACCAATTATTGGACAACCAAATGCCATAGGTCACCCAAGTGGTTCGCTACGTTTGGTGATTTAGCAGGAGTGTCCGGGTTCATGGGGTTAAGTTTGTCCGGGTCTTGGCAGCAGATGCGTCTGCCCACCTGCTGCGTGGGGAACGAATCGAGAGATACTGGTTAAGGGAGGCCTTTTGATTTTTCCAGCCGGACTCTCTCGATCCATTGCCTTGCACCGCAGTTGGAGGGTTGGATTTATACGTCCGTCACTCCCAGACACACTGACCCCCAGATTCCTACCCACCCCTCATTATTTTTTCCTTTCCAGAAGTTCCTACCCTCCCCTTCCTTAAAAAGAACCTCTACACACCATCCCCTAAGATGACATAGGTCGTGAGAGAAATTAGAGCGCCTCCTGTGTGCAGCTTATGTAGAACAAAATTTATCATTCCAGAGATTTTTTATAATTATTGTATTTTTTTTTTAACATTTAACCGAGGAAAATAATTTCCCTCAGTGCCTACGTCATCTTTGAGGATGCTGTGTGGAGGGTTTTTTTGAGGAAAGGAAAGAGTTAATATGGGTCTTGAAGAGACTCATGTTGTAGGAGGGAGGAAACACAGAGGCCGGTAAATCGTTCCACAGCCGAGCTGTTGAACTCAAGAACGAATCGTAAAAACGACCCGTTCTCATGTGACTTATATCAACCGTGTACAAATGTTGGGTGGGTTGGAGGGGTTGCAGACATACATTCACAGTTTGTCTCATTTTCGACTTTTGACATAAACGGCCTTACTAAAAAAAAACCACAGCACGACCGATTACCTGTGTTTTTGTAGCATCATGGATACAACACATTTACACTTAAACACAAAATATTACTAAAAAAGAATTTCACTCTAAAACACGTTTTAAATTTGCCAACACTGCAATTTTTCAAATTTTCCATACAAAATTTTGTTTTCATTCATAGCCGCTAGATGGTGATGACGTCGCGCATGCACAACTTGCCCACGCAAAAAACAGCAGTTGGTTTTCATGCATGACGGGAATATTTTTACTAAATGTTGAGATTTTACTGAATGATTTCTATTATATGTAGTGACCAATTCACTCTTCTATTCGTGTAATTAATACATTTGCAGTGTTATTTGTGTGGTATTACATCAGTTTTATCAAGTTATTGCACAATAAACAGTATTTAAAAGTTGAACTGTCAAAATATTGTTTTGGGTTACATAAAAGTTCAAATTTACGTTTTTAAATCTTTATTTTATGAGAATTTCTTAAAAGTGGTGTTTTTTTTTAATATTAATATCAAATTCACGTGTTGGTAAACTTATCAAAGAAATTAACATCTTTAGTGGTGCAAGAAATGTGTTGAAATGTCAGAGATATTTTTAAGGTTATTTTTTTGGCATTAAAAAAAACTTTGAAATTTTTTATAATTTTTTTATTGTATCCACGAGGAAAAAGTGAGGTGACAGTTTCATTTCAAATTCATTATATAAAAGGTTTATATTTTTTAAATTTTAATTTTTTTAATATTTCTGTACACTTTCATCAAAAATGTTTTGGTAAGAAATTATTTTACATTTTTTTCCGTGTTTAAATCTTAAAATATGGCAGTTTTTTAAAACTAAGGTGTATTTCAAATACACAAATCTCAACGGTAATTTTATCTTGTTTTTAAAAATGGTATTTGTTTATACGGCACCTTCAAAAATAAGAAATATATAGAACATTCAAAATACTTAGGAAAATTCCAAATTTCGTTCAGACATCATCCCTAAAACAGAGATAAACTACCCCCCCAGGCTGTGTAAACGGCGTGTATTTTTTTCCAAGAACAATTTTTTAATTAGTAATGTTTTCACATCCGCGACCGTTTGTCAATTGAATAAAATTTTCACAGGGTTTTTTAGTAAGGCCGTAAGTGTGTTAGAAAGAGGGACAGCATTTTATGATTAAGAACAAATGCAATACAATCAGAGCATTGACATTTGACGTTTTTGAATTTTTGGAATTCACTCAATACTCAATATTATATCTATCACAATATTGCTGCAGTTCTTTCAAAAGTAGAGAATTCGTTCCATTCAAAATGTATGAAAAAATGAATTTTTCTTTTTCGTGAATTTTTGCGATGTTACACTAGAAGCGCGGAACATTCTGACACCCCTAGAAGCGCGGATGGGTAAATTATGTCAATTTTAATTTTGCTACAGTAACGTGAAGATATATTTTTATTTTTTAAAATTTTTATTTATTAATCTTATGTTAGCTCACGTCTTTGTGTGCTAATCTACTACACTATATAAAGAGGTAAGGTTTGTTTGTTTGTTTGTTTGCATCGAATAGGCTCTGAAACTACTGAACCGATTTGAAAAATTCTTTCGCTGATGGGAAGCTACACTATCCCTGAGAGACATAGGCTATATAATATTTTCAAAATAATTAGGGATCATTACTAAAACTCCAATAATGCAACCCAAGGTGTAAAAAAATTACCTAAAATATTCTTTACATCGCGTGCGCTGCGAAAACTATTGATGATAGAATAAAATAATGTACTACGACTTTGTAGAACACTTCATTATTTACAAAAAAAGTCGCGACAGCATATGTCTAACTATTATGGTTATGCCACAATAAGTATTCTTTTATTTAAAAAATTTAATTAATATGTCGCCGCTTGAAAAGGCTTTTTATTTGTATCTTGGTGTTAATCCTTATCAAAATAAATTACTTCATATTCAAGACAGCTTTAATACCTTTATTTAACTTTTTGAATTTTTCAATTCGGATATTTAATTAGAAAGATATCACGAGTTTAATAATATCTAAAATTAATGTGTTTTGCATTGATGACAACAAATCTACTACACTATATAAAGAGGTAAGGTTTGTTTGTTTGTTTGCATCGAATAGGCTCTGAAACTACTGAACCGATTTGAAAAATTCTTTCGCTGATGGGAAGCTACACTATCCCTGAGTGACATAGGCTATATAATATTTTCAAAATAATTAGGGATCATTACTAAAACTCCAATAATGCAACCCAAGGTGTAAAAAAATTACCTAAAATATTCTTTACATCGCGTGCGCTGCGAAAACTATTGATGATAGAATAAAATAATGTACTACGACTTTGTAGAACACATCATTATGGTTATGCCACAATAAGTATTCTTTTATTTTAAAAATTTAATTAGTATGTCGCCGCTTGAAAAGGCTTTTTATTTGTATCTTGGTGTTAATCCTAATCAAAATAAATTACTTCATATTCAAGACAGCTTCAATACCTTTTTTTAACTTTTTGAATTTTTCAATTCGGATATTTAATTAGAAAGATATCACGAGTTTAATAATATCTAAAATTAATGTGTTTTGCATTGATGACAACAAATCTACTTCTACTACACTATATAAAGAGGTAAGGTTTGTTTGTTTGTTTGTTTGTTTGCATCGAATAGGCTCTGAAACTACTGAACCGATTTGAAAAATTCTTTCGCTGTTGGGAAGCTACACTATCCCTGAGTGACACAGGCTATATAATATTTTCAAAATAATTAGTGATCATTACTAAAACTCCAATAATGCAACCCAAGGTGTAAAAAAATTACCTAAAATATTCTTTACATCGCGTGCGCTGCGAAAACTATTGATGATAGAATAAAATAATGTACTACGACTTTGTAGAACACATCATTATTTACAAAAAAGGTCGCAACAGCATATGTCTAACTATTATGGTTATGCCACAATAAGTATTCTTTTATTTTAAAAATATAATTAATATGTCGCCGTTTGAAAAGGCTTTTTATTTGTATCTTGGTGTTAATCCTTATCAAAATAAATTACTTCAAATTCAAGACAGCTTCAATACCTTTATTTAACTTTTTGAATTTTTCAATTCGGATATTTAATTTGAAAGATATCACGAGTTTAAAAATGTTAGTATTAGAAAAAAGTTTCTGCTACGGGCCGGGCGGGAGAGGAGTCAAGAAATGAAGTGCCAGGGGAGTTGGCGGGACGGGGGAGCGGGAGAGCGGTGGCGGGGAAGGTGGAAGTGGAACGCTGGAGGTTAACGCACGGGAATGTACGCACGGGAGTAACATTTTATTTATTTAAATATGGCATTGCAACGCATGCCGGG
Source organism: Limnephilus lunatus (assembly GCA_917563855.2). Lineage (NCBI taxonomy): Eukaryota > Metazoa > Arthropoda > Insecta > Trichoptera > Limnephilidae > Limnephilus > Limnephilus lunatus. Next base: position 63,051,399 of record OU830604.1, read on the forward strand.
AAACAGCTAGTATTTTATAAAGATATAAACATTTACATTGGTTGGCAAACTTAATCATTTTTTAAATATTATATATTCAAATAAAACTAGTAATTATGATAGAATGTTTTATATTTGAATATCTAGGTGCATAGTGCTAAGAAGAAGATTTTTTTTGTGATTTCCTTGACATACTGTCAAAGTGATATCGTCTTTTTTCAGTACTACTGTACAGTGTACAGTACAACTCTTCTTTTGCTTGTTTGACGCAAGCAAGTTTTCCCGACGAGCTTCATTGATTGTACCAACAATACTTGTTCCGTTTGATTTTAGAGTTTCAGAAAGGGATAGAGACGTAAAAAAGTTATCACAAGGGATATTTCTTCCTTTTTTTAGGTATGGCTGCATCAATTTTCTCCATGACTGGGTCAAAATTGACCCAACCGCACTTATAGGTGAATTTGGATAAAATAAATATGTATAACGCATTTACGCAGTTCAAGTCTCGTATAAATAATAATCATCATATTTCGTGAAAAGTCATAAAAAATTACGATTATACGCACAATAACATATTGGCTAGAACAGGAAGAAAGAAAACATCGAAATGGGTCAAATTTGGGACGCCCGCGCTTCTAGTGTTAAGAGTTATTATTTTATCAGGAGCGGAGACAAATCCAACAAATCAAAGGTCATGATAATCGGTCCAGCCGTTCTCGAGTTACAAATAGTGTAACTAACCCGACGTTGTTGTATATATTAAGATAATAATAATTTATTTCATATAAAATTATACAATAAAACTTTGACTAGCCAACTAGGAATGGAACCTGTTTTAGGCCAGTAAAATTGACAAATTTAATTCATGTCATAATTTCATATTACATTGTTTAATTATATACATATTATTTATAGAAGGAAAAAAGTGTTAATTATGAATTCCTCATAGAAGAGTGATTACAAGATTTTATAATTATAATAATAAAAGTGAGCTTTTATTTAACAAAATTCGAATGCTTATGTTTAACAATAAATATACGTTTGATTATTTAGATCGCTTGCAAAAATCAGGAATCAAAACATTTTTAAGCGTGATAACAAAATATTATAATTAACGTGAATGACGTGTCCCTCAACTTTAGGAACCGGCAGTGGCGTAACTATAGGGTGGCAGGGCTGGCAAAATGCTACGTGCCCCGCGGGGACCGGGCCTGAGAGGCCGCGAGCTCAGAAGTCACCTCACATTTCTAACAAAATTTAGTAAAAATTATTAATTTTATATAAGTTCATAAAATCAATTAAAATAGGACACAACTAAAGACCACACCCAAACTCAAATAAATTATTTAGATTTAAAAGCATTCATAAGAAAAGTATGTCGATCAATTTTAGAAAGCATCCATTGATTACTTATTTTTTTTGTCGCGCTACTTTGGCGGCGAGCCAGTGACGTTCGGCGGCTTGGGATATTTCCGGATTTTGTTAAGCAAGAAAGTACTTTTTCCTTGGCGCTGGCGAATTAGCGACGCATGGTGTTAGGGGAATCCCGGATTTTTATTTTTTAGGTACGCAGGGCTCTACTACGTATTCTTCGTTGGATTTTTATGACAATTGGTCATTTTTATCTTTGATTTTTCCTAGTTTTTGTTTTATTGAAACTGCAATTAGAGGTACAGTACCGATAATGGTGAAAGTTAGATAGTTCTAGAAAATATCTAAGTGGGAGCGAAAAACGAAAGAAAAAGAGGGTGTCTGAAGAAAAAAAAAGTTACCTATAATTAGTCAGTACTTCATGAATCGTGGCTTTATTGATGAAAAAGCTAGTGAAAAGTGCTCCGAAAGTGAAGAATTGGACGTAACTATAAGTAACAGTATAGCGGATGCAGCACAACAAGGTAGTAGCGAAAATCAAAGTGAATCATATTTTAGTAGGAACAATATTGCATCTTCATCGTATATTACTGATAAAGGTAATTTTAAAGAACTAAATGATCAAGTGGAACGGTTCATAATCGAAAACGAACATTGTAAACCTGAGAGTCCTTTCTTAAAAGACAATATGATTATACTACTGGCTCAAGTGCCCTGAAAGAATCCAGTACAAATTGTGCTGGATGGTGTTTAAATCAATCAACGAAATGGCCCCACCTTACATCTCTGAAATATGCGTCCCGGAAAATACCGGTCCGAGGCAATTAACACTTAGATCGGCAACTTCATCTGCTATAGGCAGACTTATAGAACCCAAACGAAAGCCAAATACTAAGTTCGGAGATCGTGCTTTTGGAGTATCTTGGCCTAAGGCTTGGAATAGACTCCCTCCGGAATTAAGATGCATAAAAAGCCCAACAGAGTTTAGGTCAAAACTAAAAACCTACCTTTTCGGGCTCTCATACCCTTAACTTAATTTAAATAAACCTATCTGAGAGTATCATACTTGTATTGCCTATGATATGTCCTAATCACACTTTTCATACTGAATTAAAATTACTCGAATCCTTACACATCAATCTGTCTCTCGGAAGATCAAATCCTTGTACTACTGCACCGCCCACCATTAAATGTTGCTTTTACTTTCCAAAATACACTCATTAAAGAATATATTACATATTAATATTAAAATATTTTCAGGATTAAACAATATGTGTTCACAATTATGTCCTCTGCGTGCGAACTCTATCTAAATTTCTATAAATAGACAATAAACAGTGTTAATTTCAAGCGACCTCCCAGGTAAGTATGGTCCTGTATTAATTCATTTTTAGGCAGCATCGCGTTCATTGGTCAAAATATTGTACATATATTTTCGTATCGGTGATCAATGAACCGGTGTATGCAATTTTTAGCCATAAGTTGTTTTTAATTGTTTGTCTAGCTTGTAGTCTTTCTAGATTTTAGGCATGTATGGTAAGTTTGTACAACGCCCTTGAGGTGATTTTTCACAAAAACGACGCTTTATAAATCATAAATCGTCCAAATATTATTATTATTATTTATACCGACACTATGCTGTTTTTTAATAATTCAAAAGGTGTTTTATTTCGTTATTCGCAAATCGCGCGTCTAAAAAAATACAAAATGTTTGGATGGAAGATAATGACGATTGGAAACATATTGTAGATGCCATGGAGAGACATGAGACATCGAAAATTCACCTGGATTCTTGTCTTATGTATCAACAATGGCGGCTTCATGGAACACTAGATGAAAAGCAAGAGTTTATGATCAAGAAAGAAAAAAACAATTGGTGCCAAGTACTCTCTAGACTCCTTGATGTTACTCTGACACTTTCAACGTGTAATTTAGCCTTTCGAGGCCACAGAGAAACGGCAGATATCAACGATCCAAGTTCCCGAGGAAACTTTTAAAGTATTTTTGAGTTATAAGCATGTGGCGACACCATTATATTATATATTACTCCGTTCTACTATAATAACACACATACATTATTACTCACCAATCAGTCGATTACACATGTTGGGAAATGAACATGCTAACATCGGCGACATTTATTTCTTAAAATTAGCGCAATATAAACATGCACTCAAAAATTATTTTTCATTAAATGTTGAAATGAAATGATGATATTTCTCATTGTTCTTTTTTTGTTATTTTTTGTTGTGATACACAAAATGATTGTATGTTATTTTTAAGTTTAAAACTACTATTATGTAATGATTTTATTTTTCTTACTTTTGTACTCGATTATATGTTTATTTATAAAAGGCAGTATAGCCATTTATGTATTTAAAATAAAAATAAATAAAATTAACATAAGCAGTTGAGGGAGCGGACTGCGGATCGGCAGAGACAAGGGATGATTGACCAAAAAATTGTGCAGTCGATGTATTGAGTCAGTCAGTCCAAGTCAAGTCTACACATTCAGTAACAATTCACCAACACACACAGACAACAGTGCACAGTGATAACGTCCCAGTGTGGCAACCGGTAACCGGGCAGATCCACGGCGACTCAAAGCCAGATCCTGAGCCGGTGCATAACAACCTTCGAGCACGCACCATCTCGCAGCTAAAATGGTGGATCGCACCATCAGCTCAAGAGACTCAATTGCCCGCCACAATAAGGCCCGCCGCGTCTTCTGTCTGGGGCGCAGCAACTTCTCTGGCTTACCGAAGCCCATCGCACTTCGCTGCCACTGAGATTTCAAATCTCCTCTCGAGGTTCACCGCTGCCCATCTCCACGACTCACCGCGTCGAGCATCCATCCTGGATGACTAGGTCTTCTCCTCCACTACGGTGCGGAACTACATGCTGGCGACATGCAGACCCGAAATCTGCTCCACCACTGCATCATCGGCCTACATCACTCATCACTTACGTGCCTCATCATCACATCGCTCCTGTCTGCACTCTGTTACTCCACACTAAATTCATCATCGCTACGTAGCAGCAATAAACGACTGACTCAATACATCGACTGCACGCCTTTCATTCAATCGTCCCTTGTCTCTGCCGATCCACAGTCCACTTCCTCAAGCAAATTACGATCCAATTTTACAAGAATTGTTAAGTAAACCGAAGGGCCAGATAAAATACTTAAGTCCAAAAATACAAAATGAGCTCCTTTCTGTTCTAGTTCTCATAAACAAAAAAAATAACAAAACAAAAAACGACTTAAAAAAAAGGGAAAAAAATAATTTCGTACGATTGTTATTTTTGGAGTCGGTGTCAGCCAAAGTAACTACATACATAGGTAGTTATAGGTGAGATGAGGAGGTAACTACACACATAGATAGTATAGGTGAGATGTGGAGATCTTGGCTGACACCGACTCCAAAAATAACAATCGTACGAAATTATTTTTTTACTTTTGAGTGCATTTTTTAAGTCGTTTTTTGTTTTGTTAATTTTTTTGTTTATTTTTTTTATTTTTAGTGACGAGCGTAAGCGTTTTAGTGCGTAAAGAAGTTTTACTTCAAAAAAGAATCTTCGAAATCTGTTGGCGTAATATTGAGTCATTCGTCCATTTGTCGGGCACATACTTATTGCAAATTTAAGACATATTATATGGTTTTCTCATGAATTCCACTGTCAGAACTGGACCAAATTAAAATGGGACCATACGGGAAGCATCAGCTTTCTAATAAAAAATGATTTATCAATATCGGTTGACCCAATTGAATGTTCTGAGGTAACAAACAAAACAAAAAAAAAACAAAAAAAAACCGACGAATTGATAACCTACTCCTTTTCGAAGTCGTTTAAAAATAGAAAATCAGTCGTAAATGAAATAAATGCCGCAACGTTTTAGTCTATTCGATACGACTCAAGATATTTCGAAAATAAATCAATGAATCGGAATTAATTGTGTACATTTTAATTAATTCCGATGAATCTACGTGTAAAAATAATATCAAATATTTTGACATGAAAAACTAGGAAAGTAATAAATAATGACATGGAAAAATTAAACTCGGACCATCCGCTTAGATTTGTTTACGATTAGAATAAGATTGGTAAGCGGGAGTTTTGTATTAATTCTCAATAGGAATAAACATCTTAAATCCAGATTTATTGGTGACCTTTTGAAGTGAAAAACTGTAGGTATAATGAATAACAGATCACTTTGTACAAACCACTATATTATAAACAATATCTAGATGATTCGATAACATTGATAACATAATATTAACATATCCTGATGAAGATAACATTGTTATCGAAACATGTAGATATTGTTTATAACATATTGGTTTATACAAAGTGATCTGTTATTCATTATATAATTAATGATGCCACAAAGTAATTTTGCGAAGTATGAAGAAGTAAACAAACTATAGGATTTGGCCTGCGATTGAATGAGATAGAATAATCGGTCTCCTCTTTGTGCGGTGCTTCGTAGTTTTCTGAAGGTTTCACTTCTACAGCGTGTAAATTACACACTCTTTTTTTACATTAGTTCTACACAAGTGGCCCCGAGGAAAACATTTTCTATCGGAGCCTTTGTCATTTTTGAGGATGATGTGTTTAGAGAATTTTTAATTATTTCCACACATGTAGGTATGAGGGGGGGTAGGAATCTGGTGGTCCATGTTTACGGGAGTGATGAACATGTAAATCCAACCTCCCACTGTAGTGCATGGCGATGTGAAGAGAGAGTTCGTCTGGAGAGGTCAAAAAAACTCCCTTCTGCAGTAGATGGGCAAACACATCCACCACAAAGACCTTGACAAACCTCACCCTGTGAACCCGCACACCCCTAGTCAGTATTGGTTATCCAATAAATGGTTGCCGGAGCGGCGGTACAAATTGTGGAGGGTTCTATAAAAACATCATATTATATTTTCTTTGAACTAGCTAAACTAAATAATATAATCTATTTAAAGATCCACGCTCCTGTTTTCCGTATCGACGAGAAAAACAACCATCTGAAGATAATCACATTATTTGATGACGTAGGATGTAAGTAGGGACTGTTATGGGTCGACTTGTCAGAATTGTCAGTATTATTGTAATGAAAATAAGGTCATTATTAATAATCATTTTAATAAAATTCAACAACCACACAAATAATGAAATGAAGAATGGAGAAAAAATAAATATTTTGCGGTTGTTGTTATTTAATTTTTTACATTAGGTTCACACCGGAGGCCGTGAGGAAAAAAATCCCTCAGTGCCTATGTCATCTTTGGGAATGCTATGTGGAGGGTCTTTCTAGAAAAAAAGAAGTAGAGGAAGTAAAGGAAATAGAGGAAGTAGAGGAATAAAGTGCGAAGGGTTGGTAGGAATCTGGAGGATATAGTGTCTCTAGGAATGACGGACGTATGAATCCATTCCTCCCAGTGCGGTGCAAGCCGACAAGTAAAGAGTATCCGGCTGGAAAGATCTAGGTTAGGTCTCCTTCAACCAGTCTCTCCCGATCCGGCCCACCACGCACTAGGTGGGCAAACCACCAGATCTGGACAAACCTCACCCCATGAATACGGGCACCTCTGCTAAAATAGCTAACTACTTGGGGTAACCTATGACAGGGTTTTTGAATATTCAAGAAACGGTTCTCAGAGCGGCGGTACTCATACCCGCCTCTCAAATTGTGAGGCTGGTGTGGATTCTAGTAGTAGCTTTGTTCCTGGAAGTTTGGTAAACAGTTGGTATACTTCTCGTAAAGTCGATTAAAGTCGAAACAGACACAACGCTGCGGAATCCAACACGGCTACCATCTTGACGGAAAACGGGGGACAAACAAATTTACAGACACGCGAAATAAAAAGTGTTCCAGGCAGAAAAGCATTTAATAACGGATTTATTAATATCAAATTTAATTTGTTGAAACCCGTTTTAATGTTTTTATTCTTTATAAATATTCATATGCTATTTGGCACGAAGTGTGTCAAATGGTTTTTGTATATTGACTTAATATGTGAAACTGAACTTCCCTAGACATCCGTTTTGTGAAACGAATCCATCATTTCAACGCGCCAATTTATATGTGAGTGCTCTCATACGAAATGCCGTACACCAAGAGAAATCTAGCTTCACGAGCTCAACCAAAGAAATAGCAAGTGATCTCGACAGATCGTGGGGACAAATTGGTCTCTGGTCCGGTTCAATCATCAAATATAAATATTTGGTAAGGTACAATGAAATAAAAGGTATATTTAAATAATAGCGTGACATGAACAGGGTTTTATTCTGTGAACTATAAACGTACTTACCCAGAACCGACATGTATTAAGAATATCTAAACTAAACTAAAACTAACTAGCTAAACTAACTTCACGCGTCGAGACGTTGATAGAATCTCCAGTAACGCATCCATGGTACATCCTGTCACGCCTGAGTCAGCTCCTGCCAGTGTTCCAGACATCGGCCTTAGCCGTAGCATTTGGCGAGAACCGAAGAGTTTATTTAAAACCGGGTGATCTTCGATACGCGTGCTTCCAAAAACTGTCACATGCATGAGTCCTGTGGCTCCGTGTTCAGCCCGAAAGGTATATCTCGCCAACTTTCGGCAGCGCGAAATTTTGTATTTCACAACCCGCTGCAGGCGGCGTACTTTTCGAACCGACCCACATCGACTGTGTCCGGAACAATCACCCAAAAATAGGTTCAAAAAACAAATAATGACTTAACGGTCATAATAGGAATAATGCTCCACTGCCCGCAAACCGGATTACAAGAAAAAACTGTGGATTACATTAAATTTTAAGTATTTCAAAACCCGATCGTCGAACCAAGGACGTGTGCCTCCGGCGCGGGCGTCTTTCGTTCAACGGAAACCGGAAAAACCCTCTCGCGACCAAAAACCCACACTCCTCGCCAAATATTACTAGCGTTAAAAAGGAAGCCCTAATAGGCATCATGTAAATAATATTAAAATAACGAGATAAATAAAAATAAATAAATCATATGGTTTCTTTTCATAACAATATTTTCTATAGTATTATTTTTTTTAATTTATAAAAACAGTTTATTTTCTAACAAGTTCTGCTGCGTAATAACGCGTAAAAGCTTTTTCGCCTTCTGAAATTAAAGCAGGACTTCACAACGCCCATGCGCTCTTGCGGAATAAAAATGTATTATCACACAGGTCTACCATCTTTACAGAATTGGCTGAATACATGAGACACAAACCAATTTACAGTTTTACACACAAACGAAATGCAATAGTCGAGTCAAAATAGGACTTCTCTTAGCACACTTAGTTATTATTGCTATTATAATAGTGTTTTATATTTTTATTAATATCATTGCGTTCAATCACATAATTCGGGCAAGCGCCTAGTTTGGTGGGTTATCCAAATGAACAAATAATAACAAAACACTTCTCAAAAACTTCTTCTTCGAGGTTTCGTATGTATTGTGGTTATTGATTGTTGGAGACTATCAATTTTCCTTGCCAATCATTGTTGGAATACGGCATTAACGGAAAGTTCAGTACAAATGATCATATATGAAATCCACCAATTAAAAACCCAAAGCCCTAATGAAAATTATTTTGGATGTCCCTGTAAGTATATATCTATATATTTATTTCATGTCAATTAAACAACTCTCATCTAAAACTAAAGGCACTCCTTTACATTAATAAATACAAAACACGAGAAATAACAACTAACACGTGTGTTAGTAACAATAGATTTCAAATAGGGTCAAAAACACACCCAAAAAATAATTACAATAGAGAAGTCCAGTCCATTTTTTTTATTTTTTTTATGAAAAATGACCTTCTAACTTAAATTACTGCATATTTTTTTTTTTTTTAGAGTTAGTTTTAATAGTTAAAATAATTTTCAAAGTTTTAATTTTTGGAGATCCCTCGAAAATACCCATATCTATGGTGAATTTTGTGACGTCATCTACTAAAATAACGATTCACTATTTTATGATTGTTATGTTGGTTTTCTTGAATCTCACATAGATTTGCGCAGGCGCGCGGCCATCTTGTTTATTATAACGCGTTGATTGGCTAATGGCTTATTTATTGCAAATGGCGAAATCAAATTCTTTGCAAAACAATTAATGACGTTGATGAATTTTACTTACAGTTTAATGTTTTTGACGATAATTTTCGTTTAAATGATTAATTCACTGTGATATTAGTGTAATTCAACATAAGTACCAATGCTGCCTTTACTTTTTTTCAGTTTTAGTCCTTAAATAATGTTTTGTTAGTGATTTAGTTTCGTTCGGTTTTTAGGTTACTGACATTACATAATCAAAGGTTACTTCTCTATAATTTTTATGACTTTTCCGCGTGAATTTAATAAAACTTCCATAAAAGTAATATTATTTAATAATGTAAAAGCCTTATGCATACGTAAATAAGTACAAATTCGAGAAATCAACGCATTAATTGCGTAAAACCGAGTCCAAGATGTCGGATTTTTTCAGTTATTTTTTCGGAATTATTATAATATTTTTTTATCGTTTTTAATTGTATGAACGAGATAAAAAGTGAAGTGACAGTTTTATTCCAAATTCATAAAGTAAGAGGACTGTATTTTTTAAATTTTGAATTTTCCTAATTTTTTCGAACATTTAATAGAATGTTTACAGTCGGCTGTTTTTTTTAAATTTTTTCATTTTGAAACTTAAAATACTGCATTTTTCAAACACAATCGTATATGTCAGATACAAAAATCTAAAAGGCAATTCTATCAACTTTCTATAAAGGTATATGCTTTTACGACATCTTCAAAAATATAAAATATATAGAACATTCGCTTGTGTCATACCTAAATTCCTTTTTAAATGACCCAAATGAATTACAGTGAATCACCAGGTGAATTTTCCATCGTGACGTCACCATGACAGCATTACACAGCATACCAACTTAACGCTGTGTTTTAACGAGAATATTAAAAATGCACTTTTTAATATTTTTTAAAAAAATGTACGTTTAATATTATTAAATAAAAGTTATATATTTAGAATCAGCGTTTATTGGTCTATATGAACATATTTTTTTAAAGCCATAATATTTTTCACTGGAGTTCCTTATTACAATATTTGGTAAAAAGCTTCTTATACTATAGTATTAAAAGTCTACAATAAAATCCCATTTTGACTCAAAAACCACAACACCAAATTAACATTTAAATCTCAAATAAAAAGCTGGATTTTAAATAAAGGGAGATCGGAAATAGAAAATATACTGACACCAAATACAGACTGAAACAGAAACCACTCAACTGTAGGTATTTAAAAAATACCATACAATTTATTTTATAATTATATGGGAAAAACACTACCTAATGCATTTAAAATTATTTCACATAATTAAATTTTAATAAGTAATTGAATGTAAATGGTCAGGCCACACAATCAGAGGAAGTGAAAAATGTTCAAAATTAGTCATGAATTGGTTCACAAGTGACAAGAAGAGAAAACGAGGATGACCATTTATGTAGATTTAGACGGTGGGTTGACGACATCAAAGCCATAGCAGATGGTACATGGACAAGAGTAGCTAATGATAGAGAGAAATGGCGGCAGTTGGAGGAGGCCTTTGTCAACTAGTGACATACAGACAGGGAGTCGATGCATTATAAGTGTTATAAATGTGAAAAGTTATGTAATGTAATTTACTGTCTGAATAAAGGCTATTATTATTATTATTTAAATGAAATCGTCAGCACGGTATATCGCAGTTTTTATTTTAATTTTTATTCTTCATTTTAAGTACCCGCTAAACTGCCAAAGCAGTTTGTCAGCAGGTCAATTTAACATTATTAATAATACAACACTAAAGCATAAATATAACAAGAAACCACAATATCCAAAATAAATACAGAAGAATAACTTTTAAGTAGCTACAATAAATACAAAATCATAAAATATACAGACAGACAGATATAATAACACAGGAAAAATACTCATAGTCATATTTATACATAAGATTACAAAACAATATCAATAAAAAAAGTTTTGATCCATTAGCCATTTTTTTTTTGAGATCGGTGGTGCAATTTGATTCGATTTTCATGTTCATTGGCATCTTATTAAATATGGTAGGAACAAGATAAGTGAATTTTCGGAACGGTTAAGCCCTCATTTTTACTAAATCTAGTGCCATGTGCATGATCAACTTTGTATTTCTATATTGAATCCGACAAAAGGTTTTGACATACAATTTTAAACCATAATTTCCCTCGAACAGGTAATATATTAACTGACTCAAATAATAATTTTATGTCTCTTCTTTGTGCATAAATAATTTTACTTACCAAAGAGTTAGTCAAAGAGTTTTGAATTGTTTGAATGTAGCCTATTTGAATGTAGTCTTGATGAGTTTCCCCAAGACGTTATTCCGTATTTGATAGTAGATTCCGCTAGTGTCAAGTAAATTATTTTTAACGTATTTATGGGCATAAAATATTTAATTTTGTAAATTCGCCCAGCAATAGCTCGTAGGCGTTTGCAGATGTTGCTTATGTGAGCATCCCGTTTCATGTGCGTATCTACAGTTATCCCCAAATATACATACGTTTGTACAAGTTCAATGGTTCTGCATTTGCAGGATTATGACGAATTGTGTATACACTCAAATGTATTCGATTTTATAATAGGCGTGATGGTATATTTGGCATGTGGATATCGTATGCGCATTAATGTTGTTTTTTTGGAATTTATTATAAGACCCTGAGTGAGAATAGATATAATTATCACTACATACTTGTAACAACAACGAGTTTATACGCGCTAGAAGTGAAACTTTCACAATAACTTAAAAACAATCTCAACCAATAGGAGCCTTGAAAAGTTAGCTCATAATCAAAGCGGCCAATGCGGTAAGGTTTCATTCTATCAAATTTTCTCTCAGGCTTAATCCTATAGATGTATGTGTTTGTCACTTTTAGTGTAGTTTCCGTTTGATCGAAATTCAAATTACAACGGTGCTAAAGAAGTTTCACCTCAAAAACAGAGTGTGCAATTCACACATGGTAGAAGTCAAACCTTTATAAAACTAAAGTAGGCAAGAGTGTGAAGGCTATGAAACACCGCTCAAAAAGGAGTCCGATAGGCTACGAAGCACCCCATAAAGAGGATACCGATTATACAATCTGATTCTTTCACAGGCTAAATCCTATAGTTGTGTGTGTTTGTTTCTTTTTAGTAACGCTATTTTTCCTTTCATCGAATTTGAAATCACAACGTCGATAAAGAAGTTTTAGCTTCGAAAAGGAAGATAATAAAACATTTATTATTATTATTATAATCCTGCTAAATCGACCCGTCCACGTTTCATAAAGTAAAATAAAATACTTATATTTTCAAAAATAGTTGAACCTATTTCAAGTAACCCTGCCCTACATCTGCATATACTGCATTGGTTCCCTTTTCAAATGTTAGCTCAAAGAATGTGCCCGCGCCGCGCCGTCTTAGATACTCGTACCTCCGTAGTAAGTTACTACATACTAATAACAAACCTTACCTACTCTTTACGTTCAATAGATGTTATATCTATCTAAAAATCTCGTGGCACGGTGTTTGTTGTCGCCCTCCTCCGAAACGGTTGGACCAATTTTTATGAATTTTTTATGTATATTTGGTAGGTATGAGAATAGGTCGTAAAGTGTATTTCATACCGCTGGGTGATTAGGGTGTCCTTATCCAGAACAGACGAGCGTCTGGCAACCGTGCGGTGTGGATTTTTTTTTATATGAATTCCGCACAACAGTCCAAACTGCTCCCGTCTGGAGCCAGTGAGACTATGGCATCCCCTATTGGGGTATGTTGTGAGGCTGAAGGTAGTGGGGAGAGGAAGGAGATAGGGAAGAGGAAGGTGGGGAATAATATAATTTATACGCAAATTAACAGATGGCGGTGAGAGTTAATTTATCGTGGTTATAAAGGTTGGGTAACCATCCAGTAGATGGCATTGTGTTTCGTTAGCCAAAGCAACGCGTTGCCGGGTGAATTAGTAGTAATATAATAAAAGATATTTTATAAAACTAATTTCCACTTAATTTATTAAACCGTAAACCAGGGCCATCTTCAGACTGGTACAATTGTTTCTTAATTTACAGTTTGTATACATACCTACCTACTTAACTTATGCGGAGAGGGAGAGGGGTAGTCTATAAGGATTTTATTAAATTTATACGGTTTTTCCTTATTTGTTGCCATGTCGCCTTTGAAGATTGGATTTCTAATTATTTGGCCATTAGCAGTATACATATGTGCAATGTACGTAATAGCAGCGGTAGAATACTAATATTAGCAGTTGAACATAGTATCTATTAGCAGTAGACTGCTTATAGCTAAATAACTAGACTTCTAATCGTCAAAGACGATACGGCAATAAATATGTAAAAAACCATATAAATTGAATAAAATCCTTGTAGACCACCCCCCTCACCCTCCCCCAAATGTTATGTATATAAACTATAGATTGAGAAACATTTATACCAGTCTGAAGATGGTTACGGTCAAACATAAAATAAAAAGAAATAAGTTTTATGTGGGTTTCCACCACGAATTGTCAGAATCAAAAATAAATATTCAACACACGTGTATTATGTGTATGTTGTTCCGAAAGAAACGGACAATGAGTAGCAGGTTCGTAAGGAGCTTTGCCTTTTTGCTAAGAATCTCAGTGCACGTCGCGTGACGTACGTTGGTAGAAAAAGTGGGATTCAATCGCTCGTTAGACGGTGCGGCACGTAATGATAATTACAGCGCGGGGAGCACGCCGCGGCCGCCCCATAGCCCCATAACCCGGCCCCTGTCATCTGACGAGCGATTCTCATCTCGGGTATTTAATCTGAGAGCCAAGTGGCAACAGGTCTAGCCCGTCAACCCGAAAAATACGTTGTGATTCATTTTCTTCCAAAGTTAGCAATATAATCTGTCACGCGAGGGGAGTCACCTCCGGGGAACTGCGTGGTAATCGTGTGATAATTTCTGCGCCTTGTCTATAATTTGTTTTGGTTCATTCTTTTTCGCTAATTGAGGAGCATATCAGGCTTCAGTGAACTCCGCCAAGTGCTCTAGTACTAGTGGAGTAAAGAGGGGGAGGGTGGGGTGAGGCGGATAGAGCCGGGGAGGGAAGTTACAACATGTTTTTGCGGTTCGTATGACTGTTGCTCTCAAAACAAAGGAATATAAGCTTCGTTTTGGGAATTAATGCGATTTTCGCAAGAACCTAGCGTTTAATTTCAAGCTAGCTTGTAACGGTAAACAGAGGAAACTCCGCTGAATTTTTTTCATAGCGTGGGATTAAATAATTGACAAAGCAGTACTTTAATGATTAAATGCAACCTATTTGTAAACACAATTTACAGTGGTAAATATTTTTTTAATACAACGCAGAATAAAAACATCAACATTCAAAAGTGGTGTCGGTGGAGAAAAGTCGATATTATCCTAAATTATGATTCGAATCATCACTAAAACATTTCTTTTAAACAATCTAATCATTTAGTACACCCTAAACGAATAGTAAAAATAGCCTAGGCCCACATTTACAACATGCACCCTAACGTGTCAACTATAATATCGTGAGCAACTCCTATCCTTTTCCTATATTCCTCTTCCTCTCCCCTTCCTATAACCCAAAATTAATTATAATATACACAATAAAACTTCATATCCGATATACTTTAGTATAAGATACTTCTATGGCTTAACTCCAGTTCAGTTATATATTTATCACTGGGTATGTATTATGTTAAAGCTGTTTGTTTCTTACAAATAAATAAATAAACATATTTTTATTTATTTATTTACATCTATACGGCACAACACGTGCTGTTAACATAATTGACATATATATAAATAGTACAACAACATGAAGAATTTAAGTGAAATTGTAAAAAGTTAGGTAATAAGCAGTGAATAAAATGTAAAATGTATAAAAGTAAATTATAAAGTGTAAAGTATAAAATATAAAGTATTAAGTACAAACCATAAATTATTAGGTAAAAAGTAAAAATAAAAAATTAAAGTGAGAAATAAAACAATAAAATGTAAAATGTAGAAATATAATATATCTCTAAAAGTTACCAAAAAAGATTTAAATATAAAATATAAAAAGTAAAAAAAATCCTGGATTATGTTATCCGATATGATAAACACAGTGACAGTGACAGTGCCTATGATTTCTAGTACATTAGTAGTTTTAGTGTGAAGTACTTGTAGGCATATAATTATAATATTTACACGATGATTTGCATGATGTATTATAATATTTACGTGGTACTACCAAACAAATTTAGTTTAATGCATCTTTTGTATGAGGCCAGATTGCCGGCGGCGTGATTGATATTAGCATATTCATTGCCTAAAATATGTAAGCGATTTATGATTGAGTTTTGTTCTGCGTTCGTCAAAGTGTTGTCACAATGAAAAGGTGTTTTGAGTCGAGTCGGTCTAGAAGGTACATGATAATTTATTAGCGAAACCAATTCAGGGGAGTCAAACCAGTTATTGTTTATTTTAAATAAATAAAATAAGATCATTGAGTATTCTTCTATCTTTTAACGATAAGAGTCGCATTTTTTGAGAAAGAGAATCATAGTTTATGTCAACCGCGGGAATTCCTAATTTAAAATTAATTGATCTGAGAAATTTTTCGTTGGATTCTTTCAATGGAGATTGCGTGGCTTTTGTAGAAAGGGTTCCAAATGGGGGAATTATATTCTAAATGACTCCTAACCAGAGTTGTATATAGTAGTTTAAATGTTTGGATATTTTTTAAATCTTTACAAATTCTTAGAATGAAGCCCAGCATTTGCATTGCTTTACTAGTAATGATATCAATGTGGTTGGTAAATAATAGTTTAGTGTCGAAGGTTATTCCGAGGTCCCTTATTACTGGTACTTTTGTTTGTTTTTGAATATTTATTTAGATGTATGCAAAATTTTTCATACATCTAGTAAGAAAATATAAAAAAATACAATTGATACAGTTACATTTTTAAAATACATTTTAAGAGGAAAAAAAGAAAAGATTACATAAATAAAAATACATTTTGAGGAAACAGATACGACAATAATATTGGTACGATTATTATGAATCAAAAAACATTCTTCACATATAATGCACACATCCTACGAAAAGTGCTAAGACTTGAGTACTTGGTACTGACAATAAGTTGTGATTGTTAAGTGAATAGCTATATTTTATAGGGTTTTTTATTCTAAAGAAACTCATGATTTGACATTTTTTAGTGTTAAATGTAAGTTTGTTAATTGTACACCATTCTGCGAATTTAATAAAATCAGTTTGTAGGGACAGACTACATATGTATTTTTAAAGTCTCAACACAGGTATACCCTAGCGATACAGGCATCGAATAATATATTGTAAACATCACGTATATAGATCAATAAAAAAAAAAAAAATAAAAAAAAGATTTTATACATTTTCATATCATCAGCCAATAATAATATGTTAACATTAGAAAATATGGAAGTGACATCATTTATAAATAGTATAAATAATATTGGACCAAGGTGCGAACCCTGAGGCACGCCGATAGAGCCTTCAAATTCATAAGACAAGTGTTCTTTAATCCAGACAATTAGTACACGTTTTGATAAGTAATTTTTAATCCAACATAATAATTTACCACTTATTCCTAGTTTAGACAATTTATTTATAAGAATTTTAATGCAAACCTTATCAAAAGCTTTGCTAAAATCCGTGTAAATCGAGTCAACTTGTTCTCTATTAGCAAGGGCACCTGAGATAAATTTTTCGTACAGTGTAAGGTTAGTCAAGGTAGATCGGCCAGAGACAAAACCGTGTTGAAATGATGAAATATTAAATTTTATACAAGAACAAATTTTTTTAAGAATTAACTTTTCAAAATTTTTCGGTATCGACGATTGTATGCATATTGGTCTGTAATTTTCAACTAAAGACTTGTCTCCGGTTTTAAATATTGGCGTAAGAAAGCTTTTTTTCCATATTTGCGGGAACATACCCGTTGAAAGTGATTGATTAAAGAGTAGGTACAGTGGGTAAGAGACACTACCCCCACAGTTTTTAAGAAATATGGGGGGAATTTTATCTGGCGCTGATCAAGATTTAGGTTCCAGTAGTTAAATACATGCTGTGATTTCTTTTATCTCAATATGTAACTGACTTAGTTGTAAATCTATATCTGACTCAAAGTTTGGAATGTGTTCATCAGGGATATCAGTTTCATACACATCTTTAAAAAATTTTGCAAATAAATTGACAGTTTCTTTGATTTTACATGAAGTTTTCAGTTTGTAGTGCATAGTTTCAGGTATGCCAATGTTATTGTTATTTTGTGTTGTACAATAGTTGAAGAAATGTTTTACATTGTTAACAATAGAAATTCAACATTCTTGATATACTTATTATAACAAATGTTTGATAATTTATTACAGTCTTTGCGTAGCTTGCTAAAAATAATAAAATCAGAAAGATTTTTTGTTTCTCTGTAAATTTTATGAGCTTTTTTCTTTTCGATTACTATGTTAATGAGGTCCTTGCTAAACCAGTTAGGGAAATTTGAAGATGATTTATAGCTAATTGGAACAAAGTTTTCTATGGCTTTATATAAATGTTCATAAAAGGCTTTATTATCTCATTCTAGTACAGACCAGTCGGTGTTATATAGGTAATCGCGTATTGCGACGTAATTGGCTTAATTAAAGTTGAGAAATTTGTCTGATTTTTAATTTGGCATTTTATAGGGTTACATAATATATAGTAATATCTAAAGGTGGGTGATGAGAATCAGGGGCAAGAACTGAGTCGAGTGACTTATCAACCGCGTTGACATGTCTATTATGTACATGTACATGTCTATTGAATCTATTATTGTCATTTTTTACATTGTTTAATTGAACTAGGTTAAGGAAATCACATAATTCAACTATTTCTTTTTCTGTTTCAGATAGGCTAGGGTTTTGTGATACTGTAGAATTGTCGCGGGTGCCCCAATTGATTTTTGGTAAATTGTAGTCACCGATGATAGTGATTTTACTGTTTGGAAATTTGTATGACAGTTGTTCAATATCCTCAAAATGACTCTTGTATACACTTATATCCGATGATGATTTTGAAATGAAATTTAAGCCTGATTTATTGAAGGCCTCCGTAATCGAGGGACAAGGCTCTCGATTAGCGATCCGGAGGGTGCGGGTTCGAATCCCGCAGCGCGCAGATTCGTTTTATTTGATTGATTTGTGATTTCACATTTTAATAATTTAAAATAATGTACGGTATATTTGCGGGACGTTTGAAAGTGGAAGATACTACCAGTAGTAAGTACCTACCTCTGTTGTAAGACCACCATTCAGAATAGGCCTTTTTTTTTCTAAGTCGTTATGAAATCCATATTTCATAACGACTTAGAAAAAATCGTGCGGATAGATTTTTGTAATAAGATTAAGAAAACGTTAGTAAAAATTTTTAGAAAGTTATAGTTTTATTTTTATTTATAAATAAATAAATCTATTATTTGAGCTCTTGACCTCACTACATGAAAATGTCCCGTCTCCGATTATGTTCTATTAATTTTGTAAAATAAATACACTGATTTTTTTTATATGACAACACTTCAGGCGATTGTTTTTAATTTGACGTTTAACATTCACTAGATTTATTGTTTGTTCTCTGTGAAATTATCATTTGGTTTGACGTTTATATAAAGATGGCGGTGTTTTGACAGAGGTTACGAAGAGAACCCCGTACAAATTATTGCCATTCGTGTGGAAAACATTATTTTTTTAAATGATTTACTTCTATGTAATTATCGTTTTTTCGCACCCATACAATTATGTCCCGTCTTTCCGGTTTCTAAAAACTGGTCTGATTTTTTGGATTGAAAATTTCAAAAAATCGCCATGGTTTCAAAAATACGATAAAAAAAACAAAAAATACGGAATGTCTTAGAATATTTGCCTTAACCGGAAAATTTAAAAAAAAATGTAATGCAAGTGACCTAAAGAAACGTTGCTTAAAATCGCTTTCGCTGTATTTGGTTACTACATCTGAATTTCCAGGTACTTCACTACCTTCCTCTACCCATCTTCTTCGCCTTCCAACTTACCTCCCAACTTACCCTCACAACATACCTCAATTGGAGATTCCATAGTCTCCCTGGCTCGAGACGGGAGCAGTTGGAACTCTTGTAAGGTATTCACGTAAAAATAACATACGTGATAAATAATTTAACCATTTTATCCCAAACCCACTGGATATTTTAATCCACTGGCACTGGATATTTTTATCCTATGTCTAGCACTGAATATTTTAATTCGAAGCACTGAAATATTTTATCCCACGCTCAGCAGTCTTAGCACTGGATATTTTAATCCAATAGCACTGGATATTTTTATCCTATGTCTAGCACTGAATATTTTAATTCGAAGCACTGAAATATTTTATCCCACGCTCAGCAGTCTTAGCACTGAGTATTTTAATTCGAAGCACTGAAATATTTTATCCCACGCTCAGCAGTCTTAGCACTGGATATTTTAATCCAATAGCACTGGATATTTTTATCCTATGTTTGGCACTGGATATTTTAATCCAATAGCACTGGATATTTTTATCCTATGTTTGGCACTGGATATTTTAATCCAATAGCACTGGATATTTTTATCCTATGTTTGGCACTGGATATTTTAATCCAATAGCACTGGATATTTTTATCCTATGTTTGGCACTGGATATTTTAATCCAATAGCACTGGATATTTTTATCCTATGTTTGGCACTGGATATTTTAATTCAATAGCACTGGATATTTTAATCCTATGTTTAAAATGTCTCGACACCAGAGATATTTTTTTATATCTTCTTCTCTGTAAATAAAAATCTCGATATAATGTTTGGTCGGGATAAATTCCGAAACTACTTGACCGATTTTTATGAATTTTTTCTTAATATATGTAATTTGACCAAAATTAAAAGATAGGATGGTTTTTATTTCGATTATTGATTTCAATTATATATATTATTACATCGGTCGGAACCCTTATACTACGTTCCCTAAGAGAGAGTGATTTACGGTGATAAGACATTATGTGTGACACAAACATTTTACAATGATATAAGAACTTTACAAAAATATAAATATTTTACGATGATATAAAAACATTTACGGTGATAAGACATTATATATTTTTTCTGTTAGTTAATTAAGTTGTTTGTGCAGTGCACATTTGTTATAAGTTGTATATTTATTAGAGGTAGGTTTGAATAAATATGTGTAACGGTGTTCTTATGAGGTTAAGGTTAAACGTCACGTACGTTATAATCTACACATTCACAGATGACGCCAATCAAATTATATTAGGTTTTTAATGCTTTTTGCACGTTACGCTTTACAATATTCAGGTAAATTAATTGTTCGCGATCGTACATATTTAATTAGAATATAAATAAATGGTTTTGTTCAAACACAAACCCAAATCTTTCACAAAAGGCCGAAAAATTTAATTTTGTATCGGTGACTCAATCCAATATTGTATTTTTCAGCCTTTCTTCAAAGACTTGGGTTTGTTTATGGACAAAACTATTTATTTATATTCTAACTAGCGAGTACCCGGCATGCGTTGCTATACCATTTAATAAAGACATTGTTTCTACCTGCGCGTCCTTTCCCGTTCGTACCGTTCACCTTCCTCTTCCCATTCCTCCTCCGCGTCCCCTTCCCCTCTCGCGTTCCGACTCCTCCTCCTCGTCCACCTTCCTTCTCCTCACTCCTCTCCCCCTCCCCTTCCCCCGTCCCACGAACCCCCCTCCCGAGTTCCCCTCCCATGTTCCCCTCCACCTTCCCTCTCCCCACACCACTCGCCAATCCCCCCCTCCCGCAATCCCCCTCCCCCACCCCTCCAGCAGCCCTACCCCTCCCCCATCCTACACCCCTCCCCCCTTCCTTCCCTCCCGCCTCTTCATCCCCCAACCCCTCAATCCCACCCTCAGTTTTATACAAAATAGTTGATACCCGGCATGCGTTGCTATGCCATTTAATAAAGAAATTGTTTCTCCCAGCACGTCCTTTCCGTTCACCTTACTCCTCCCCTTCCTCCCCCGCGTCCCCTTCCCCTCTCACATTCCCACTCCTCCTCCTGCGCCTTCACTCTCCTCACTCTACTCCCCCCTTCCCCGTCCCGCGAACCCCCCTCCCGAGTTCCCCTCCTCCTCCTGTATTCGCCTTCCCTCTCCCGCGTAATCCCCTCGTAGTACCCCTATAATGTAGTCCTTGGAGGAAGGGAATTGCCGACACAGGTGTCGATGAGGCTCGCTACCCATCACATCGCCAACCCTTTGGTAGCGCAGAGAGGAGGACGAAACGTGAACAATGTCGAATTGGTACGTGTAATATCAGAGGAGGGATGGAAAGAAAGATGAATGAATAATGCGATACAATGGATAATAAATGTTTGGACGTACTTTGTGTGACAAAGAGCATGAAAAAAGAGAGCGGTGCAATGCAGCATAACGATAGGCTCGACATCTGGTCTGGGAGACCAGATACGGAGAGAGCTTGTCAGGGTGTTGCAGCGCTACTGTCTCCCAGAATGGTTGAATGTATGTTGCAATATGATTGTGTAAGTCCGAGAATAATGTGGATCCGATTCAAAATTGGTTTGACAAGGGTGTTTCTAGTTATTTGCTATGCTCCAGTTAATTTAATCCAGTTGAAAGATGATGTATCGACTGGTGTGAACGACGTAATGGATGGGTGGGTGGGAATCGGACGGATTTGATTCAGCCTTAGGTAAGTTCGGGGATGAAAGAACGAATGACAATGGGAACAGAATACTTGAAGTATGTTTAGAGTGGAACCTGTTTGTATCGAATATTTTTTTCGATCATAAAGGTATCCACCAATATACGTGGGAAAGAGGAAATGAAATATCAATAATTGACTTTGTGGTAATTGACTCTAGGTTGAGAGCCGTTACCGAGGACACAAGAGTTTTCAGAGTGGCGGAGGTTGAAACTGACCACTTTCTGGTGGTGTTGAGAGTAAACCTCTTTCGCGGCTGGCGCTCTAAAGTGAAAACGATATTGACTCCAACAAGAGTCAAAGTAGAAAAACTGCAAAACGCAAATGTCAGAAGTGAGTATGAGAATTATGCAGATATGAGATTGAATGAGAAGGAAATGGACAGTCTAAGCATTTATGAAACATGGAATCACATAAAAGTGAGTCTTTGTGAATCTGCTAGAGATGTATGTGGAATAAGTACGCAAGGTAGGAAGAAAGGTGACGCATGGTGGGATGACGAGTTCAAAGCATTGGTTTCAGAGAAGAAGAAAGCATGGTTATATCTGATAGCGGCTGGCACTGCTACTAGCGAGGAGAGAGATAGAGCGAAATAAGTATATAAGGGATGCTAGAAAAGGGTAAGTATTGGAGTGAAATAACGAAAGAAACGTCTGGAAGAGGAAGAGGGAATAAAAATGACAAAACACTTCCAAAACAACGTTAAACTGTTTTGGAAAGAGGTCAAATGGTCCCAGAGTTGTTCAGAGAACGATATAATCGAAAGATGGAAGAATGTTGACGAATGAGGAAGAAATAAAAGAGAGATTAACGAAATATTTTGAGGAAGTCTTCGAAAGCAACCCGGGTGATAGTGAGGCCAGCGGGGAATTGGGTATGAACGATGACGGAGTGAATGTTACTAAGATCAGCGTGGATGAAATTAAAAAAAATCGATAAAATGCATAAAGAATGGTAAGGCTGTTAGTTTCGACAATATTGCTGCCGAATAGTTTAAAGGAGATAGCCGTATTATTCTCACATGGTTGTGCAAACTTTTTAACCAGTGTTTAGAGGAGGGTTACACGCCATTAGATTGGAGAAGGGCTGTAATCATGCCGTTATACAAAGGTAAAGGGTCACGTATGGAATGTGGGAATCATATGGCTATTAGCCTGCTTAGTTCAGTCGGCAAGCTGTACGGAAGAATATTGATTGAAAGGGTAAGAATGGAAACAAAGGATAAAATATGGGATGTGCAAGGTGCCTTTATGAGTGGAAGGGGATGCATGGACCAGACTTTCTCCTTGTGTATGCTCACTGAGAAGTTTCTGGCGAAAAACCAGAAACTTTTCTGCGCCTTTGTAGATCTACAAAAAGTATACGACAGAGTCGACAGGAAAAAGCTCTGGTAGGTGTTTTCCAAGTATGGAGTGAATACAAATCTCATACAGGCAATTGCGTCTCTGTACGAGGGAAGCGTTGCATGTGTTAGGGTGAACGGTGGTTTTACGGGGTGGTTTGACATCACAAAAGGTATTAAGCAAGGCTGCGTAATGTCACCATGGTTATTCAATCTGTACATGGATATTTGTATGCAAGAATTGAAAGAAGTGGGATTGGGCGCGAAATTGGGTAATCTGAAAGTATGTTGCCTGTTGTATGCTGATGATGCGGTGCTGATTTCTAACACTATGGAAGGTCTACAGTCTCTCGTATCTAGGATGAACGAAGTATGTATTACAAATGAGTTAATGATGAATGTAAGTAAGTCTAAAGTTATGGTGTTTGAAAGAGAGAGTATGAAAACAGTATGCAATATAGTTGTGAATAATGAATACTTGGAGCAGGTGAATGAGTTTGTGTAAATGGGTAGTATGTTTACGAGAGATGGGAAGGCTGATAGAGATATTACAAGAAGGGTGAATGCAGGTAACTCCATTATCAAAGGACTGAATGCCGTTGGCGCTAATAACAAACTGTCCAAAGACGCAAAATTAGCCGTCCATAATGAAGTCCTGGTACCCACCCTGATGTATGGCAGTTAGGCATGGAACTGGCAGAGGAAGGATGAAACTAAACTGAATGCTGTTGAAATGAGATCCCTGAGGCGTATGTGTGGTAAAACAATGTATGATTGTGTGAGAAACGTGGATAATCCGCAAATAATGAAAGGCTGATGTGAGCATTATGAGTAAGATTAAGAAAGGGACCTTCAGATGGTTTGGTTTGATGATGGATGTAGAGCGAATGAACGAAGAAAGTAGTGTAAGAAGAATATACGACGCAAGTGTGAATATTGGAGAAGAAGTCGGGGACTTCCGAGGAAGACAATGGCACGATCAAGTGAATCAGATACTTGAGTCGGGCCAGGTCAAAAGTCAGAATAATAGAAGAGAATGTATGAGACGATGTATGAATGTGAGTGAAGCAAAGAGTGTGTGCCAAGACCGAGTTGTTTGGCGGTCCGTCCTCTCTGCCTACCCCTGCGGGGAACGGCGTGATGGTTAGTTAGTTCTTCTTCTTTCGTATGGTGGGGGTCAGAGGGGGACATCTAGCTCTGCGAGCCAGTCTAGGGCCTCAGGCGTTGCCTTGTGGACCTCATCAATCCCGCCGGGGAATGAATGGAGCGGGCATTCGTTGACCACATGTTCAGTGGTCTGAACCGCACCGCATTCACACATCGCCGACTCTTTAAGTCCCCATCTATGCATCATGTGAGCACAACGGCTATGGTAGCTCCTTATTCTATTGATGGCGGTCCAGAGTTTGCGAGCCAATGAGAACCCAGGCTGTCTCTCAGTGGGGTCTTGAATGAGATGGGCGTTTTTGACGTTGGCCGATTGCCACTCAAGCTTCCACCTATCTTCTGGGGTGAGAAGTGTTCGAAGGAGTCTTTCTCCTTCCGTCCAGAAGGGTTTTCGAGACTTCAAGCGGCATGCCGGGTGAAAACGACATCATCGTGCAAAGGTATTGCGCTTTTTAGCAGCGCATTCTTGTATTCCCTCAGTGTTGCAATCTCTCGCCTGATATTTGGCGGGGTTATGTTTGCAAGTACGGGGAGCCAAGGAAGAGGAGTCGATTTTAAGGTTCCGCTGATGGTTCGCATTGTGGCATTAAGCTGAACGTCGACCATGGAAGTGTGGGCACTTCTAGCCCATAATAGAGCACAGTATTCAGCTGCTGAGAAAACCAGGGCAATGGATGCCATTCTGAGCGTGTTGGCGTCGCATCCCCAGCTAGTACCAGCTAGCTTAGTGACTAAGTTTAGTCTTGTCCTGGTTTTTTTGCCCACTGTTTCCATGTGTTTCGGGTAATTCAGGCTCCTGTCCAAAGTTACTCCAAGATAGCGGGGATGGGGGTCATGGTAAATATTTTTTTCTTCAAACTGAACACAGAGTTTGGCGTTAGTTAGTTAGATAGTATTATTATTAAATATCATTATTCATTTAAAAGTTTGTTACATGACAATGCTTTGTAATTATTTGTAACTTCTGTAAGTTTCTTACAGATAACGGTGTGAGTTAATTTATTGATACAACACTTGGTTATCTAGGTTAGGTAACCGTACAGTAGATGGCGCTGTGTTTTGTTATCCACAGCAACGCGTGGCCGGTCAGCTAGTAAAATAGTATATTTGGTGACCCGACCATCGATCCGGCAATAACAGTTGCTCCCCAGACAGTTGATCCCCAGACAGTTGAACCCCATACTGTTGATCTGGCAGACAGTTGATCCCTCAGACAGTTGATTCCCAGATAGTTGATCTGGCTGATAGTTTATCCTTCTGCCAATGTTCCATTAGACATATGATCACCTAAAAGATTATTAGTGAAAATACGCTATACAATTATTTTTTCTTACAATAATTCCGACTCCTCGTCGGTATGCGGTTATAACAAAACCGTTAAAGGTTCTTACTGTGATGACCGTGGCAGGTTATCCCATGATAATTTGGACTCCCAATATATAGATCCAGATTCCTCTGAATATGATGATCTCCGTACAGGTTGTATTGCAATAAGAAGACGTAGGTAGTCTGTTGATGTTTATTACTAGCCCAGTCAATCTAGACAAAAAACAGGCCCTAACTGGAACAAATTAGGGGATAGCTGAATTTTTGCAGGTTAGTAGTTCATACTCTAGGGAGTATTTTAACAAAAAGTCCCCACTCCTACCCCGCTTGTTCCCCCCCCCCCTGTGCCCTCCCAAACATTAAAATGTGGGGTTCTACTAAAGTGGTTATATCTCATAAACTAAAACATATATCAGAAAAAAAATTTCATCACTGAACTTCTTACAAAATTTCCTAAAAACAATATGATGCACTTTTTTATTATCTGCATTGGTTTGGTCAATAATAATGAGATTGTTGTTAAAAAAAATTTTTTTTTGAAGTTGAATTTTTTTTTGTCTGAGAGAATATTAAAAAATACTTCAAACAAATCATTTGCCAAATTTAATAAGCTTTAAAACCATGTATAACAGTATTTACTTATATTCTTAATTTCTATTGAAAAAGTGGATGAACGCAATGGTGTGCGTGAAGCCAAGCGACACGTCGCGACATGTTATGTTCGACGCGGTTGTTGTGTCGCATCGCTGCATATTTTTTTACCAGTTTGATCTCCGATGTCTTAAGGTTGAGGTATGTGTCAGTTTTGTGCGTTATGTTTTGACGTTGTTGTGCCAAGCGTTCAGTTAATCACGTTTTTTGTGCGTTTTATCACCTTCATCAGGTAAAAATATTGAGAAACAATTATTTAACAAGAAATTTTCAATCTGAAAATGTCTGAAGTGAACCTATGGTGTATTTTATGCAAAAAAGACCTTACTGAAAATATTTTTAAAATAACGAAAGGGTTACAAATGCTAATTAACGCTAGTATTGAAAGAAATGACAATAATCATGTAAAATTAACCCGCTTAGATAGCGTAACCGTGCATATAGATTGTAGAAAAAAGTACAGCTTTTACAAATGTTAAGTGTAGCCCATCGACCAGTACATCTCAACCATTCCTAAGGCTTATAATAGATTATAATAAAACAAATAAAAAACTTTATTCCACTTAATTTTATTTGACCGTAACCGGTTTCAGCTCGTCAGAGCCATCTTCAGACTGGTACAAATAATTCTTAGCCTACGGTTTATATACCTAACATATGGGGGAGGGGGAGAGGGGTAGTCTACAAGGATTTTAATGAATTATTTTTGTTACTGAGTCGTTTTAGACTGTCGAATTTCTAAGTATTTTGGTAATTCCAGTGGGCTAATTACTTTGGGTTTGTAGCTCACTTCAATATCTATTGATTAGGGAAAAACCTTACAAGTAATTTGAATTATTAATGGACTAATTTTATTGTCAAATCGTTATTATACATATCTATGATCGATGGGATTTTTTAATTGCTTTTTGAAGGGATGCATGTTTACATTGGAGTGGGAATGGTCAAACCTAAATACATATTTTAATTTCAAAATTATTATGAAAATTATACCGGATAAAAACCTGGTGTTTCAGTAAATGATTCTAATAGCTTATTAATTACAAAGTTACTTTTTGAAGGGATGCATGTTTACATTAGATTAGGAATGGTTTAAACTAAATACATATTTTAAATTTCGAAATTATTATAAAAATTACAATGGATACAAAAGCGGAGACTTAGCAAATGATTCTAATTGTTTATTCATTACAAAGTTAGGGTCTATTTTTTTTAGTTAAGCGAGTAATTTCTAAAGATTCTAGTCTATCTAGTTTTTGACCTTTATTGCAAGTATGAAGAACTTTAACATCTCTGTCTTTATCAAACGAGTGTTTATTTTCTAATAAATGTGATGCTACATTCGACAATTCTCCTTTGTCATTCAACCAGTTTGTAAAGTGTTCTTTAATTCGGGTTTTGAATGATCTCCCTGTTTGACCAACGTAATACGATGGGCAGTCAGCGCAGTTTACTTGGTAAACGCCTGAGTTTTCAAGTTTTTCTCTCTTATCTTTATTATTGATTAAAATTCTCCCTAGAGAATTCACATTATAAAAAGCTGTTTTGCATTTATCATTGTTAGTTAATCTGGATATTTTTGTTGATATTTCGCCAGTATAAGGGATTTTAACCCATTGTTTAGTGATATCTTTTTCATTTTTAAGGCCTTGTGAAATAATTGTTAATGTAAGTTTTTTGTCCTTTTTCTTTAATAAGTTATCAATAGTTTCGCTTTTGTATCCATTGTTCTTTGCTATGGTTTTTATTATATTTAATTCATTATTATAATTTATATAATTCAAAGGCACATGTAAAAGTCTGTGAATGAGTGAATAGAATACTGATAATTTATGTGAAATATGGTGTCTAGATGTATTGTGTATGATATTATCACTATATGTTGGTTTTCTATAGATTGAAAATTCTAATTTTTTATTAATGATTTCAATACCTATGTCGAGAAAGTTAATCTTATTTCCCCCCATTTCCATTGTAAACTGGATCGATTTGTTAATTTTATTAATTTCTTTTAGAAAAATATCTAATTGTCTGTTTGTGCCTGTCCAGATGATTAGAACGTCATCTACATATCTCCGATAGAAGGCAACTTTTTTAAACGATTTTAATTTTTCGATGGATTCTTCGATATAATCCATGAAGAACTCAGCTAACACCGGCGAAATCGGGCTGCCCATAGCTAACCCACTAGATTGGATGTAATAGTTATTATTGAATCTAAAGAAATTTTGTTCTATGCATGTATTTAGTACTCTAGTTATTTCTTTACGTTTAATTAAATTAATGTTTATTTTTTCCATGTAATTATTAATAATTATTTTTAATTCGTTTGTTGGTATATTTGAGAACAAACTAACAACATCAAATGAAACTAGGGTAGCATTATTAGGTACGGTGATGTCTTTAATGAGGTCTATAAGTTGTAGGGAATTTATTATTCCGTATTTAGGTTTAAAATTAAGAGTATTTTTTATGATATTATTTCCAAATTTTGCTAATTTATAGGCAGGAGCTGAGTTATATGACACTACTGGTCGTACTGGCATATTATTTTTATGTACTTTTGGCTGTCCATATAGACGTGGACATTGGGGGTTCATAACAGAAAGGCTATTTTTATGGTATTTATTTTTAATCAAGGTTTGGCACGAATTTAGGATTGTGTTTACGTCTGCTGCAAATGTAGGGGTGGGGTCCTTTTTCAATAAGGTTACATTACTGGTGTCCAGCACATCTTGGACTTTTTCTAAATAATCGGATTTATTTAAGATAACTGTACTATTTCCTTTATCTGCTTTAGAGATAATCAGATTGTTTTGTTTGATTTTATTTTTTATTGATTTTACGGTATGTGCTTCGCTAGAAAATTTCCCCTCAGTCGTTGCGTTTTTAATTATTTTAGTGCATTTTTTTTTTTACCGTAATCTGACGTTGCAATATCTGTATCTATCGCGAGGTTCTCGAGATCTTTTAATTGGAGTGGTAAGTTTGGACAGTATTTTAATCCTTTATCAAGCATTATTATTTCAGTATCGTTAAATTCTACATTAGTGTTGTTTATTACTTTATCGTAAAAGGATGGTATGGGTGAACTGACAGTTTTTTCCCTTGGCGTTGATTTGATAAAGACAGAGATGTTAAAGTTCTTCATACTTGCAATAAAGGTCATAAACTAGATAGACTAGAATCTTTAGAAATTACTCGCTTAACTAAAAAAATAGACCCTAACTTTGTAATGAATAAACAATTAGAATCATTTGCTAAGTCTCCGCTTTTGTATCCATTGTAATGTTTATAATAATTTCGAAATTTAAAATATGTATTTAGTTTAAACCATTCCTAATCTAATGTAAACATGCATCCCTTAAAAAAGTAACTTTGTAATTAATAAGCTATTAGAATCATTTACTGAAACACCAGGTTTTTATCCGGTATAATTTTCATAATAATTTTGAAATTAAAATATGTATTTAGGTTTGACCATTCCCACTCCAATGTAAACATGCATCCCTTCAAAAAGCAATTAAAAAATCCCATCGATCATAGATATGTATAATAACGATTTGACAATAAAATTAGTCCATTAATAATTAAAATTACTTGTAAGGTTTTTCCCTAATCAATAGATATTGAAGTGAGCTACAAACCCAAAGTAATTAGCCCACTGGAATTACCAAAATACTTAGAAATTCGACAGTCTAAAACGACTCAGTAACAAAAATAATTCATTAAAATCCTTGTAGACTACCCCTCTCCCCCTCCCCCAAATGTTAGGTATATAAACCGTAGGCTAAGAATTATTTGTACCAGTCTGAAGATGGCTCTGACGAGCTGAAACCGGTTACGGTCAAATAAAATTAAGTGGAATAAAGTTTTTTATTTGTTTTATTATAATCTATTATAATGGACTTCCACCACGAATTAACAGTTTCAAAAATAGAAACATTCCTAAAGCATTTAGAAACACGTTTAATTTCTTGGAGAACTGTATTATTTGTGACAAAAAACAGTTTTAAATGTCAAACTACCTCAAAAATATCGTGAAAAAATACATTTGGTGTTAACACTGGAAATAAGAGAAACATTGATTAATGCTTGCAATACAAGAGATGATAAATGGGGTGCAAAAGTTAAATCTAAACTGTTAAGTGTGTTTGATTTGGTCGCTGCAGAAGCTCGCTATCACGACAGTTGCTACAAGAAGTTCTGTAAAAGTAAATCAAATCAGTATGTAGGAAGACCTAAAGATGAAGATTCAGCAAAAAAATTCTTAAACTCTTTACATTACATTTCTTTACATTAGAGAAATTAAGGGAAATAGTAATAGACCTTTGTGGCACTGATCTTCCGTACTCAGATAAATTTCTGAAAAAACAACTTATTGACTATTTTCAAGAACGGATATATACGTATATTTTTGGCAGAAAGACTGTCATATGCATGCCTCACTCTACTTATAAGATTCTAGATGACTGGTACAGAAATAAATAAAATAATGTAAATCTGGAACGATTTAAGAATTGTACGTGCTGCCGCAGAAATAATCAGAGAAGATATTCAAAAAATGCCATTTGATTGTGAAAGCTATCCTGATATTCCAGAAATTAGTCGTGGGGGTGATGATTTAGTTCCTGAAACTCTGAATCTGTTCACGTCAACTGTAACAAAGAAGAGATTGTACGATAATGGACCTGACATTATGAGAAGACGTTTAGTAAGTAACCACGCCATAATATCATCTGCAAGGCCTAGGTCTTTTTTTTATCATCAATACAAACAAGTTTGTGTTTATGCAATGAACTAGATCATTTATCATACAAATTAATTAGAACCAGAACTAAAATTTTAATTAAAGTTTGTTACCATAAACACTTAGACTTGATCAAACAAAACTTAAAAGATTTCTGGAAATTCGCAAAAACTAAGTGTAACCGACGTGTTACGTACCCTCAAAAGTTCTTTCAACGAAAAACATCCTTGGCGGTATCCTCTACAGTTCAGTGGTCATTTTTTGAGATTTCGCTCGAAATCCAAAAATCCGCTTGCCCACTGAGCTCGTTAGTACCGTACCGCCAGCGATCTTTTTCGTTGAAAATATTTTTATGTTTGTTTTCCAATTAGAATTTAAAGTTATTCTAATTGCAATATTGTATTAATAAAATACTTTCATTTTTATATGTACAATGCCCCCGGTGCAACAAATAAACGCTATCATGCTCAGGTTGCCACCAGGGACATTTTTCAGTTTATAATTTCAAACGTAATTTTTATGTTTCCTTTTTTTTGACATATTGTTAAATATTTTAACTTACGATCCTTGTAGGATAATGAAACTAAGAAATTTCATTCCGCAGTCCTACAAGGCATCGAGGGAAAGAGAGCCTGAATCTCTAGCCCTTAAATTACTCAAACTAGGGCAATAAATGACCCTCAAAAAACACTTAGAAAAATTTCGGTAAAAATACGTTTTTCCGATTTTAAAAATCCGGGTGCCCCGTAAGATGGTGAAACAAACAGGTTTCATTAACACATCTTACGGGAGACCTCGTAAAAATAACATTGTAACTGTAAATAACCAGATATTCAGCCAAACGGCAAATCAAGTTATATTTTATGCGATTTAGCTCAAAAATGAGCTAAACGTCTCTAACTAAAAATCTAGCAATAGACAATTGGTTTATTTCATGATTACTGTATAATAACGAACACATATGTACACAATTAACTCTGTAGAATTATTATAAAAAATACATTTTAAGCGACCGCCTTCAACGGTGACACCGGCAAAATAGGGTGCCCACATAATGACCGCCCTATTTATACCATTTGGTCTGAGGACGAAAACCCCTCCACTTTTTCATAAAAACACTGCCCGAACGCTGTCGGGTACAAGTACCCCTTAAATGTTATGAAAATTTGTCAATAAATATGTTACGTTCAGTTCAAGTTCAATTCTACTCTTCTTGTTTTACTACTTCCTACCTCTGGAAGTCCTACGACCTGCTGCCTCCTGCTGAAGTTCTGCCTGGACGAGTGCCTGGTGCCTGCCGCTACAGCCGGCCCTAACTCTGGGTACTCCCAAGGCAACCAGGCCCAGGCAGAAACTAGGCGCATCCAGGGCCACCACCCACTGGATGTAGGGAGGCCAGCTTCAATCATCATCATTGGCATACAAAAGGGAAGGAGTGCACAGCCACCGGTGCCCTCATAATTTACAGTCTTGTAAGGACGACGACACGTCCGTTACAAGTGGTCCTTCGAGCCGGATCAGCTGCACCCCACGCCCACGCCTGATGCCACGCCTGATGTCACATCATGCCTGAAGCTGCCTCACGCCACGCCTGACGTCACGCCTGGATGCCATGCCTGAGCCTACGCCCGACGCTACGCCTGACGATATGCCTGACGCCACGCCTAGATGCCACGCCTGAGCCTTCGCCTGACGTATCGTCTGAATGCCATGCTTGACGCCACGTTTGCGTGCCACGCCTGATGACACATTACGCCTGAAGCCACGCCTACGTGCCACGCCTGACATCACGCCTAAATGCCACGCCTGATGCCACGCCTCATGCCAGGGCTAATGCCACGTCTGATGTCACGCCTCATGCCACGGCTAATGTCACATCTGATGCCACGCCTACATGCCATGCCTGACGTATCGTCTGAATGCCATGCTTGACGCCACGCCTACGTGCCACGCCTGAGGTCACGCCTGATGCCACGCCTCATGCCAGGGTTAATGCCACGCCTGAGCCACGACTACGTGCCACGCCTGACATCACGCCTCATGCCACGCCTGATGTCACATCACGCCTGAAGCTTACGCCTCACGCCACGCCTGACGTCACGCCCAAATGCCACGCCTGACGTCACGCCCGAGGTCACGCCTGCTACGTGGATTACGTGCCATGCCTGACGTATCGTCTAATGCCACGCCTGATGCCACGCCTGATGCCACGACTCATGCTAGGGCTAATGCCACGCCTGATGCCATGCCTACATGCCACGCTTGACGTCACGCCTAGATGCCACGCCTGATACCATGTCACGCCTGATGCCGCGTCTCATGCCAGGGCTGACACCACACCTGTTGCCACGAGTGCCCACGCTCGTGCCCCCGCCAAGCTCTACTACTGAGATGGCACGCTCCACAGAAGAGAGCAACAAGGAGCGAACACCACCCTCTACATCTATTGAGGACACGCTGCGCCAGCTGCAACGACAGCTGCGCAGCCAACAAAAACGTATTGATTGGCTGAATGCAGCCCTTCAACTACAAACCCGTGTAGGGCCGGCACAAGATGCGACAGGGCCTGCACAACCCCGTGCTGGGATCCTGCCGGCAAAAGATTCGACAGGGCCCGCACAACCCGGCGCCGCAGGGTTGGCACAACCCAGTACTGCAGGGCTGGCACAACCCGGTGCCGCAGGGCTGGCACAACTCGTCGCAGCGAGTACTGCCTCGGAGCCAACCAGCCATGGACATCCGAACCAAGGAGAACCTTGGCAACTACAAGCATCATGGATGCAACCTAGACCTTCCGGCCCCGTACCGCCCTTGCCTCTGCACAATTCAAGGCAACAAGAAGCTGTACGAGAGATGCCCGTTGGACCTGTGCCTCTGATAAACCAGAGACACCCCTCACCGGCGCAGCCAGGGCCTGGAGGCCCCGCGCCGCAACCCCCTCACTCTGATGGGGGCCCCGGATGGATGCAGCCTGGACCTTCCGGCCCCGTACTGCCCTTGCCTCTGCACAATTCAAGGCAACAAGAAGCCGTACGAGAGATGCCCGTCGGACCTGTGCTTCTGGTAAACCAGAGGTACGCATCACCGGCGCAGCCAGGGCCTGGAGGCCCCGCGTCGCAGCCCCCTCATTACAATGGGAGCTTGGGATGGCTGCAACCTGGACCTTCCGGCCCCGTACCGCCCTTGCCTCTGCACAATTCAAGGCAACAAGAAGCCGTACGAGAGATGCCCGTCGGACCTGTGCTTCTGGTAAACCAGAGGTACGCATCACCGGCGCAGCCAGGGCCTGGAGGCCCCGCGCCGCAGCCCCCTCATTACAATGGGAGCTTTGGATGGCTGCAACCTGGACCTTCCGGCCCCGTACCGCCCTTGCCTCTGCACAATTCAAGGCAACAAGAAGCCGTACGAGAGATGCCCGTCGGACCTGTGCTTCTGGTAAACCAGAGGTACGCATCACCGGCGCAGCCAGGGCCTGGAGGCCCCGCGCCGCAGCCCCCTCATTACAATGGGAGCTTTGGATGGCTGCAACCTGGACCTTCCGGCCCCGTACCCCCCTTGCCTCTGTACATTACAAGGCAACCAGAAGCCGTACGAGAGATGCCCGTCGGACCTGTGCCTCTGGTAAACCAGAGGTACGCATCACCGGCGCAGCCAGGGCCTGGAGGCCCCGCGCCGCAGCCCCCTCATTACAATGGGAGCTTTGGATGGCTGCAACCTGGACCTTCCGGCCCCGTACCGCCCTTGCCTCTGCACAATACAAGGCAACAAGAAGCCGTACGAGAGATGCCCGTCGGACCTGTGCTTCTGGTAAACCAGAGGTACCCATCACCGGCGCAGCCAGGGCCTGGAGGCCCCGCGCCGCAGCCCCCTTATTACAATGGGAGCTTTGGATGGCTGCAACCTGGACCTTCCGGCCCCGTACCGCCCTTGCCTCTGTACATTACAAGGCAACCAGAAGCCGTACGAGAGATGCCCGTCGGACCTGTGCCTCTGGTAAACCAGAGGTACGTATCACCGGCGCAGCCAGGGCCTGTAGGCCCCGCGCCGCAGCCCCCTCATTACAATGGGAGCTTTGGATGGCTGCAACCTGGACCTTCCGGCCCCGTACCGCCCTTGCCTCTGCACAATACAAGGCAACCAGAAGCTGTACGTGAGATGCCTGTTGGACCTGTACCTCTGGAAAACCAGAAGTACGCATCACCAGAAGCCGCAACTACAGCGCCTTCCAAACCTGATGCAATCCTGGAGTCAACTGGCCACAAAGAACCAGGCCAAGAAGAAGCTTGGCGACTCCAGGGAAGATGTATGCAGCCTGGACCTTCCAGCCCCGTGCCGCCCGTACCTCTGCTCAACCTGAGGCAACGAGAAGCCGTAAGCGATGAGCTTGTTGGACCTGTACCTCTGATGGACCAGAGGTCCGCATCACCAGCGCAGCAAGGGCCAGGAGGCCCTGCGCCACCGGCCCCTTACTACAAGAGGGACCCAACCACGATGCCGCCTGGACCTTCTGGTCCCGGGCCGCCATTACCTCTGCTCCACCAGAGGCAGCCAGCCGACCAGCAGAGAACAGCTGCCGGATCCGCTCCGCTGCCAGAGCAATGGTCCTCACTGCCGCCTGGACCTTCTGGTCCCGGGCCGCCCTCACCTCTGCTCCATAAAAGACAGCCAGCCGACCAGCAGAGAACAGCTGCCGGATCCGCTCCGCTGCCAGAGCAGTGGTCCTCACTGCCGCCTGGACCTTCTGGTCCCGGGCCGCCCTCACCTCTGCTCCACCAAAGGCAGCCAGCCGATCAGCAGAGAACAGCTGCCGGATCCGCTCCGCTGCCAGAGCAGTGGTCCATACTGCCGCCAGGACCTTCTGGTCCCGGGCCGCCCTCACCTCTGCTCCACCAGAGGCAGCCAGCCGATCAGCAGAGAACAGCTGCCGGATCCGCTCCGCTGCCAGAGCAGTGGTCCCCACTGCCGCCTGGACCTTCTGGTCCCGGGCCGCCCTCACCTCTGCTCCACCAGAGGCAGCCAGCCGACCAGCAGAGAACTGCTGCTGGATCCGCTCCACTGCTTGGACAAAGGTACCAAGCGCCAGCACAGATGGATGACCAACCACATCCTGCAGCAACAACGAGCCCGTCCTGCCCCAGCAGTACCACTGTCAAAGACGTGGTGCTCCTCAACGGCGCAGCGAAGACGAGCCCGTCCTGCTTCAGCAGTACCACCGTCAAGGACGTGGTACTCCTCATCGGCGCAGCAAAGACGAGCCCGTCCTGCCCCAGCAGTACCACTGTCAAGAACGTGGTGCTCCTCAACAGTGCAGTAAAGACGAGTCCGCCCTGCCCCAGCAGTGCCACTGTCAAGAACGTGGTAATCCTCATCGGCGCAGCGAAGACGAGCCCGTCCTGCCCCAGCAGTGCCACTATCAAGGACGTGGTACTCCTCATCGGCGCAGCGAAGACGAGCCCGTCCTGCCCCAGCAGTGCCACTATCAAGGAAGTGGCGATCCTCACACGGAGGGAGTCCGTCAACCTCATCATGGTTGTCATGGACCCCGTGTCATGGTTGTCATGGACCCACATCAGCCGGACACACGGCCGAGTCCTCGACACCATCCCTGCTGAAGACGACCAAGTAAGGACCGCCGGGACCCAGACGAGAACCAGAGTCTACGTTCGACCTGCCGAGAACCAGAGTCTACGTCCGACCTGCCGTGAAGGTCGCTGTGATCCTGCCGCCCGCGTCTACCGATGCAGCTTCACCTACTCATCCTACTACACGTCGTGATGACTAGTACAGCATAGCTGCACGGGGGGAGTGTAACCGACGTGTTACGTACCCTCAAAAGTTCTTTCAACGAAAAACATCCTTGGCGGTATCCTCTACAGTTCAGTGGTCATTTTTTGAGATTTCGCTCGAAATCCAAAAATCCGCTTGCCCACTGAGCTCGTTAGTACCGTACCGCCAGCGATCTTTTTCGTTGAAAATATTTTTATGTTTGTTTTCCAATTAGAATTTAAAGTTATTCTAATTGCAATATTGTATTAATAAAATACTTTCATTTTTATATGTACAATGCCCCCGGTGCAACAAATAAACGCTATCATGCTCAGGTTGCCACCAGGGACATTTTTCAGTTTATAATTTCAAACGTAATTTTTATGTTTCCTTTTTTTTGACATATTGTTAAATATTTTAACTTACGATCCTTGTAGGATAATGAAACTAAGAAATTTCATTCCGCAGTCCTACAAGGCATCGAGGGAAAGAGAGCCTGAATCTCTAGCCCTTAAATTACTCAAACTAGGGCAATAAATGACCCTCAAAAAACACTTAGAAAAATTTCGGTAAAAATACGTTTTTCCGATTTTAAAAATCCGGGTGCCCCGTAAGATGGTGAAACAAACAGGTTTCATTAACACATCTTACGGGAGACCTCGTAAAAATAACATTGTAACTGTAAATAACCAGATATTCAGCCAAACGGCAAATCAAGTTATATTTTATGCGATTTAGCTCAAAAATGAGCTAAACGTCTCTAACTAAAAATCTAGCAATAGACAATTGGTTTATTTCATGATTACTGTATAATAACGAACACATATGTACACAATTAACTCTGTAGAATTATTATAAAAAATACATTTTAAGCGACCGCCTTCAACGGTGACACCGGCAAAATAGGGTGCCCACATAATGACCGCCCTATTTATACCATTTGGTCTGAGGACGAAAACCCCTCCACTTTTTCATAAAAACACTGCCCGAACGCTGTCGGGTACAAGTACCCCTTAAATGTTATGAAAATTTGTCAATAAATATGTTACGTTCAGTTCAAGTTCAATTCTACTCTTCTTGTTTTACTACTTCCTACCTCTGGAAGTCCTACGACCTGCTGCCTCCTGCTGAAGTTCTGCCTGGACGAGTGCCTGGTGCCTGCCGCTACAGCCGGCCCTAACTCTGGGTACTCCCAAGGCAACCAGGCCCAGGCAGAAACTAGGCGCATCCAGGGCCACCACCCACTGGATGTAGGGAGGCCAGCTTCAATCATCATCATTGGCATACAAAAGGGAAGGAGTGCACAGCCACCGGTGCCCTCATAATTTACAGTCTTGTAAGGACGACGACACGTCCGTTACAACTAAGTATAAAAACACAACTGACATACCAAAAGAGATGCATTTAAATGACGAAAAGACTACCAAAGGCCAAGTTATCTGCGAGCTCTTTTCTAGGCATTTCCAATCAGTTTACAAACCACCCAATGCAAACTATTTTCCACAATTCCCTGAAGACTTCTGTAATGAAAGCCTCGGTACGATCAATATTTCGCCTACAACGGTTTTAATCAAACGTAAAAATTTGAAAATTAATAAGGGATCAGGTCCTGATGGTATTCCTCCCATTTTTTTTAAAACATGCAGAGATTTCCTTGCCAGACCACTCAGCCTACTTTTCAACAAATCACTACAAGACGGTATTTTTCCAGTCAAATGGAAAACGGCTTTTTTAACTCCCATTTTTAAGAAAGGTTGTAAGAGCGATATAAAAAATTATAGACCCATTTCTAAACTTGACTGTGTGGGAAAGTTATTCGAGTCAATAATATATGACTGTCTTCTAGCTCACGTAAGTAAATACATTATCGTTGAGCAACATGGATTCTTCCCCCGGCGTTCCACAACCACAAACCTTCTTGTATACTCCCAATTCATCCGCGATAGCATCGAAAAGCATTTACAAGTAGATGCTATCTACACGGATTTTTGTAAAGCATTTGACCAGTTAAATCAAGCACTACTTCTCAAGAAGCTAGAATTGTTTGGCATTAGTGGAAATACTCTGAAGTGGTTTGAGAGTTACATTACTGAAAGAAAACTACAAGTAGTGGTAGGAGGATACTCAGCTGACCTTTTTACTGTAACATCGGGAATTTCGCAGGGCTTTCATCTTGGACCCCTGCTATTTTTAATTTTTATTAACGATATAGTTTTTAGAATAAAATTTTCAAAATATCTCCTGTTTGCCGACGACCTAATTTGTATTTTAATAAAAACAAATGTGCTGTAATTTTCTTCACAAAGAACAGAAACAAATTTTCAAACGCATATCACATTAACAATATCGTTTTATCAAACATAACTTCAATTAAAGACTTAGGCGTGATATTTGACTCTTCACTTAGCTTCAATAAACATGTAGATACAATTTCAAAAAGTGCATCACAAATATTAGGATTAACTCTTAGAATCACAAATTGCTTTAAAAGTGCAGAATTAACATTAACATTATATAAATCAATTGTGCGAAGTATTCTCGAATACGGATCCACTATTTGGTCTCCCAATTATGAGATTCACAATTATAGAATCGAATCCATACAAAGAAAATTAACCCGTGTTATTGCATATCGCGAAGGTTTATCTGATCAATTTGGAACGTATAACGACCGAATTCTACACTATAAACTACACTCTCTGACAGGAAGACGGAAACTTTCCGATTTATTGCTTCTGCACAAAATTATACATGCATCAGTTAATACACCAAACATTTTATCCCAAATTAACATCAACACACCATCAAGAAATTCAACAAGGAGGTTGCAA
The DNA here is from genome assembly GCA_917563855.2 of Limnephilus lunatus. NCBI lineage: Eukaryota > Metazoa > Arthropoda > Insecta > Trichoptera > Limnephilidae > Limnephilus > Limnephilus lunatus. The sequence continues at coordinate 63,091,400 of OU830604.1, forward strand.
GATATTTTCTATATATCTACCTACCACACAAATACAGGATATTTCTCCCCTTTACCACGAACATTAAGACATTATAACACTATACACCGCTCTAATAATGAAATTGACATTTTTAATAACCCATTCAAACACTTCAAAAAACATATTTTACCATCAATCGTATAAAGCTGATATTGTGATGAAGCCCTTTATTCAAAGACGTGTAATATTGTACCTACTAAATCCAGGTGCCAATAATAAATTGTTGGTGATTCTTTTGTATTCTACATTTAACTATTATTGTTTGTCATTCAGTTTTGCATATTTAAGAGTAACAAATTATTTTTAATACTACTTTTGTTGTAATTTAAATCATCCATGTATGTAATTTTTTGGGCATAATTGCCTGTTTTATGTACTTAAATAAAAAATAAAAAAATAAATAAATAAAATAAAAATATCTACAAAGAATGTATAAATCTAAACATTTAATAGAAGTGTTGTCGTCATTGGGCATTTGTTCATCTTATCATGAAGGTGACAGATACCAAAGATCTCTAATAAGAGCTGGGCCTCCTAAAATCAAAGATGACACGTTCATATAATTAGCATTTCATAATTTCTTGGGTTTAAGCTACAAGACAAGTGAGCAGAATGTTGAGCTTAGGGAGAGCCGCCAGCTACGGGACAACCAAGACTTATCAAAATTTGTAAACTGGTTAAACCAACACAACCCTTTTGCTCAAAAGTCTGGTGAATTAATTTTCATTTCTTCGGGATGAGTATCAGACTCAACCGTAACATGTGACGATGCCTACGAGATAGGTTTCAAAGCTATGAAGAAAATGACAGGGCAAAGTTTTTCTGAACCAAAGCTACACAGATCGGATATGGTTGTTACTCAAGCCAGTAATAAGTCTGTCAGAATTAGAAACAAAGAAGCTGTAATCAACCCTCAGCAGATATTCAATAGAACATTGTGCGTATGTGACAGTCCTGCAAAGCTCAAATCCTACTTTGAGTTTGAACTATTAACTATTCTAACATCCACCTTCTTTATTTGATGTTTCTTTAAAGAAAGGTAAGAAAGCCTCCATTGTAAAAGCATTTGACGATGGTATCATTGATATCAATTTCACAAAGGATGAAGCTGCGTTTATTCTTGATGGTGGATACCCATTACATGCAGTAGTGTGGCCTAAAGTCTCTACTTTCCATGATATTACCGAAAGATATGTTAATTATGTATCTAAAAAGTAATAATAGTTTTTGATGGTTATCCCGAGAATGCTACAACAAAACAGCAGGAGCAGTCAAGAAGAGCTGCAAATAGAACATCAAGTGAAATTATATTTTCTGATGATACTGTCTGTACAACACCTCAGGTGGAATTTCTCGCCAATTCTCAAAAAAAAAGAGGTTAATAGAAGCTGTTAAAATTAAGTGTCATGCTGCAAATATACAGACAATAACAGCAAACGATGATGCTGATACGGAGATAGTGGGTCAAGCGATTAAGTCTGTAGAGCTTGGTAGCTGTGGTGGTTGTTGGAACAGACACATTGCTAGTAGCATTGGCCCCTCCAACGGAAAACAAGCTGTTTTTTTGGAAACCAATAGCCACTTCTACTTACACCAGTACTGTGTATTCTGTTCAGTTTCTTGTACATATGTATGAAAATCAAAGGAAACTCATATTATTTGCTCATGCTGTAACAGGATGTGATACAACCTCTGCTTTGAATGGTATCGGAAAAATGAAGGCTGTAAGTCTAATAACTACACCGACAGATTTGAAAGATGCGGCTAAGAATTTCATTCAGCCCCACATGGAAAAGGACCTGCTCTTCCAAAATGGTGAACGCTTTCTTTTAAGTTTGTACGGATTGGCAAAATACAAGAATCTTGATGAGGCTAGATATTTTAAGTTTAAGCATTTAAATGCCAAGATGTCTCTTAGATCTAAGTTTGATTTGGCAAGACTTCCACCAACAAAGAACGCAGCCCGCCAGCATCTCATAAGGACGTAGGTACCTCCAAATTCAAACATGGCTAGGAAATGAACTATCGTCTAATGAGTGGGGATGGCAAAGAAGAGAATATAAGTTAACACCTATTCCAATGACATGTCCCGCGGCTCCAAATGAACTTCTCATGCTGATTTCTTGTAACTGTAAAACCTCTTGCGGAAAGTGGTGCAGCTGTCGGAGGGCAGGACCGGAGGGAGTGTTCTGATATGTATGGCTAATGCAATGGACTCTCCTGCAGTAACACATCTAAAAATACTGATGAAATATTTGAAGACGACTGTGATGCCCAGTGAATAATAATAATAGTCCCCCAAAACCTACCCTATAATTTTTGTAATATAATTCTTTACATTCGTTTATTGCAAATACTTTTTAATGTTAAAAGTATTTTAATACCATAAACCTATAAAAAAGTACTCAGTGTTTTAATTTAAAACTATAAATAGTGCTACCCAAACACAAATCTGTCACCTGCACCACTGCGGGCCCGGCTCAACTGCCAAGCCTCATAGCCTGCACTCCGTGCCGCCCTGCGATTGAGTCGAAATTTGACCAGTATTAAGGATAAAGGTAAACAATGTTATATGTTATTTTAAATCCTATTAAATTTGTTTGAAACATTTTTGCGTGATTCCTCAGACAAAAAAAATATTCACCCTTAAATCAAAATTTTACGAAAAAAAAATTTTTTTTGGCGACAATTTCATTATTATTTGCCAAACCGTAGTAGATAACAAAAAAAAACCTTGCATTTTTTTTCTAGACAACTTTCTTAAAAGTATAACGGTGTAATTTTTTTTCAGATATGTGTTATAGTTTAGGAGATATAATGGATTTTGTAGAACTCTACAATTTCAAAGTTTGGGGGGGTGCAGCGGGGGAAGCAAGCGGGGGAGGGGTGGAGACTTTTTGGAAAATACTCTCTGTAAAAAGTACTATTCACTTGCAAAAAATCAGCTCTCCCCGAATTTGTTCCAGTTCAATGCGTTCATTGACTGGGCTATACGGGATTAGGTACAATGGTTCTTCTAAGGAAGTCTGATGGTAAGAGGACGAATGGACAACAACCACACCCTTTTATACGTTCCTCATGTTGTCTCACTCATACACACATGTCTCTTTCATACCGCAAGACATACGTTCACCACACTTACTTGCATAATATGATATAACTTATTTTTTCTAAATACCACACAACTGCTCCCAACTCTTTAAAGCCAATTTCGGTATGTTGTAGGTAGTGGAGAGAGGAAGGAGATGTTGAAATTGTACCTGACTATTCAGATCTAGTCACCAAATACGGCTAAAGCCGTTTCAAATAACGTTTAAATTCTGAATGATGGTTTTACATCAGGGCGATACTGAAAGTATCTTCCACTTTGAAATAGTATTTTAATAAAAGAAAGTCAAACATTTCCGGGTTACGAATAACTCAACAATGTTTGAAAATCTCCTACTACCACCACAGAAAGCCGAAAATGTTGTTTGTGTTGTGATGGAGGAGCCAGCAAAGAATCGAACATGCGACGCCCGGTTGGGACCCAAGCGCTATGCCCACTCAACCGCTGACCGGTCAAAAAACCGATATTGTTTTCATTCTCATATATTTCCTGTTTATTCTATTTAAACAGTAAGAAATAATATTATAAACTGTGTATGTATGTATGGTTATATTTGCCCACCGTTACAGAACTGTCAAATGGTATAGCTATGTGTTTATTTTTGTGAATATGCAAATGTGAATGTTGCAGACGAATTAGTCTGGTCTAATTGAATACGAATAGTTCTTTATATTACATTAATGTAAAAAAGGATGTATGTTTAAGATAAATTCTTTTTTACTTTATATCTAGGTAATACCAAAGATCTGTGATCATTTAAATAGGAAGCAGCCAAAAATATGGGAACAATTAGTCAAAGAAAATATTGTTAAGGTGATCCAATAGTCCAGAAAAAAAATTTGGGAGGAATTTAAAAATACTTGAGAAAAAGGTTTTGGAAATTTTGGAAGAAGTATTTGAGAATTTTTTTACAGGTTGATTTCGCAAAGGCCTATAAAAAAAACATTAACTCCCTTTCCATTGTTTATTACAATATTACAATAACCACGATATTTAAAATTTATTTCTCGGAACCAAGCGACGTGGAGTCTGAGACGTCTATTCCTCTTGGCTGCCGGGACCGGGGCGGAACTGATACAAAATGGGTGTGGCAAGTCTGTAGTCCTTAGGTGGACGGCATAGGGTTCACTTTGAAAATCCAAATTCATCGACTGCCGGCCGTATTTTTCAGTTCAGTTCTCACCTCCAAGGTGGAAACACGTAATTATATCGCTCCGCGTTTTTAATTCTTTAAAAATAGAAAACGTTAAGCTATCATATAATTTTTTTTACTACCCTGTGCACCGCAACAAGGGCTATTTGCCCATGTTACTTTTTTGTTTTTTTTTTTATTTTTAAGTACTTTTATGCTAGTTTTTAAGTTAAAATTTGTGACATACCCCTGTCGCACTATCTTAATTGTGTGCGTTTTAGTGTTCCGTCCCCGTCCCCAAAAAACAATTTCGAAAAAAGACTTTGTTTGGTGCCCATTTCGGTGTTTCAGTGTAGTAAAAAGGTTTTAGTGCGCAAATACTTTTAAAACGAGCTCCATCGGACCCGGGATATATTCCAATCGACGCGGTATACAATTCCGCGTCTAGTGATACTTTATACATTTTTGTAGTGTTACTCCTGCGCGACTTATTAGCAGCGAAAGTTTTTTGCCATTTGTCGCCCATTTGGACACCGATTTCGGACGTCTGTCCGTAACTGTGCTACCCCCCCCCCCCTAGTTTTGAACTCTCCCCCCCCCCCCCCAACCACTCAACCCCCCCCATTTTTTATTTTTTTCCCATATTTTTCCCCATTTTAGGTAAATTTTAGAATTTTGAGGAAAAAAAGTAAAGATGGGTTCGGACTCAGAATCGTCCGGCGATTCCAATGGACCTGGTCCCGACCGTGTCCGATCGCTAGAAGCGCAACGACAAAGACTTTCACTGAAAATGGATGATCTTAGCAAGAAGATTAGTGAATGTGCCCCTAGTACCATTGAAGCTTTCACCCACCTATTCCCACCCCGGTATAGGCGTTTTATGGTCGCCCCTTCGGAGTTCTCGCAAGAATCTAATTTTTTTGAATGAACGACTCTACATTTAAAATATGTAACGATTCTAGAACTTCAATGTCACCGCATACGTTGTTAGAGGGCGGTATGCAGGCGCACCTACAGGAATGTACTGTGATAGTCAATTCTACAATTCTAAAGCCCATGAAGGTAATCACTGCTAAAGCAGTGAGCCCCATGGACAGTCAAACAAGGTGTTAGTAACAAAACTAGGTAATAGACAACCGTCATGAGTGGGAAGCTCATGGCGGCGAAGGACCACACAATGATCCAGCAGGCAGCACCATGCACTGTACATAAAAAATGGAAGAAAAAATAAACAAATATACAATGTAGAACTGGTGATACCGAAATCCAGCCACCGGCAGTCCCAGAGACAGTGAAGAAGGCTGGTTGTCAGGCCTCCCGATAACCGGCAGCGTCGTCCGTAAGCCAGCTACCCGGTGGTGCCTAGACGAGGAGTGTGTGGAAATCAAAAAGAAGACCCTAGGGAGAGAAGCGTCGGGTCGCTGGAGGCGGGACGGACAGCTTTCGGATGGCGTTTAGCCCTCTCCCCAACCTCTTCATGTCACGGGGGGTAGCGCGGTGGCCGGGTGCAGCCCCACCAGTTCCAAGAGATCGGCCATGGCACGTACACGGGGACACGTTCTAGGGTCCGACCCCTTAAATGGGGATAAGGACGATACAAAACGGGCAACGGAGTTCAGTTCTCTCTCGTTAAACAAAACTAAAAGAAATGAAAAAAAACAGTAAAGCAACCAAGAAAACCAAAATAATATGAAATAGGCATGTGCGTTTAATTACGCTATATGTATCCGGATAGTGCTAATAGGAAAATCCAAAACCCCTAGTACCAGTCAGAGGACATCCAAAAAGATACAAAAAACCAGAATTGCTTACGTCGAGGACATTGGGAGTGACCAAGAAGAGTCGGAAATGGAGCTGGAAGCCGCCAACCCCGGCCGCAGTAGTGAATCCATCACGGTAGTGCAGCACATCTCTCCCAACGTAGATATTAAGAAGCGTCAGCGTCTGTCTGACTCCCCTAATGTCAACCAACAGAAGGTGATTCCGGCTATGGCTCAATGCCACAGGATCCGTACTATAATTATGAACGGATCCAATAGGCTTAACAAAGCGGACAAGAGTGCTCTGAATGACATTCTTGATGAATTGATGTCAGACATAACACACCTCATGCTAGATCTGAACACCTCCAACACCAAGAACACCACAATTGAAGATCTACTTCATGCGCAGGAGCTCATGAACGTCAAACTGGATAAAGCCATCACGACGCGTCCACTCACTGCTAACGCACTCCCTACTAGATCATACGCTACAGCCGCGGCCGGCCTACCTTCATCCAAAAAGGTCCTGATTAACGGGTATGAACGCCCTTTGCCGCCCAAACCTCTTACAGTTTTGGTGTATCCGGATGTTCCAGAAGGGAAAACCTCCGAGGGAACGCAAAAGCACCTGGAGAAAGTAATTAACCCTAGGGTTGATGACTTCCAAGTCGTCAGAGTCAGGAAGATAAAAGGTGCGGGCATGGCTCTCCAAGCCAAAGGAAAAAAGGATCTGGAGAACATATTGAAGGCTGGATCCAAGTTGGCAGCTAGCGACTTGAAAATAATTAACCCTCTAGGACGATTACCAAAGATTGTCCTGTACAATGTACCAAAGGGAGAATCCACTGCTGATCCAGCTCTCTTCACCGAGATCTTCGATAACAACCTGGAGGGACGTACCACCCTGACTTTGGAGGACCACCTCCGTACGATGAGGAGGGTGTCCCTCTTTGGAAAGAGAGACACCGGCACCATGAACATGGTCCTGACGTGCCACCCGGCTGCCAGGAAGGTACTCATAGACAGCGGGATGTGCTTCCTTGGGTGGAATGCTTGTCGGACCCGCGATTACACTGGAGCCACTAGGTGTTACAAATGTCACCAATATGGTCACATTTGCAAAAGTTGCTCTCAAGAGAAGGAATCTTGCCGACACTGCGCCGCCTGTACGCGCTTTAAAAAATCGGCAGATCACCCAACAGGTGATAGGGACTGTCCGGCCCAGAAAGCAGCGGTTGAAGCAGCCTTCCGCATGACGGACTATGGATCCTCGTAGTCCCCTTTCCCTTGGCCAGATTAACCTTCAGAGATCCCGAATGGCCACGCTGGAGGTGCTTAAGGTCATGTATGACCACCACATCGACATCATGCTCATTCAGGAACAGTACACTTGGGAAGGTAAGACCCCCATTAATTTTCCGGGTGCGGTACTTGAAGTGGGCCGCTCGCCGGGGGCGGGTGTCCTGGTCAACACTTCGTTGATCAGTCCCCTCCTTCTGGCTGGTCTCTCTGACGAGTTCCAAACCTATGTATGTATTAGATTTGGCGATTCTGAGATCTTCTTGATCTCAGTCTACTTTAAATTTGGGAACCCGGTAGGACCCCACATCCTGAGTCTGACGCGCGCGCTCAACGCGCTTAAAGGCCGTAACATAGTTATCGGAGGTGACTTTAATGCACGCTCACCATTATGGTTCGACACTAGTGATTGTAGAACGGAACGGTCAGACGCCGTTGAGGACCTGATTGCCGCGCAAGGTCTTAGTATCATTAATGAACAGAGTTCTTTTTATACCTTTTCGAACACACATGGTGAGAGCAACATTGATCTAACTCTCTGCTCTGGATCTGTTGCGACAAGGATTTCAAAGTGGACAGTCCATGAGTGCGCAATAAATTCGGATCATAGATTGATTACTTTTACGGTTGGTGTTAGGAAAACAGAAGCTCCAAGATCCTCCTGGAACTTCAACACCACTAGGGCGAATTGGGATAACTTTGGGGAAGCGCTACGAGATACGTTAAGGGATTTTCAACACGTAGCAGCTACTGATCCGGACAATTTGGGAATTTTTTTCAAAAGGGTGGTTGTATCTGCCGCCAACTCGTCTTTAGGAAGATTAAACCCGAAGACGAGTATTAAAACGCCGTTGTGGTCACCTGAGCTGACTTCGCTGAAGGGGGCCTTCAAGAGGGCCTGCAGGGCGCTGGGGCTGTCCAGGAGTGGCAACTGTACGGAGGAGGAGACGGTTGCTCTTCAGGCGAGCCTCAGGTCTGCCAGGTCGGCCTTCAAACGGGCCATCCTTCGAGCGAAACGAGCTGCTTGGCATAACTGGGTTAAAGACGTGGGTAAAGCCAACCCGTGGGAAATCCACAGCGCGATTGGAAAATCCGGGAAAGGTTCTGATCGGTATTTGTCAACAGTAATTGGGTTCACAGATGGGAGGAACGCTGAGACTGTGGACGTGGCCTCCACTCTCAAGACACTATTGGGCGAGTTAGTTCCTTTAGAGTCAGTAGTTGGGGAAAGTGACCACCATAAACAGATTATAAATCTAGCACGGCTACCACCTAGAGACCTCGCCCAAGAGGCTAACTTCACTAGAGTCACTAAAGCTGAAATTGATGTGATAATTAAGGGTTTGGGTTCTAAGAAGGCACCAGGGCATGATAGGCTCAATGGCGTGATTGCGAAGCAAGTCTGGGTCCACGCCAAGGAAGAGCTCTTCCAGGTGATGGACACGTGCCTGAGGAGAGGAGTTTTCCCCTCCGAGTGGAAGCGCGGCGTGCTCCGGATCATACCAAAGGGGAACGGAAAACCACTGACCGACATTTATTTATTTATTGAAAAAAATAAGAAATACATGAAAACATAAGCTGCACATCTCACTAGGGCATTCCTGTATCGAGATATGCAGTTTTACAATAAAATAATTAAAAAAAAAAGAAACATACATTTACCTAAACTTAAAAGAAATATAATAATAAACCTACAAAAGAAGCACTGAGTACAGTAATTTAAAATTAATAATTATTACAGCTGGGCAGTATGCTCATTGTTGACAAAAATAACATTATACTGTAAACTAAATATTAAAGTATGTGGTGGCGCCAATTGATATTTTAATTATAAAGTTGTCTATTGCTCAAAGCGCTTTTCCTTTTGTATCTTGATGCCCCAATTATCCATTCCCTTTGCCAAAGACCTAAAAGGTTGTCAGAACTGCCTATAGTTTTGCTACAAGACAAGCGTTGCAGTGCATATTTGATTATTATTGCCGCCATTGTATTTTGATCCGCCGCTGTAAAGCAACGTGTGTCGCACCTTGTATTTTTGTTCCTCGCTACGCGCAAGTGTGAATTTGTTCTGGCCCGCCACGCAGTAGTTTTTTTGTTGTTACCGCTCGCTACGTACATCGTAGTCATTGGAATTTACCCGCCAATTGTTGTGAAATATCTCTAATTGTTCTTGAACCGCCGCTATACAAATACTGTTTTGTGTTAATTGTGAATAAGACATTGCTTGAGAACCAGCAGCCTAATAAGGAAAGGACGAGGAAAATAAAGGTAGGTCTTTGGCATGTTCCCTGAAACCTACCTCTTTCTCAAGGCGTTTTGAGTTTTTTAGTGAATAATTTTGTTGCACCCGTAAACGAACGGATTTTAATTGATTCGCACCATCAGTATGTAAATACAAGGTACCTGTTGTGGCTTACCAGATGCAATAATAGGGTGATCATACCACAGTAGCATTAAATTATTAACAAAAAATAAATAATAATAAACAATTATGTAATAAATTTATATAGTTTATGAAATAAATATAATATATTAAGTAAATATGTAGATATTAATAAATTAAACAAATAATATAACATAGTATAATTATGAGTAAACAATAATAAACAATTTAATAATAATAAGTAAATAAACATAAGTAAATAAAGTACATAATAATTATGAGTAAATACTAATAAACAATTATAATATTGTATAGTAAGTAAATTATGATACGAAAGAAGTAGATAATAGTAAGTAAATACTTATAACAATAATCAAATTAAAAAGTACATAACAATAAATAAGTTAAGTACATACAGAGTAATTAAATATGGATTGTATCAAATATAGCTTAAATATAGCTTAATTCCATAGTGATTTATGATATAAGCGACAACATGGGTAATCCAAAACCATCACTCTCAGTTAGTATACATATTTTGACCATTTTCTTGAATAAATGTAATGTACCAATAGTTTTTATTTTTTCATTGAGCATATTATAAAGCAACGGAGCTTTATATGAAAAACTTCTTTGTCCAAAGGATGTTTTGGTATATACTGGCTGATACATTAAATAAGAGCCCAATCTAGTGTTGCGTACTTGTTGAGATCTTTTAGCAGTGATAATGTTGTTGAAAAATTTACAGAGAGCATGTATTATGTACAATTGCCTTATTGTCATAATTTTGCTTTCGCTATATAATAACTGTGATGAATACATAAAACTTTTCTTGAACATTATTTTTAAAATTAATTTTTGTGCAATATTTAAAGGCTCTAGAGTAGTCTTGTGACAAGAACCCCAACAAATAACGTTATATGAAAGTATTCATTGAACAAGAGCATAATAAACAGTGTTTAGTGTAACTTTGTCCAATATATTTCTTAGAGTCTTGAAGATATAGGCTAGCTTTCTTATTTTGTTTGTTAATATAGTAATATGATTGTTCCATTTTAAATGTTTCTCAATAACTAAACCAAGATATTGTGTTCGATGTGAACATTGAACTGTAGACTCTCATGGAATATGATACCAAGATCACGAATCTGCATGTTGCATGGCTTCATCTAAATTCTGATATTTAAATATATGAGATCGACAAAATGACTTGAAAATGAGATAAGCAATGGTCGAGTCCCGGTAAAACAATCATGGGCTCGTGTCGTAGATTCGACCGCTACCCTTTTACTTTTATGTGTCCTGTTTTTTTCATATTTTCGTTTAGATGTATTAGTATTATCTTCTTCTGTATGATATATTACATTGTTGGGTATAACCTTCAAAAGTTATTACAAAAAGTTATATGTGAAAAAAAATATATGTGCAGTTCACACGCAGTAGAAGTGAAATCTTCAGAAAACCAAGCTTTGAGAGAGTGGGATAATTCTAAGGTTTATTTATTATAATATTGTTAAAAAGTTTAAATATTATTAAACATTTTATTCTACGAAGCACCGCACAAAGAGGACACCGAAAAGTCTTTTTCATTCTCTCTAAATTGCAGGAAAAAATCTTTTTAATGTCACTTGTTTCCGTTTCATCGACTTTCAAATCACAAAGGTGCTAGAGAAGTTATCATTTTCTTTTGCTTGGATTTTTAAGTGGTTTGAAGATTGTGATTTCACCAAATAAAAAAAGTTTTTTTTTGGTTTTGTTAGGGTTCGAACCCCCGTTTGCTTGATGTCTGTCTCTTTGCCCACTACGCTAGGAAGGCACGCGATAAGGTGCGAATTTACCGCGCTATATTAAAACCGAGATTTGGGTAGAACTGAGTTGTGACGCATTCCCGTTTCAACCGAATTTCAAGTCACTAACGGCGCTAAAGAAGTTTCACTTAAAAAATGCTAGTGTGCAGGTCACACGCCATAGAATGTTGAAAATTAAAGTAGACAAGAGTGGAGAGGCTACGAAGCACCGCACAAAGAGGAGACTGATTACACTATCATATAAAGATGTATGTGTTTGTCTCTTTTTAGTATCGCTATTTTTCGTTTCATCGAGTTTCAAATCACAACGGTTTAAAAAAGTTTTCACTTATTTAAACCATCGAAAAGCAATGGAGTGGATTATTTGATATGCTTCCATCTGGATTAATCCAGAAAGAAAACATGCTAATAACTAGTAACCCACTGGCATGGGCAAATGGGCATGGCGAGTAAAGAAATAACATGGAATTAGACTAAAGAGGAAGGTGCGCGACGTTGTACGGTTCTAGGAAAGTGAGGTTTTGTTTGTGAAACAATAAAACCAGAGTTAAAAATAAACATTTGAAGACAGCCTTATCTGAAATCTAGAGCACTCCTGGCTTAATGCTGATTTTAAATCTCCAAGAATAATATTTGCACGAAAAATAAAAGTGAGCATTGAGTAAAAGCACAGGAATCTTAACTTTGTTGATCAAGAGCATTTCTCCCGTAATCTCTCGCCGAGATCTGTTTTTTTCTTACTTCCGCGCCGCAGGAAACCGTAATTTATGCTGTGTGCTCAAGAAATTAATTCAAAATGGGTTTTTCGAATAAAATAAACAATATTAAAATGGAGCGAGATGCGAGATAGCCCACGTTGTCCTTTCAGAGATCGCGGAAGGAACGGAACGACCGCGACCGCTCTCGTCCCGCTCGAGGCTCCGTATTATATATTATAGTCATACCTGTATTATGTTCAATGTACAGTTCTACTCCAGGTGAGCTGCTACTTTGCTGGTTGCTGGTTAATGGTCACTGGAAACTAGAGTCGGGTAATTGGACAGAGTTTCAATAACATAACCAATTGATTATTACATTAACAACTAAATGATTAGTTATAGAAAGGTATAGATAGATACTGCCTAGTTGTCTAGTTATCTACATGTACATATTTATGCAATTATTGCAGGTTATAGTTTTGTCAATGGGTATCGGCTTGATTATTGATCCAGAAAACCGGATAGCGTTATACGTAGGTCTGTACATGATTTGAGATTTTCACGGGCAAAAGTATTATCGATTTATTTTTGGGGAATTATGACTTCTTTAGCCAATGTTTTCCGACAGCGTTACAGACCGTTACTTTCAGTACGAAACATTAGCCGAAGAAGAAGGTAGCGCAACACGGAATAGTACCCCAAAACTAAATCACTATAGTGAATAGGTTTGTCTCGTTCCGCCTAAATAAATTTAAAAAAAACGAGTGTGCTTTAGACCGAGCGACTTTAGACCATACATCTGAAGTAAAACTTCTGCTCCATCTATATGATAGGAAGAGAGAAAGAAAATGTGCGCGCGCACTGCTCTCTCTTGCTCCTACAGTAATATACAAAGCGTTTGCCTCGCTTTTTGTAACGCTCCTGTTTGTACGCATTCGCCAGCTTACTCCCCAAGTCTAGCGTGCGTAAAGAAGTTTTACTTCAAAAATAATTATGTATATGCTGCCCGCACATAGCGCTGACCCTTTTGTCTGATCCGAACGATGTAAGTTGCAAGAAGCTAGAATCTAGAAGTCTAGTTCGAGTAGCTAATCAAATATGTATGTATAGCTACCCGTAACCACCACAACCCTCATAACCTAGCTATCACTAGAACAACCGAGCTGTCACTAGGCTAGTTGGGGGTAGGCTTCTAATAAACCTTTGTATATAGTTTGTTATGTTGTATTCAGATTCGAACCAAGCCAAACTTGTACTACTGAAAAAAACTATACATCTGGATAAAAATACTATTAAAATAAAATACGACCTAACCGTACTGCAACGTCAACAAATTACAAGCTTGTGGAAGGAGTTGGAAAATAGACAAAACAATGGTGAAACAAATTTAACTATAAAGTACATAAATTCAACACCCAAAATAGTTAATTCACTCCCAAAAAAACTCGTCAAGCCGAGACTCTACTACCAGAACGTCAGAGGCCTAAGGACAAAGCTGAATGAATTTAGGATAAATGCCCCAATAATTTCACACGATGTCATCGCTCTTACGGAAACCTGGCTAGAACCGTCGATCCACTCAGCGGAGCTCGGTCTACCCTTTCATCAGGTCTACCGGATCGACAGAAATATCAACACCAGTTCCAGATCCAGAGGTGGAGGGGTTCTTATAGCAGTCCACAAAAAATGTCCTCAAAAGTGTTAAAAACTAAAAATCGTGATGTTGAATAAATTTTCATTATGGTAAACGATAAAAATTTAAAATACATCATTGGTTGCGTGTATATTCCTCCCTCAGCTAATATATCTATATATAAAAACCATTCTGAAGATGTTAAACTTTTAAAATCAAAATATAAAAAACATAAATTTAAAATTTTCGGAGATTACAATCTTCCAAATTGTGATTTCAACTGTATTGATTCCCAATCAATAACATTATGCGAAAGGGAAGTCTTAGACATGTCAATATTTCTGAATCTCACCCAATTTAATAATGTTCATAATTTGAGTAATCGCCTACTAGATCTTGTTTTTTCAAATGAAGAAGACATAGTAGTTAGTAAAGCATCAGAAGCTATCCTTCCCATAGATAATCATCATCCTCCACTGTCAGTAATATTCCAAACAATGTAAAAAGAAGTAATAAACTAACAAGTTCTAGTTATAATTTTAAAAATGCCAATTACAATGAAATTAATGAACATCTCAGCAAAGTGGATTGGTCGTTTCTCGAGAAAAGCGATATGAGCTATAACATAGATTCGTTTTATTCCAAATTAAATGCCATTATCGTAGACTGCATACCATTTATTGAATACAAAGAATTAAAGCATCCAAAATGGTTTAGTAAAGAATGAATCCAACTAATAGCTAAAAAAAACATACATAAAACATATAAAGAAGAGAGATCCCTTCCAAATTATATAGAGTTTAGTAAAATAAGAAAAGAATGCAAAAATTTGTCAAAAATTTGTTACAACAATTATATAAATAAAGTAGAAAATTCAATTAATGGTGACATAAAACATTTTTGAAATTTCACAAAGTCATTGAAAAATGATGACGTTAGTATACCCTCTAACATGTGCTACGAAAGTAAAAGAGCCAATGACACTCAAAACATAGCTCACCTATTTGCAGACTTTTTAAAAAGTGTTTATGTCCGTGACTCAACAGCAGTCAATGATTGCTCGCCCAGTTTTTCCTCTGATCATTATTTAAATTTATTTAATGTACTAAAACAACTTGATCAAAGTAAGAGCGGTGGTCCTGATAATATCCCACCTGTTTTCTTAAAGAATTGTGCCACCACTCTTGCACATCCACTACATTTTCTTTTCAACCAGTCGTTACAAACGGGACATTTTCCTGAAAAATGGAAATACAGTTTCCTCACCCCGATATTTAAAAAAGGAAACAAAAACGAGGTGAGCAATTATAGACCGATCTGCCTGTTATCAACCATTCCAAAATTGTTTGAGAAACTTATTTTAAATAAAATCATCCACTGTATCAAGCCAGTAATTTTACCTAACCAACATGGTTTCACTTCAGGAAAATCTACCTTGTCTAATCTTTTAATTTACCAAAACTATATATCCGAATCCATTTCTAAGAAGTTACAAGTTGATTCAGTCTATACTGATTTCAGCAAAACATTCGACAGAGTTAACCATGAGCTCTTGTTAAAAAAACTTCACAAATTAGGAATAGTGGGCACGGGTGAATCGAGGCACTATCTACCATTCTATTGTGACAACTCCAACACCGAATCACAATTGTATACCCCCGTTCGCCGTATACAAAATTTGGGTAATGACTATAAAGATGTTGTTGACATATTTAACACATCATTCACTAAATATAAACAAGCCATAGTAGAATTTGTATCAGAAAGAAGAACCACAAATTTCATTTATCCAACTGCATAGCTCTGCTTCGAATTATTTTGTATGTATTGCACTTTTCCCAGTTTTCAGTTTTTCCATCTTGCATGGTGGTGTGTTTTGTTTTTATTTCAATTTGTTTTTTACTCTATTTTTGTTTTAGATTTGATATTTGATTATGATTTTGATTTTGATTTTGATATTGATATTGATATTGATATTGATATTGATATTGATTCTGATACTATTTTAACGGTGCTCCAGATTTTATGTCCGGGTTGAATCTTTCCCAAATGAAAGACTAAACCCTTCCACACACTTTTTCACAAATGAATATCTAGTAAATGAACGCAATGTAAGTGCACTATATAAGAATAAAACAATACAAGAACAATACGTCAATCCACCAGAAACATAATGGGAAAATATTTCACCGACTCCAGATATTTTCATATCAGAGGGTTCGGCTCTGATGAAATCCTAACTGGTCCGATAAATCCTACTGATCCCTCAATATAAAT
The DNA here is from genome assembly GCA_917563855.2 of Limnephilus lunatus. NCBI lineage: Eukaryota > Metazoa > Arthropoda > Insecta > Trichoptera > Limnephilidae > Limnephilus > Limnephilus lunatus. Next base: position 63,107,523 of record OU830604.1, read on the forward strand.
ATTTAAAAAATCTTTCGTAATCCTATATGTATTTAAAATGACCGACTTTTGCATTATTATGTACAAATTTTTTGACAAATCTAATACGCCTAAATTTTGAATGAATGAGAGAGCTAGGTATAATGCCAGTAGCCGAAATAACAAATGGTAATATTTTTATAGTCTGAGAATGCCAAATTCTTTAATTTCATTTCCTAAATCTGTATATTTTCTTATTTTTTCAGAAACAGTTTTCTGAATATTACAAGAATTTGGAATAGCGACATCAATGATATAAGTTATTTTCTTAATTTTGTCATGTAAAACTATATCGGGTCTATTATGACTAATTGTTCTGTCTGTCAGAATAGTTTTATCATAATAAAGTTTATAAAATTCATTTTCTAAAAATGAATTTGGTTCATATTCATAATATGGTACATTACGGCAGTCAATCAAGTTGTGTTTAATTACCAAACTTTGGTGAATTATTTTTAAAACTTGATTGTGCCTAAATGTATACTCGGACGGCGCTAATACAGAACATCCCGATATAATATGTTCTATAGTTTCCGGAAAAGCCAAACATTTTCTACATAAATCATCAATTTGATTTGCATCTTTGATGATATGCTTCCTATAATTTTTAGTATTAATGACTCTATCTTGTATGGCAAGCATAAAGCCTTCTATTTCTGCGCTCAACTCTCCAATACTCAACCATTTGTTTGACGAAAATTTGTCAACATATGTTTGGTTGAGATAATTGAAGTGTTTTGCGTGAAGAATTTTATTTGACCAGGAATCTAATAATTCCTGGTTGGTATTTATAAGAATGCTGGCATTCTCGTCGTATAAATTTAATGGTGAAATATTTCTATCTGCCTTGCAAATAATTTTGTGCATTTCTGAACTATCAGCTTTCCTATGGAAAAAATTTCTTAGCATTTCAACCTGATTATGTTTTAAAGATGTTATTTTGACTTTACCTCTACCTCCTAAATTTCTGGGTAAATTAATTCGTTCTACAGCTGAATTTGGATGATGGCAATGAAATTTTGTTAATGTAGTTCTAATCAATCGTTCTAAGCTATCTAAATCTGTATTAGACCATTTAATTATGCCAAATGAGTAAGTTAATAGAGGTATTGCCCAAGTATTTATCGCCTTTACTAAATTTTTAGCAGATAGATTGCATTTCAAAATTTTTCTGATCCTAGTTTTAAATTTAATCCTAATATCATTTTTAATACTAGTATGATCTAATCTATTTGATTGCGGATATCCTAAATATTTATAAACCTCACCCCCTTTCATACTTTCAATTTTGAAATTTCTAAATATACCCTCGTCACCATCTACAATTTTACCTTTCTCTATATGGATCGTTCTACATTTATCTAAACCAAAAGTCATTTTAATATCATCTGAAAAATTTTTAACTACTTTAATCATTTTCTCTAAATTTGGTCCAGAATTCGAATATAATTTTAAATCATCCATAAATAATAAATGAGAAATTATATTTCTCTCTCTAGTATTACCTTTAATTTTTATTCCAACTTGCTTTTAATTAACATTTTAGATAGAGGATTTAATGCTAAGCAAAACCAAAGAGGACTCAATGAGTCTCCTTGAAAAATCCCTCTTTTTATTGAAATGCCCGGTACTATAATTTTCTTATCTTTTAAATTCAAAAGCAAATCGGTATTCCAAAATGCCATAATTTTTTCCAAAAGCTAATAATAATTGGGTTAATTTTGTATATATTTAAAACTTTTATCAGCCACTGTTGCGGGACACTATCATAAGCCTTTTGGTAATCTATATAACAAATATGTAAATTACGTTTTTGGGTTTGAATCTGTTTTAGAATTACAGAATCAATAACTAATTGTTCTTTACATCCCATATGTTTTCTGCGACAACCTTTTTGTTGTTCAGATAAAACATTTTTTTCATCTAAATGAGTGTATATTAAATCTGTCAAGCAAGAGGTTAAAATTTTATATATTGTCGGTAAACATGTAATGGGTCTATACTGAGAGGGATTATTAATATGTTCACTTTTAGGCAACATATAAGTAATGCCCTTAGTTAGAAAATTTGGAAAATTTTGAGGTTCTCTGACAAATTTTGAAAGATTTTTTGCCAAAAGGGGATGTAAAGTAGTCAGACGTTTATACCAAAAATTATGTATCCAATCGCAACCCGTGGCTTTCCAATTATGAGTACTTTTTATAATTTTGGCTAACAATTCAACCGATTTATCAGAAAAACTCATTTGTTCAATGTCTGAACAATTGAGTTCTTCATTTTCTATCCACGGACCTGACTCGTTATGTTTTATATCTTTACTCCAAATATTTGTCCAAAAATCGCGCATATCTGATTCAGATGGCAACGGATTATTATTATTCGAAATAATATTTTGTTTATCGTCAAGTTTGGAATAAAATATTTTCTCATTTTTCTGAAATAATCTATTATTATTTTTTTTATTATACGTATAATTATATCTTTTTAATCTACTAGCTTTTACACCTATTTTTTGTTTTAACAAATCTAATAAATCATTGATTATATTTTCATTATTATTACTACCAATGCTATAACCAAATTTTCTCCCAATTACATCTACATTTCTCAAAATATTCCTACTTCTATTTCCGTTTTTATACTCTATTATTCTAGCTATGCTACTTCTTAAAAATACTACATCATTTTCTAATCTACTCTGCCATTCTGGTTTTCTATAATTATATGATCTATCATCAGAAGACGTTAATTTAACTCCTAACTTATTACATATAGTGATAGCACTAGCGTACACTATTGTATGAAGATCTAAAAAACTAATGTCATCAAATATAATTTTTGGTAAAATTATATTATTTAATTCAGAAATTAATTTAGATAATTTCTTTGACGTATGTAATTTTGGTCTAACTGTGGGCTCTATATCTATATATCTATTTATATTATTATGAAGTAAGTTAGCTAATTCTATAATATTTTCATCTAGTAAGTTTAAATTTGCAATGTTGATTTCCCTAAGATTATAAATAACGTCTAAGTTATTTGAGTCAACTGTAATATCATTGGATTCTTCGACTAGAATATTATCTGAACTATCTACGTTCAATGTATCTGATATAACATTACTACTCGTATTAACTTGTTCTAAATTATTTTCTAATTGCAATCTATCTGCTACTTCCTTTTTTATCTGATCTAATGTTACTACAGGAATTAAATTATTTTTGAAAATTGCCCTCTTTTGGTCTGCTAATCTTTGTTCTTAACTTAAGCAATCGGATAATTTTGTGAGAAAATTAAATGTAATTTTTTCCTATACAATAACATATCTGTTTCTAATTTAGTTACATAAAAATATGAACGAACGATGAACATATTGACATCGTTCGTCCATTTCATACGCTGCCTAGGAATACCTGCTTTTGTTTTTGGTGGTCTCAGACTATCATTGTTCATCTGTGTAGATGACATAACAGACCTCTCTTCATTTCGGTTGGTTGTAAATGACATAATATGTCTAATAATATTATTACCAATTTACAAAACAACACGAAAATGATTATTATTATTAGTTCCTACATTCCAGTAACCAAGCAACTATCGTTACCTAGTAATATCATTTGTTAATTGCCAATTGTCAACAAATAATTTTCAAAATGCCCAAATTAAATATTTTAATTTAAACCTTTTACCTTTCAACGTTACAAATCTATAATATATTATATTTTAGAATACTGCTATCAAAATAAAATATATGTAATTAAATTTACCTTTAAAATATATTACAAATTAATCTCAAATATTATTGTTTACCTTGGTTACTGGAGCCTTCACAAAAGAGATTTTTTATATCCTATTTATTTATCTAAATAACCTATGGTTTACTGGCAGTTTATTTATTACGTAATCCAATATAATTATTTTCAAATATTTATATTTTTTGGGATCAAAACTAATTATTTTCTATCTGATATAATGAAAAATCAGAGAGCTAATGAAATGCGAATGTCTCTATAGCGTTGCCTAGCACCGATTTTATAATTATGATTATGATTATGATTTTGATTTTGATATTGATATTGATATTGATATTGATTCTGATTCTGATTTTGATTTTGATTTTGATTTTGATTTTGATTTTGTTTTTGTTTTGTTAATGATTTTGTTTTTTTTTTTTTATTATATTGTAATGCACATTTAGATTTAGATGTTCTTTGTTTAAAAAAAATGCATGTAAAAGCCCAGCCGGGCGTTAAATTCCAAATAAATAAATAAATAAATAGCTGCCCAGATTATTGGAGACACGTCTCCTAGATTGACGTGTGATCTGATCATCATATTATTCCATCATCAGTACATCACTTTTTAATAAAACTGTTAATAAAACAGGCCTAATAAATAATAAATCAAAAATGTTTAATTAAGAATGCCTACATGTATTTTTGTTACGAGCACAAGCTCATAAAATGCAGCGTATTCTTTCATTAACGAACGCCATCATAATAATATGGGAAATACGAACTATTAAATCTTTTAGTAGTGTTTTTAGTTGGTTCGCTGCAGAGGCGAGCTTTAATCCAAGTGTTATCAAATTTAATGTCTTCCGTGCGCGCTTTAAAATAGTGTAGTGTGTAGTGTAGTGCAAACCTCGCAGCGAGCGGCAGTTACATTAAACCTATGCGCAAAAAGCGAGCAGCCAAGTGGGGCGGCCGAACACCGCGGCCATACACGGTACACGGCTCACATATCCTATCGATTGGTCGGACTGGAATCCGCTAGGGTCTGCTGGGATCCGCCGCGATCCGCTCCTATCACGGTCTGCTGGGACCCGCTCGGAACTGCGCGGAAAAACTCATTTGCCCCGATTCCTGCCGCTCGCGGTGCAGACTGAAGCAGATTTGTCAGTTGTAAGTGTACAGCATTATTTGGTCCGCACTGTTTCATATTAGTTGCTGGCTGCCCGACTAAAGTAGGTTAACTTCCTTTGCCCGGAGGAGATAATTCACAGCCTTAATGGAGACAAATCTGCAAACTTTTATATGAGTTAAATATATTTATTTCGCATCAGATTAAACAGAGTGTGAATAGAACGCCGATCAGAGGCGAGAATATTACACGGTTACTGGTAGGAGATTTAAAATTCTGACTTTTTTCGCATGTACGATATATTTATTACATACTTACTATAGCGGGTGGTTCCCCTAAGTGCGGGGATGTATCAAAAATATGACGTTAAGGGGAGTTTCACATTTGCGCGTGCGGCGGCGGCCGACTCTCCCGAGGTGAAATAATAATACGGAGCGTAGGCACTTTTCATGGCTGTTCAATATGTTCATAGCTTACTGCGCGAGCCAATCACATATATTATTTATTTATTTATTAACGCCTTGAATACATTAATAAGATGAATACATTATTAATGGTATGTTAAACATTACATGAAATACATAAGTAGGTGTGTAGTTTCATAATCATGTAAAGTTGTACAAAGGAGTTCAATAAGTGTAAGTATATTAAGAGTAAAATAAAAGAGTACTATGAAAGTAGTTATAGAGCAAATGTAGTAACTTTGTCAATATAATTATAAACATAAACACGAATAGCTTTTGCAAAGCGTGTTTGTAATTCGCAAACCTTTATTACGCCCGCTTGAATGTTTTATAAAACATAGCTAAATTAGTACAGCGATAAAAGATGCATTTAAAAGAAATAAATGTGAAAAATACAATTGTTATTACTTTATCGTGGAAAGTTGTAAAAATGAGTTCGATGCGTTTATGATATAGGAGTATAATAACGAGAGTACAAAAAGTAAGTAGGAAATAAGTAGATAACAAATATTATAATCAATAATTATCAGCCTGAAACACTCATCTACATTGAAAAAATCTTCCGAGAAAAGATACTGGCCGCCAACGGGAATTGAATATAAGTTAAAGTAAGTTTGTTATCATCATCATTATAAACATAAACATAACAACCTTTAGTACGCCCAATTGGATGTTTTACAGAACATAGTTAAACAATCTGTTGTAAACATTGTAATACACTGATTAGTGACGGTAAATATTGTACTTATTTTTTCACTCACTTTACTGAACACCTTCAATGTTTGTTCTTAAATTACTCTGTTTTTTTTCACGTGCGTCTATTATATGAATAATTCTCATCGTGCCAATTCACTAATCACTCACTAATAGTCAAGGATCTTGCTACTAACTCATATAAACAGTGTTATTATGAACATGAACCAGTTCCGAGTTTATAGAGCGTGAAAGATAATTTAGAAAAGGCGATTTCTTTAGGTTGGCAGCCCTGTGTGGTGGGCGGCGTGTGGGGGAGAGCCGAGGGCGGTTGGTAGAACAAGGCCTCCGCCGCATATTATCATAATATCAATATCAGGTGTCACAATACCTATGTTCCCTTCCCCATTCCGTGGTATAAATCTTCTCGGGAGGAGAAGGAAACATTTAATATTAAAAGTGTATTATGTAAGACGCGGAAAACTGTCAATTTCGTTTCGGAAAACTTTTTTCATAAACGCTCAGAGGTGAGGTATTTTTTAGTTTCCTTTTGGCAACACCTCACAGTGAAGTCTCGCTTATTAATGATTATCGGTCCCATTCTTACAGTGTTAATTTCAAGCGACCTCCCAGGTAAGTATGGTCCTGTATTAATTCATTTTTAGGCAGCATCGCGTTCATTGATCAAAATATTGTACATATATTTTCGTATCGGTGATCAATGAGCCGGTGTATGCAATTTTTAGCCATAAGTTGTTTTTAATTGTTTGTCTAGCTTGTAGTCTTTCTAGATTTTAGGCATGTATGGTAAGTTTGTACAGCGCCCTTGAGGTGATTTTTCACAAAAACGGCGCTGTATAAATTGTCCAAATATTATTATTATTATTCTAAATATTCAAGGAATAGGGTTCCGATTTATCCGTCTTCGTGTAAATTCTCCATGATCTCTATCCGATGAGCAGTCGGTCAAACTTAATTACTTTGTATTTTAAAAATGAGCAATTTTAATAACCCTATACGGTGTTAATAAACTGCTGAATCTATTAGTAGTACGTATAGTCAATTTTGCTGAATAACTATATTTGATTAGAGGTTTCGTTTTCGATTAAATCATATCTAAAGTTTGAAATTATATTAAGTAGTTTCTCCATGAGATATGTATTCACCAGTTTCCCGCTTCTTTCACTGGTTTCTGTTGGTATACAGTTTATGTAGAATATTTTAGTAATTTGAAAAATATTCAATTATCCAGTTTTCCTTGTTTGTAGATCAGCCCCATTGGGAGGGATGCCAATACGGGAGGAAAGCGCAACCAACTAAGCACTCGTGGCTCGGAACCAGAATATTGGAAGGAAGAAGTGTTTTTTATTTTATTTATAACGTAAAAACTGTTTACTAATAAGATTTAATGCACTACAAAAGTGGCACGGGTTGATTTTTTTGACGTAAGTTTTCCAAACTCCAGTAATCGAATTGATCGATCACTCAAAACGGGTTGATCGATCACTTCACATGACCCGGGTCGATCACGACCCACTAAGCAAAGTGATCAAAAGAGGCTGATCGGATAGATAGCGGAACAACAATGACAGCATACATCAGATTTCAGGTTGTACCTCTATTGCTCTGTCGATTAAAGAAGCCCGGGCCCGTCCGGTCTGCAAATTTATTTATTTTTTTGCAAAAACAGCATAAAACTAATACATTGCAAGAGCGGTAAGAAAAGATACATAATAAATACATTTTCATTTAAAGTAATACATTTCGTTAAAACATAAGTGCTATTTCACGTTTAAAATCGTTGTAGGAAATGTGGAATATATCCACATTTCCTGCGAGGCAGTTAATTAACCTAGTGAGTCGTCCCAGGGGCATCACTATTGGTAAGTTAGTTCTGCACCTAGGAAGAATCAAAAGCCTGTGTTGGCGGCCTCGTGTGAAATTATCCGGGAAATAGAATCCTATTTCAGCCAGAATATCTGGTACCGATACAAAACAATTTAGAAGCTTATAAGCCATCAGCAGTAATGCGACATCTCTTCTGGAACTAAGGCTGCAGATACTCAGCATTCCCGAGATAAATGCTGTTGGAAACAGCCATGGGTAAAAACCAAACTCTCTCATATAGAGGTATCGTAAAAATTTATTTTGTATTTTCTCGACCATTAGTACATACACGATGTCCTCTGCCCCCCCCCCCCCCCCCCCCCCCCCCCATATCTGAGATCCACTCTCGAGAATGCTACGCACCAAGCTACAGTAAAGCAGCCTTATAACTTTGAGGTTGGTCAATTCCTTTGAATTGTGTATGACAAAACCCAACATCTTTGTGGCTGATTTACAGATCTTTTCAATGTGAGCATGAAATGTTAAGCGAGCGTCATACACAATTCCTAAGTCCTTGCAAGTCACCATGTGTTACAATGACGTGTCTTTCATTTTATAATTAAAATATATGGTATTTTGTGACCTCGTAAAGCACATAACTGAACATTTTTGGAAGTTGAAATCGAGTTTATTATCGATACTCCAGTCAATAATTGCATTTATATCTTGCTGGAGTTTTCTACAGTCTTCTAAAGATCTTATTCCCAAGAAGAGTTTAATGTCATCTGCAAAAAGTAAAAAACGGACGAATTTGATTTTTTCCCGAATATTGTTGATAAAAATTAAAAACAATAAGGGTCCTAAATTGGATCCCTGTGGCACACCAGAGTTTGTAGCATACGTGTTAGAGTTAAACTCACCATAGGACACGAATTGTTTCCTTTCGTTCAAATAATTAAGAATGAGTTTCAGTAAGTTTTCGGAAAAACCAATTTCTTCGAGCCTCCTTAGGAGCACTAAGTGATCCACCCTATCGAAAGCCTTCGCAAAGTCATGGTATGATGTGTCATCCATCTGAAATCCATCTCTGATCAATAGCTACGAACACCACGGGTGATGACTGAGCTGGCAGCTCGTCGATAAAAAGATCGAATCTTTTTTGAAAAAAAAAAACGATCATTAGTGGTTCTTTATCGGTTCAAAATGATCGAATCGATTAAGATTGACCCATGACACCTTGCAGTGTACCGCCACCGGTTCGCGTAAAACAAGCCAGGAGAAGAGCCTCCTTTTATACCCGTTTTATTTATATCACGCGGTGGCTTGCCACGATCCGGTAATGAAGAGTTGAGCAGGAAGGATGAATTCTCTCAACATTGCAAGGGGCGAAATACACGGCCACATTATGATTGTTTTACCAATTATTTACAAGGTATTATTCCACAAACTCATTAAACTTCAAATTAAGTATTCATTCCTTGAATAGAGTTGGCCATGGCTATTTCCTCTGGAGAAACAGTCAATTGAGAGGATCCGGACCCGGACCCGAGGCACAATGGCGAAGTTATTGCAGGAGGGACAATGGCGGAAAACCTTTGTCCACTTTCCAATGAAAGAAATGCATTATTGTCAAATGGGAAAGCGGCTACTCAAATCATGTTTGGCAAATGGACTTATTACTTACCTGTTTTATTACAAGAGTTATTACTGAAATATCTACTATCTTACTGAAGTATCGTTACCAGCGCCAGCGTTAGCCGAATGAAATAAGAATACTGAGACAGATTATTTACTTGCAAACAGCATAATATATTGTCATTCGACTTTATAAGATAAAATTACAGTACTAGAAAAAAACAAGTGTGCTGTGGACCACATGACTAAAGTAAAACTTCACTTACTTATAAAATAAGAGAGAAAGAAAATGTGCGGGCGCACTGCTTTCCCTTGCATACTACAGTGTGATACAGACAACAGGCCCGCACTGTGTCTTAGATATACGAAACGTAACTGGCTATAAGAGAAAGACATAAAGAAAATGTGTCTCTCTCTTGCCCCTACAGTAATATACGAAAAGAAACTCTCTATCTTTCTATCTTCACGTTTGAAAAGTCTTAATTTAGGAGGTGGGTACCACCACCCTTGGACCGTCTTTTGGATAACCAAAACCCTTGGCGCAGGTCGTCCCAACTGGTTCTCTACGCTTGGTGACTTATTTCCCGAGTTTATGGAGTGACTAGGTCTTGGCGGCGAATGCGTTTGCCCATACGGCAAATCTCGCATTTATTCTAATTAATTAATACTATATTCTTTTCAGTTTTACATAGTAAGTAAATACTAAATATAATGCTTAATATTAAAATACTAATTATTACAAAATACTCATTATTAGACATCGGATTATATGCACTAACAAAATGCCAAAATATGCATGCAAATATGCACTAAAAAAGGCCGAAATATGCACTAAAAACTCTTGATATGCCTAAAATATGCACAATGCAAAATCAAAAAACCATTTTTATTTTTATATATTTTAATTAAAGACGATACAAAAACAGCAAAATATTCTTAAAATTATGCATAGTTTTTGTGACAATATACAATTAGGTATTTTTCCAAATTTTCGAGCAAAAAATTTTGATTTTTGTCACCCAAAACGCCGAAAACGACTTCTCTACGTCAACTGACGTCATCCGAAAAAAATAAATTTGGCGCCATTTCTGGAGATACCTGTTGTATGACCTGTGCCGTTGATGAAGGTATTAATGTTCTTTATGTCTTCAAGACTCGGATTTTTAAACAAAATAGCGTCTAACTTTTCACGAATCTTTTCTGATATTGAATTGGGAAGAGCGTTGGCGAGTTCAATCATTGTTTCCAGTATTTCTATTGATTTAAATAGAGAAAGGTTTTTTGTTTCCAATTTCTCTATGGTATCTGGTAACTTGTGGAAATGTGTTGAGATGAGGGCGATATTCTGTATAATAGATGCGTCTTCAAATGCTAAATATGCACGATTGGGAAAAAAATGCTAAAATATGCATTAACGCCGTAATTAGAGAGTTTTATGCATTTGCATATGCAAATATGCAAATGCATATAATCCGATGTCTACTCATTATTATAATGTTCATGAATTCTGTTGTAGTAAAAATATTTTACACGGCACAAACATACGGTGAGAAAAACATAAAAAAGGAACAATATTATTTGATTTCGTGTTCATATACGAAACGTAACTGGCTATGAGAGAAAGAGAGAAAGAAAATGTGTGCTCGCACCTCTCTCTCTTGCCCCTATAGTAATATACGAAACGTAACTCTCTCTCTTTCTATCTTCACTAACTTATATCCTTCTCTCAACTTCCGTTCGCCTCGCCCGATCCCACTTTTCGTTAATAAATATAAAACTTGGTTCCACTGTATTATTATAATATGCCATGTAATGAATTTTACATAAAAATGATGCATGAGGTTATAAGTATCCAGTGGTACACAGGAGAGTATCAGAATTATTAAGAACAAAATAAGAATGAATGAGTACACAACAAATAATATCGCTGAAGTGATGCAGTTGTTATTAGAAGCACAATGAGATAATAAATACAAAAGAAATATGTACCCATGTAATAGTTAAATAATATACTAGATTTATATAACACCTGATATAAAACAAAGTATTTTTTTGTGTATGATAAAGGCTAGTTTTTAGGTATAGGATACAATTATGTTGTGTGTTACAACCACAACAAAAATACTCTTGATATAGAATGTTATAAAATGTTATAATAACAGAGAACATTTTATAAACAGAAAATATCCGATGCATTATTCTTATACAAAATCATGAACTGCCTTGTTGATTCATCATTTCTGTTAGAAAATATTGCATTTCGTTGCCCCAAACAAAATACCAGATCGAACGACTTATTTAGAATACCACACAGTAAATCCAAATACGCGCAAAACTCTGTAATAATACGTATCTGTGAAACTTACAATGCCTTACGAGATGTAGACATTTTCAACCATGACTTGAAATCATATAAAATGCAGCTTAATATATTAATAACTTAAAATACTTTTTTTTCTTTTTTGTGAAAATTTATATTATTATTATCTGTAGTAAATAGTACAACTATTTTTGTTAATAACTTTTTTCTTTATTATACATTTTAAACGTTTTATGTTTTTCTTTTTTTATGTTTTTCCTTATTATATATTTTTTTGTCACATAAGTTGAGTAGATAAAAAAAAAACTGTATCAAAATTTTAACCTAATGGAACTTAATTGGTCTACAACATATGAATGTTCATTGTTATATTATCATTTTGTATGACTGTTTGTTTCCTAAAAAAAAATAAAATAAAAAACATTTTAAAATTATGAACTTCATTCAGATTAACGTATTAGGATGGATAATAATCGCATATTATTATTAACGGATAAACTACCCAGAATAAAATGATATAGTACGAGTAAAGAGAAGGTTTGAATATATTGTGCTACAAATATATTTCCTAATGTACCCACTAGAGCGGGTATCTCAGAAATAAGTGCCTCTATCAACTTTATTATTTATTTATGGACACGATTTACTGAAGAGATACGTTTAGAGTTTTATTCTGAAATCTGTTTTTTATCCATCCTACTTCATGCGAGAGTTTATTCCGAGCTTTAGTGCTAGAGGCCTGAAACACCGAAAGCGATCTATGAACTCTACATTTGCTTGTCGTTTCTTCCAATATTCCGAAAGATTATCGTAGAGGTAAGCGTATGATAAGATGGTTCCATGACAATTGATCCGGCGACAATTGGCCTGCCGACATTTGATCCCTCGGATAATTGCCAATTGATTCCTCAAACAGTTGATCGCCTAAAAGATTTTTCTTCAGGTACGTATGCAAAAAGGATGCAAGCCGTGGTGTTCGTTCGGAATTAAAACGGTACTTCAAATGGTTTAGCCGTGTTTGGTGAATAGATCTTAATGGCCAGGTACATTTTCCATATCACCTTCCCCTCCCCACTACCTTCAGCCTCACAACATACCAACATTGGTGATGCCATAGTCTTACTGGCTCCAGATTCTTGGGAGCAGTTGGAACTCTAGAGTGGTATTCAGATAAAATAAGTTATATAATATGCAGCCAGGAATCTTTAGTTGTTTTCTTGCTAAGCCGACTGCATATGTAAATATGTCGCATTTAGTTATTTAGTCGTATAGCGTCACCGCGCGCTTCTTCGGTGAGTCAGAATTATTTTTAGTAAAAATATTTCTATAGCGGATTTTCACTCAAGATGCCTTCAGATATATGTAAGTATATCGACTTTGGTTGTACGGCCGAATATCTTATAAGTGACTTATTTATATACTATATACGTATATACTATACCAATACTTAAAACTATCTGGGGGATCAATTGCCATTGTTGCCAGATCTGTTGTCGGGTTATCGACTAGCCCGTAAATGGAATATTTCTGAACGTATCCGAAAACTAAAGACAAATGTTATAAATGTCGCTAATGTCACTTTTCTTTGTTGTCGTTTCATGTGAAAATCTATATAAATAAAAAATCAATTGGTGTTCGTTTGTCTCGCTAAAACTCGAGAACGGCTGGGCCGATTTAGCTTATTATGGTTTTGTCGTAGTCCAGGGAAGCTTTAAAAGGTGAGAAAATATGGACAAATTGTAAGGAAGATGGTAAAAACAACAATTTCACTTTCATATATAAACTGTTCAGAATATTTCAAACGTCAGAAGAAAGCAAACAAATTGTTGCCTTGGAAACGATGTTTTTTTTTTTTTTTTTTTTAATTTGGCTATTCACCCTAAAAAGAGTACTTTGTTGGCGTCGTAGTTATTACCTATTTCTAAAAAATAATCACCGAATTGTATGTATGCACTTAACTTCCGAACGACTGCACCAAATTGGATAATTGGGTATGTTTAAAATGAATGTTGAGCTTTGTATAAAAAATTGTAATAGGTAGGTGGTACGCGAGCAGTTAGAAAACTGAATGTACCGGGAATGATAGTAGGGAATGTGAGAGGTGGGAGGGGGAGGGGGGAAGGTGTGGGGAAGGGGAGGAGGGTGGGGCGGAGGGGTTAGGGGAGTAAGAGAGGGAGGGACGGAAGGGGGTGAAGAGTGTAGGAGAAGGAGGGTAAGGGGGGGGGGGGGGGGGGGGTAGGGGAGGGTGGAGGATGTGGGGAAGGGGAGGAGGGTGGGATGGAGAGGTTGAAAGGGGGGAGGGAAGGAAGGGGAGGGAGGGGTGTAGGAGTGGGGAGGGGTAGGGTTGGGGAAGGGGGAGGGGGGAGTGGAGTGGGGAGTGTTAACTCGAGAGGGGGAAGGCGAATACGGGAGGGGGGAGGGAAAATTAAGAGGGTGGTTCACGGGACGGGGGAAAGTGCGGAGGAGCTGTTTTAAAAATGAATGTGTCGGGAATGTATATGTGGAATGCAGGAGGGGGGAGGGGAATCCAGGAGGGTGGAGGGGTACTCGGGAGTGGGGAAGAGAACTCGGGAGGGGAAAACACAAGAGGGGTGATGCGAATAAGGAAGGAGGAGGGGAACTCGGGAGGGGGGTTTGCGGGACGGGGGAAGGAGGGGGGATAGAGTGAGGAGAGGGAAGGTGGAGGAGGAGGAGTGGGAACTTGAGAGGTCGGAAGAAGATGCGGGGGGAGGAAGGGGAGGAGTAAGGTGAACGGGACGAATGAGAAAGGACGTGCAGGGAGAAACAATTTCTTTATTACATGGCCTAGCAACGCACGCCGGGTACCAGCTATTTTGTTTAAAAATGAGGGTGAGGTGGAGGGGTTGGGGGAGGGAGAGAGGGGAGGGACGGAAGGGAGGGGGTATAGGAGGGGGGACGGGTAGGTTTAAGGGAGGGGGATGGCGGTAGGGGGGAGGGAGAGGGGTGGAGTGGAGTGGGTAGAGGGAAGGTGGAGGGGAACTTGGGAGGGGGGAGGAGAACTTGAGAGGGGGGTTCGCGTGATGGGGGAAGGGGGGGCAGCTGTTTTAAAAATGAATGTGTCGGGAATGAATGCATGGAATGCAGGAGGGGAGTGGGGAACCTGGGAGGTCAGAGGAGAACTCGGGAGGGGGGAGGGAAGTCGGGAGGGAAATACGCGGGAGAGGGGAGGGTGTAGGGTTACTAGGGAGGGGGGATTCCGGGACGAGGGAAGGGAAAGGGGTGGGGGGAAGTAGAGCGAGGAGAGGGAAGGTGGAGGAGGAGGAGTCGGAACGCGAGAGGGGAAGGCCACGCGGAGGAGGAAGGTGAACGGGACGAATGGGAAAGGACGCGCAGGTAGAAACAATTTTTTTATTAAATGGCATAGCAACGCATGCCGGGTACCAGCTAGTAATTAATAAAAAATTGCAAGAGTTTTCTTTTTTCAAATTGCGTTCGGAAAATTTGGCTTTTTAAAAGGGTACATTTTAATTATTTTGTGGTTAACTTTTAGATTAGGGGTTAAGTGATTATGTCCCAACTGTCGGTAGCCTTTGGGACTAAGGCATCCCCATTCGGGGTAATTTGTGAGGCTGAAGGTAGTGGACAAGAGAAGGAGGCGGAGAAGAGGAAAGTTCGGAAGTTCCTGGTTATTCAGATATGGACACCGATCATGGTTAAAATCATGTAAAGCAACATTTCGATTCTGATTTGTGGTGTTCATCCATATTCTGATTTGTGGTGATTCTAAAAGTATCTACTGATCACATTTGAACGCACCGTATTTGCGATACTGCAGAGTATTACACAATATTTTATTGTTTGTGGTAAACGAATGTTTGCAGTAAATGAATATAATATACTGTTTCTTTTTGAAGTGAAACTTCTTTAGCACCGTTGTGATTTGAAATGCAGTGAAACGGAGACGATACTAAAAAGAGACAAACACAAATATATTTATAGGATTAAGCCTGCGAGAGAATGAAATAAAATAAAACTTTACCGCATTGGCCGCTTTGATTTTGAGCTCACTTTTCAAGGCTCCTATTGGTTGAGATTGTTTCGGTGAAAGTTTCACTTCTACCGTCTGTGAACTGCACTCGACTTTTTTTTTAAATATGTCCATTCAGGAGACCCTGAGGATAATTCAGGGCCAATGTCATATTTGGGGAAGTTGTGCGGAAGGTCTTTTAACGAAGGAAGATCTTTCTTTATTTATTTTGGGGAAATCAACGGTTTACAATTTGATTAATTTATACATGTATAATTTACCTAACTAAGAAACCAATTATGGGTTTCCTCATTTTACTTTTATATTGTGTATCCAGAAATTAATAATTAACTCAAACTGTAATCTTACAACAACTAAAAGATATTACATTATTATAAAAGGTGGTAGGTAATACATAATTATATTATGTATTACATAATTACATGTATGAAGTGCAGTACTCATTTAATACGTTTTTAATTGACTTTAATAAAAAAAATATATTTATTTTCGTCACGATTGAAGATATCTTATCAGGAAAGAATATCTAAAAAATTTATCTATATTTAAAAAGGAAAGAAATTCCGGCAAGTAAAAATGAGAGAGAGAGAGAGTTCCGAGAGAGTCTTCCAGAAGAGGTCAAAAGGTCTCATGCAACCAGTTGGTACCAGACGAATCCACCACCAAGACCAGTTGGTACGCAGACGAATCCACCACCAAGACCAGTTGGTACGCAGACGAATCCACCACCAAGACCAGTTGGTACGCAGACGAATCCACCACCAAGACCCGGCCAAACCCCACCTCTTGAGTTGTTGGTTATTTAATAAATGTGTGGCGGTACCCATAACCGCCTCCCAAATTGAAGAGTGTCCACAGAACCAATATAATTCGGATGTAGAACACATAAAGATAAAGTAAATATACATAATCAAATACGATTGGTTTGCGGTATTTTCTCTTCTGTAAAGGTATAAGTGTTGGCTGCAGGGACGAGTATGTATGTACGTTATAATGTACGAGTATGTATTTTTAATACTAAACTTAATCCGCCAGAAAAAAAAATCTGTGTGATGTGATTCCAGGAACAATTATTTTCCCACATTCTTTCTTTAACTGGTAACAAATTCCAGAAATACTATTAAATACTGTATAAATACTGTCTTCGTGTATGAACTATTCAAGCAAACATTATGATTTTTTTAATGCTAATATCGCCCAAGAGTCCTAACCGTCTGGAGCCATTAAGAAGATGGCATCCCCAATTGGGGTATATTGTGGGGCTGATGGTAGTGAGAAGGGAAGGAGCTGAGGAAGAGGAAGGTGGAAAGTACTTAGCTATTTACTTAATTTGTTTATGTGTGAACCGTGCAAAAGTCCCATCAGCCTGGAGACGGTGAGACTGAAGGTGGGGAAAGGAAGAAGATTAGGTAGAGGAAGGTGGGATAGTACGTGGCTTTTCAGATTTAGTCACCAAACATGGCTAGATTCATTTCAAGCAATGAATCTATCACTCAGAATTTACCAGATTTTAAATGATTAAATTTTGAAATATCACAGATTAATCAAATAAAATTTAATTGCGATCTGAATCCGCTAGCTCTGGATCGGTAGTCGAGAGCTTTCACTTTCGACCACTTGCCTGTACTTGCCTCTAATTGCCTCTAATTGCCTCTAATTGCCTCAACTTGCCTCTACTTACCTCTACTTGCCTCTTCTTACCTCTACTTGCATCTAATTGTCTCTACTTGCTTCTACTTACATCTACTTGCCACTTCTTGCCTTTACCTTCCTCTACTTGCCTCGAATTGCCCCTACTTGCCTCTACTTGCCCATACTTGCCTCAACTTGTCTCAACTTGCCTCTACTTACCTCCACTTGCCTCTACTTACCTCAACTTGCCTCTAATTGTCTTAACTTGCTTCTACTTACATCTACTTGCCCCTACTTGCCTTTACCTTCCTCTACTTGCCTTTACTTTCCTCTACTTGCCTCTAATTGTCTCTACTTGCCTCTACTTGCCCCTACTTGCCTCTACTTGCATCTACTTGTCTCTACTTGCTTGTACTTGCATATACTTGCCTCTACTTGCCTTTACCTTTCTCTACTTGCTTCTACTTGCCTCTACTTGCCTTACTATTTTACATTAAAATTCTAAAAAAAATCTTGTGGTTATTACCCATTACAAACTGAATTTGTATAAATACGAATTCTGAATTTTTTTTAGCCCGATTGAAAGTAATCTTAAACGAGGTCGACAAAACACATCAAGCAGTGATCGTGACCCGGCATTTCTCCTTAATGAAATTAATTAACTGTTCAAGTAATAAAATCGGCATTTGACAATGTTTGATCGTCAAAGTTTGATAAAGTCAGACGAGCTATTCTATATCTTTTGTAGGAACGAGATATTTCTCGGCCGAGATCTGCTGTCAGATTTGTGTGATTTTATATGGCTGATGTTTGCTTTTTCTATGGGCTGATGTCAGAATTTCAGCTGTGAGCTGTCACGTATTTTAGTTTAGGTTGTTTTAAACATGAATTCATGCAAGTATGCATGATTATTTATTCATTAAACAGCCATATAAAATCAAACCATTCTGAAAGCAGATCTCGGCCGAAAACTATCTCTTTCCCATAAAAGATATAGAATAGCTCGTTAGGTCAAATTAAGTTAATTTGAGCACGTGGACACACCCGCAGAACACTTGAAAATAAAATGAAAAATTCATCCATATCCGCCCTACTTTTGTAGTAGGATCAGTGTCGGTCCTGTGCAGGTCAGTCCTCCTTGCCAAGCCGCCAAGATGCCAAGGAGGCATGGCGCTTGCCTTGCCATTGAGGCTCTCCATTTTTCTCCAATCTGTCTTTAACTTCAGTTGTATGTGTCAACCACAATAAACCTACACTATTTATAAACTGACAAGTGGGAAACGGTATCTACCATGAATGTCTAATTGATATTATGCCCGCACCAACACCAACACACCGACAGTATTCACTTTATTACCTGCAACCTCCAATCACATAGTTTCAAGTGGTTAACTAATCCAATTTGCCGGGAACTTAAAAGTTTTCCATAGAAGTTAACGGTTAAAATCGGTACATAGAATTTCATTTATTTTATTTTTCTTGGAGGAACAGCTGCGCGACCTTTTTCAAACTTAACTTATATTTGGATTTGAGTCCAAAATATCTAACCAGACTGAATAATATTTTTTTAACCAAAATGTATAGTAAATATGTAGTTTTTTTTTTGTTTATGTAAATTAAGATATATGTATCATAGGCCATAAAACATTTCTATTATGCATTATTCAAGATTCAACTTAGGCATTTTTTGTGAATTAATCGTAATTATTAAAAAAAAAAACAGAATGCGTAATTCACACGCGGTAGAAGTGAAACTAGAAAGTCGATAAATGTAACTTTCTTTTCATTTGCCTCTTTATTTTAAAGTGGTTTGATGATTGGATATTGATTTCACAGAAATAAAAATGTTTATTTTTTATGGATTTCGTAGGATTCAAACCTCCACCTCCGTTCACTTGATATCTGTCTCTCTGGCCGCTGAGGACCTAAATAATAATTTCAGTGACGCATTTCCGTTTCTTCCTAATTTCAAATCACTAACGGTGCTTAAGAAGTTTCATATACCGCTCATAATATATTACTACTAATACCCCTTATCTACTCAGAATCTACGAGAACTAAAGGAGGTTTCTTTAAAATTTTATTTTAATATTAAAACTTGTAGCGATATAATATTTGTCTGGCATTATTGTAATAACACGGTAAGCTACCTACTCGTACCAGTACCAGTAATAGCGTGGGACTCTTTGTTCTCCGGATAAATTCACGAACTCTTCTGAAACTCCGTAAATAATGAAAAAACTTGCTTTATCAACTTGAATTATTGTGGAAAGAAAAATTTGATGTCAGATTAATATTAAATCGGCGGTTCCTCAGTTCTAGCAACCCCCACCAAGCTCTGAGGCCTTTGGAAAGTTATTTAAGGAAGCGGAAATATGTTTACGTTTTTCAAAGCTCTTTTTAAGACGTTAAATAAAATCGCCGTTAATCCATCAGATTATTGTTCCTAGCCATTCTTAACCTTCATCACATAAAGCGGGGTTGCAGAGTTACCCCGCGCGGGCATCCACTACGATGTGGACTGTTATTACGTTGTGCGCAAAATGCACGATCTATATGTCATACCTATTTAATAATGATCTGCATATGATTTCATTTGATAACGGAACATAACAAATCCACAAAACACTCGTGTCTCTTCAGCGTCGCTTATATTGCTCAGTCGAGGGCACCCATCACTTTCTGAATGGTTTTAAGGACCAGTCGTGTCTTCCTTCAATGGTTCTCACACCGGGACGTTACTTAAAAAACGAAGAAATTATGAGATGATTATAAACGTCCCGAGTGTCCCTATACAGAACAATTTGTGAAAAAATGTTTCTTTACCCCCCCCCCCCCTCCTTTCTTCCTTTTAACTATTATTACTCATTTATTCACTAATTATGCTTTAAGACCCGTTCATATCTCAGGCGTAACTACCAAATGACATTCTATGGACTTACGTAATAGGTGCATAACCATGTGATAATTTATATCTTGTAACTTGTATTAAAATGTACTGGATATGTCTTAATAAACAAAAAAACAATATTTTACATTAAAAAAACACAGCTAAAGTTTTGTTAGAAGTAAAAATTCTTTACGCACGTTTGACTTGGCGAGTAAGCTGGTGAATGAGTGACAAGAGCGTTACGAGAAGTGTGATCGGGCGAGGCGAACGAAAGTTGAGAGGGAGATATAATTAAGTGAAGATAGATAGAGAGAGAGAGTTACGTTTCGTATATTACTGTGGGGGCAAGAGAGAGAGAGAGGTGCGAGCACACATTTTATTTCTCTCTTTCTCTCATAGCCTTTGATGGTTACATAAATTCTGGATTTTTTGTGCGTTCTTACCCAAAAACATTTGTTTTTTTATTGTGGCTCAAGTCTTTGAGGTTCTAATTATCAGGAAGGAAGTATTTGTGGGGTTATTCAGTTACCCCTCATTATGGCGGGAGGCCATGAAGACCCACTGGGAGAATTTGGATGATTTTCCTTTCTATACATATATATGTGTAGTGGGTAAGTAAGTAAGTAAATACTCGACTCGTTATTTTCCATGACAAACAAGGTCCACACTTCTTAGCTGGAAAGAATTTTTACGTAAGAAGAATGTAAACGTTAAAAAAAATTTAACTATAGCATAATTTAATCAATATAATTACAAATATTTTGAGAGTTTTTTTATATGATGGAAGGAAAAATAACAATATCCACAGTTTTTTTTTAAATATTAAGAGGAATAGCACAAACCTTCTCATACAAACCTTATTTTGGATTTGGACCTATCAAATTGATTTATTTTATTATTTTTTTTATCCAAAGATTACTAGGTTCGTACTAGGCATTTGCTATAATATATCTTGGAAACTTATATCAATAAAGTAGATATTTGTAATAAATAAATACTATTTTTTGTATTTATTCGGCATTTACTATGTAACAATTTCTAGACATTTTGTTTTGAAGAGTTTTAATATTCAATTAACATTTGTGTTACTTTATATTTTTAATTTTCTGCTACCGGTTTCGATACATCCGTGTCATTTACTAGTATTAAGTTTTTAGTTTGCTAGATAGTGACACGGATGTGTCGAAACCTGTAGTAGAAAATTTGAAATATAAAGTAACAAATGTACATTGAAAATTAAAACTCTCCAAAACAAAATAAATATTATTTTTCGTTTCATCAAGTTTCAAATCGCAACGGTGCTAAATAATTTTTCGATTAAAAAAATTAAAAGTGTTCAATTCACACGCGGTAGAAGTACAACATTCAGAAAACTAAAATAGACAAGAGTGGGGAGGTTACGAAGCACCGCACAAAGAGGGGACCGATTATGCTATGGCTAAATGCTATGCCAGGCTAAATTCTATAGATGTTTGTTTTTGTCTCTTTTTAGTATAGCTAGTTCTCGTTACATCAAGATTCAAATCACAACGTTGCTAAAGAAGTTTTCACTTCAAAAATGATGCGGGCATTTAGTTTACTTTTATTTGAAAAACCTGTCTACATCGTATTATATTTCGTTGAGCAATATAGATACAGCCGTCTTATCTATATTAAGCACAAGCACTGGCTCAGGATTCCCAAAACTTCTCGTTATTTTTAATGAGCATTGAATTTATTTTATTCATACTAGGAGAAATACGAGTACATAAAGGCCCGACGGCGATGTAGCTCTTTTGGAAGCTACGCAGAAGGGGCCGCGTTCCGGGGTCAAACAGAAGGTACCTAAGTCACCTTTACAGAGTAGAGCTACTGAGCTAGTACCCAGTACCGGCTGTGCAGTTTGTACACTATGTGGGTACACTGGGCGGCTATTCTTCAAGGCTCGTCAGTTGGTCGACGTGGTTATTCTTGAGCTTGGTCGACGGAACATTCTTAGACGCCAAACGTCAAAAGTCATTCCACAAAACAACGAGTGGGGCAACCCAGTAGAAACACAGCAGCGAGTGGTGGGTTGTTGACGTATCTATGCAATTGGCTGTCAAAATCTGCTATTATTGTTTTCCCGCGCGACTTTCGCGCCCGCAAAGACATCGTCTATTTTTACAAAGTCATTTTACATTACAATTTTGTACAAAATAATAAGCCTCACCACCGATAGCAGACGCCAGACTCTTTTGGGTGGGTCTCGCTCCATCTTCAGTATTGTATTTATGTAATTTCGAAAATGAACTTCAAAAAGGTTTTAAATATTTTGCGATAATATAATTAACTAACCAACCATCAGGCCGTTTCCTCGCAGCGGTAGGCAGAGAGGACGGACCGCCAAACAATTCGGTCTTGGCACACACTCTTTGCCTCACTCACATTCATACATTCTCTTCTATTATTCTGACTTTTGACATGGCCCGACTCAAGTATCTGATTCACTTGATCGTGCCATTGTGATAATATAGTGATGTAAAATGAAAGAAAACCATGATGTGATCATAAAAAATGTATTTAACATTAAGAATATCATAATTATTATTCAAATAATAAAGAAACAACACAGTTATACAATGTCAATATATTTTGTAATACAACCTAAAAATAAAGAATTAGTACACTGATGAACTAATCAAGCCTGATATTTTTTAGTAAATTACAACTCTTGTGTTAATTAGTAAAACATTATATTTATCCACGATAGAAATAAAACACTTTCAGTCATTACGCTGATACGATGATAATGAAAACATTATATTTGTCCACGATAAAACTAAAATGCTTCTAAATATTTTCGTTATTAGTTTTTGGGGTGTTGCGCTACCTCCTTCTTAAGCCAACGTTTCGGACAGCATTGCAGTGTCCATCATCAGGGTAGATCCGGCAGATCTGCCGGATAAGTTACTTCTGCCTTGATGATGGCCACTGCAATGCTGTCCGAAACGTTGGCTAAAGAAGGAGGTAACACAACACGGCATAACACCCCAAAAACTAATAGGTAATGAAAATACTTTTTGCCGTGAAAATCTAAAAAAGTATCTGCTTCAAAATAGTATCACAATTTTTATCATTATAACACAGAAAACATTACAGTTTCAGTTGTTCAATTACAATTGTAATTATATCAACATATTTTGTATTATAAGCTAATGAATGAGAAACAAGTTTGATATTGTATACTAAATAATATCTTCAATGTTAAATTTAAAGAAAAACATTATATTTATCCATGATAAAACTAAAACTAACAATTGTAATCACATTTGAAATTATTTCAACACTTTTGTATTATAACCTAAAGAAGAATAAATGTACCGACAATAAAGTATAATTTTGGTTGTAATTAAATTAAAAATGAGGGTAGTTAAGAGATTCACAGAATCTAAAACCCTCCGAGATGCCGCAGTACGCCTCGGAGACTGTACGGGTAGAGCCTCAATGGTAGGGGGTTCCACAAGGGGAGGCGTGACATCCAAGAGCAGTGGCACCTCGGCAGACTGTCAGCTGCTGCAGCCAGCAACAGGCTGGGGTCTTCCGAGAGAGGAAAATTCGAAGATGATCTCCGACTCTTCAACTCCCGTTCCGTTAATTGCTTGTAGAATCAGCTCATCACATCTGCTGCTGGCGCTGGTGGTCCGTCTCTAGTCCCGGCCGTATTCCGCCTCTAGGATTATTTTGGCCTTTGAGCGTAAGTCTTGCCATGCCTGAAAATATAATTGTATTAATTACTTGCACTAAATATTAGTGGAAAGAGATTTCCTAATATCTTAAAATATTCAAAAAGAAGGACAACGTCAAGATCACACAATTTTTGAATTCTGAAATAATTGGCTTTGAAGTAACGTAGCCCCATTATCAATATTGTTATTTTTAATATACAACAAACACCATGTGAGTGGTGAAGTGATATAAAAATTAGTTAAATAGGTTAAGGGCTATTTCAAGATGAATTATTTCGTAGCTTGACTTTTCAAAGCGATGTAGTTGACTTCATTCTGAGTGAGCATTTTGTTCGTTTTGTTGAACAGAAATTCGTCATAGACGGAGCTTCATCTGAACGAAGCGTTAGGTTAGGGTAACAAGTAGACATTTTAAATGTACTGTACACACAAATTAATGGACATGAATACTAACCTTTCTCCAGTGTTCAAATTCCGTCAGGATTCGCCGAAGGTGAATGAAAACAAAAACTTTCCACTCAATAACGCCATATTCGAGCTTCTGAATACTAATTCGATTATTAGCAGTTGCTTTTAACTGTTTGTAATGCATAAATAAACCAATCGTTTGCATCCTGCAGCCATTTCAAATATTGTCAACACAAATATACTGATTATCAACAACTGTTTGACATATGGTTTGACATTCACACCATAGAAATCTTCAGAAAAATAGACAATATTCACAGGGCTGCCAATATAATCATCTCTTCGATCGTTCGACGTTCAAGAATACGTAAAATTGAAGGATTCGACAAAGTTGGTCGCTACGACGGGTAATTTTTCGCTCGCTACGAAGCGCATAACGAGTAAGGATTGATCGTTGGTCGGGAATAGCTACCCTGATCACTGGTACTGGTCCCTGGAAGACGATGGTTGTCTGGGGGGCGGTCAGAGGGGGGGGGGGGGGGAGGCTTGGCAGTTGTCCGCCCCGAATCGAGCGAGCGATGACAATAACGACCATAACTGACAAGAACAATGACACGACATAATATAACAACGACATATCGCGCTAATCTGTTGATCTGGGAAAGATGATATATATCCTGAGGGAAACTATTTTCCTCAGGGCGTTACTGTCTGGAGTTAATGAAAAAAAAGACAAAAATAAAATTGTATCATTGAAGAAGATAATATTAATAAATCTAAAACATGAAATAATAATTGATGGAAATAACCTTAAAAAATATTTATAAAAGAGAGTTATTCTAATAAAAATTGAATAACAAAAATATTTATATTGACTACTTACTCAAATAATATTGATAATATTATTAATCGATTTATAAAAACAGTTTATTTTAAACAAGTTCTGCTATGCAGTGTCCGACTGAAACTAGTTTTTACGGCCGAAACCGAAATTTCCATATAAGGTCGTGTTTTCGTGGAAAAAAAACTCAATCTCGATGACTGATAACTGTGATTTATATACCAATAATTCCTTAATATACTAATAATAACTTCTCTTTTCCAATAATTCTTTAACTCCTTCACCTTATTCTTGTAATCCAATATAAGTACATAAACTCTCTTATTATAGAAGAATCTGTGTGCATAGGTAGTATTAATTAAGGAAAATTTTCAACCTATACTAATGAATGTATATCCGCAAACTGTAAACTTCACCCGCCGCAACATAGGGTCATCCCTAGCATGGAGGGTGAAATATCATAAAAAAAACTATATGTCCTTTCGATAATTCATGTATTAAATAAATAAATAAATAATCAGTCAGCTTTTATTTTTAAACGACTTCAAAAAGGAGGAGGTTATCAATTCGATGGTATTTTTTTAAATTATTTTTTTATGCTTGTTACCTCAGAACTTTCGATTGGTTGAACCGATATTGATGATTCTTTTTTTATTAGAAAGCTGGTGCTTTCCGTGTGGTTCCATTTTAATTTGGTCCAGTTCTGACAATGGGATCCATGAGAAAACTATGTATGTTTTAAATTTGCAATAAGTATGTGCGCCACAAATATTACGCCAAAAATTTCGATGATTCTTTTTTTGAAGTAAAACTTCTTTTCGCACGCTCGTCACTAAAAATCAAAAAATAAACAAAAATTTTAACAAAACAAAAAACGACTTAAAAGTAAGAAAAATGCACTTAAAAGTAAAAAAATAATTTCGTATAGGCAGACTAATAGAACCCAAACGAAAGCCAAATATTAAGTTTGGAGATCGTGCTTTCGGAGTATCTGAACCTAAGGCTTGGAATAGACTCCCTCCGGAATTAAGATGCTTAAAAAGCCCAACAGAGTTTAGGTCCAAACTAAAAACCTACCTTTTCGGGCTCTCATACCCTTAACTTAATTTAAATATACCTATCTGAGAGTATCTTACTTGTGTTGCCTATGATATGTCTTAATCACACTTTTCTTACTGAATTAAAATTACTCGAATCCTTACACATCAATCTGTCTCTAGGAAGATCAAATCCTTGTACTACTGCACCGCCCACCATTAAATGTTGCTTTT
This sequence comes from Limnephilus lunatus, assembly GCA_917563855.2. NCBI lineage: Eukaryota > Metazoa > Arthropoda > Insecta > Trichoptera > Limnephilidae > Limnephilus > Limnephilus lunatus. The sequence goes on from OU830604.1 coordinate 63,134,104, forward strand.
ATTTTCCAAATACACTCATTAAAGAATATATTACATATTAATATTAAAATATTTTCAGGATTAAACAGCATGTGTTCACAATTATGTCCTCTAGGTGCGAACTCTATCTAAATTTCTTTAAATAAACAATAAACAGTGTTAATTTCAAGCGACCTCCCAGGTAAGTATGGTCCTGTATTAATTCATTTTTAGGCAGCATCGCGTTCATTGGTCAAAATATTGTACATATATTTTCGTATCGGTGATCAATGAACCGGTGTATGCAATTTTTAGCCATAAGTTGTTTTTAATTGTTTGTCTAGCTTGTAGTCTTTCTAGATTTTAGGCATGTATGGCAAGTTTGTACAGCGCCCTTGATGTGATTTTTCACAAAAACGGCGCTATATAAATCGTCCAAATATTATTATTAATTATCACTCCTTATTTCCTTTATTATTACCTTTTAAATTACCTTTTATAAATCTTATTTGTTTAGGTACACTAAACAACAAATACTATTTTACTAGTTTATGCCCGTTGCAAAGCAACTAACGGGTTAAAACTAACATGACTTACTAACTAACAGAAACAATATTAATTCATAGTGCGCGGGTAGGTAGAGGAAGGTTTCACAAAAATTATGCTATAAAAATGTATATATCAGAATTTCTAAGAAACTAAAAATTTGAATTATTGATGCTAAAAAAATTTCAGAAAAAATATTATTTCATAATAAATGGGTAGATAGTAGCTCAAAAGGGTTAAGACTGAGGAAGGAGATATCTTAGTCAGTTTTGACGTAGTGTCCCTTTTCACAAACGTACCACTAGAAGACTCCATGATAATGCTCAAGGAGATCTATGAGGAAGACATTTGCAAACTTTTTGAACACTGTCTCAAAACGGGATATTTTGCATTCCAGGATGAACTTTTTGAGCAAGTGGAAGGAGTTGCGATGGGCAGTCCGTTGTCGCCAGTACTAGCTAACTTTTTTATGGAGAAGTTTGAAGAAGTGGCACTCGACACAGCCTCGGCTGTTCCCAAGGTATGGTGGCGTTATGTCGATGATGTCTTCGCCATTTGGCCTCATGGAACAGAAAAATTAAACAAATTTCTGGATCATCTTAATTCACTCCACAGTAAAATTAAGTTCACAATGGAGCTGGAAAACGACGATAAAATCCTGCCTTTTCTAGATGTGGAGGTGATGCGAAAAGAAGATGGTAATCTAGGACATACAGTATATAGAAAACCAACGCATACAAATCGGTATCTACATGCCGATTCGCACCACCACCCAGCGCAGAAGAGAGGACTTATCCATACTTTGGTGACCCGAGCGACCAGAATATGTGAAGAAACAAAACTTGGAGCAGAACTTATAAAGCTGACCGATGCACTGGAGCGCAACGGTTACCCGGCAAGTCAAACAAGGCAAATTATAAGAGCCAAATCTACACCGAACGAAGACAGAGTTGAACAAGAGTCAAAAGCCTGTGCTTTCCTGCCTTTCGTTCACAATGTGACAGACAGAATTGCCAGGCTGTTGAGAAAAGAAAGCATCAAGACTGTCTTCGGAACCACTACTAAAATCCACGACCTACTGAGGTCTGCAAAGACCAAGTTTCCTCTGGAAGCAGATGGAGTGTATAAACTCAGCTGTTCCGGATGTGACAAAGTTTATGTAGGCCAAACAGAGCGGACGATTTCCAAAAGGATAGCTGAACATTTTCGTGCTTGTAAACTCGGCCACCCTGATAAATCGGCAATCGCCGAGCACTTAATTGAGATCGGCCATTACTTTGGATTCGTTCCTGAGGTCCTGGGAAGACCCAAAACTTACAGATCACGCCTGATTACGGAGGCTATCGAAATCTACAAAAATCCAATTAATATTAATAGAGACGACGGAGCTAAGCTCAACAGCTCTTGGTATCCGGTAATTGACGGCTACACCAAAGCTAAACGCAAAAAAATACCATGTCTAAGTATACTGTAATATCATATAATAATACAATATAAAGGTATAAAACCTTTTTTGCTTATATTGGCTACTTTCGCTTTAACCACTTGAACTCTGTTGTCTAATTCTAGAATAAGGATGGCGCCACTTTCGTCGGCAATTCTCACATGGACGGACCCCAGGCTAACGTAAATACTGCGCTTTCACTAAAATCGCAGTTCCCTTTCTCCTGAAATACCTACCAGCTCGTAGTGAATTGAAGCTGGCGACACGGTATCGCTTCCAAGTAAATAATCACACACTTTACACTAACAATTACACATCGTCGGATCTACCGGATCTGCCCTGATGATGGACACTGCAACGCTGTCCGAAACGTCGGCTATAGTAGGAGGTAGCGCAACACGGCATAACACCCCAAAAACTAACAACGAAAAGGGGTAGATACTTATTTATAATTGTTTATTTATTATTGTTATACGCCCATAGCGGCTTTTACATAGATTATAAATAAGTTTTACAAAATTTATCGAGTTAGAATTTATACCAAAGTTATATTAGTGAAAAATTAAAAAATAGTATATACAAGAAGTTTATGAAGAATATGGCGTAAAGAAATATTTCAAACAATATAATATTTGAGTTATCGAGTTAGAATCTATACCAAAAGTTATAAAAGTGAAAAATTAAAAAAATATATAAGTAGTTTTTGAAGAATATGGCGTAAAGAAATATTTTAAACAATATAATATTTGAGTTATCGAGTTAGAATTAATACCAAAAGTTATAAAAGTAAAAAATAAAAAGAAATATATAAGTAGTTTTTGAAGAACATGGCGTACAGAAATATTTTAAACAATATAATATTTGACAGAACATAATATACAACATTACAATAACACATCAAATCGTTAAATATATTAAACCCGTTACAATAATTTGTAGGATTCCACAAAGTGTTGGTTTAATTTGCATTTAAGATTATAAAGGGAATCAGCAAATATATCTATAATACCACCAAACTTGTTGCCCAAATTATGCATCCTATTGGTAAGCGAGTGTGATTGATAGTTGGTTGTGTAAGTGTCGCAAAAGAATGTTGTATTTTGTCTAGTATTCCTTGTCGGTACATAGAGTTTAATAGCAGCAACGATGGCAGGGCTGTCAATAAGGTTGTTCATGACTTTGTATAATAAAACGTCCGTCCGTATCGTATCGTCCGCATAAAGTTGTAGAGTTCCTTTAATACCCCACTTTGTCATGTCATTCACATAGATTAGAAATAGCAACGGTCCAAGAATTGATCCATGTGGAGTGCCACAAGGATCAATTCTTGGACCGTTGCTATTTCTAATCTATGTGAATGACATGACAAAGTGGGGTATTAAAGGAACTCTACAACTTTATGCGGACGATACAGTAATTTTTTACAATAAACTGAACCTAGCGGAGCTTGAAACGGAAATGAATGCTGATGTTTCTAAACTCACAAGCTTTTTAAGAATAAACAAACTAACTCTTAACGTAAAAAAAACTCATTATATACTTTTTGGTAACAAGAAAAATTTCAGCCTCAGTATCAAAGTTGGTGATAACTGCCTCGAAAAGAAAATGAGCACAAAATATTTGGGCCTGATCGTAGATTCCCAACTCTCGTGGGATCTCCACATAAATCATGTAAAGGAGAAAATTACCCCCATAACTGGTGTACTATATAGACTCCAAGGATTATTACCCATTCCTTTACTAACATCAGTGTACTACGCCATGGTACATTCACACCTTTCTTATCTCTGCTGTATCTGGGGATTTGCCTCAAAGAAATTGATAGCTGATCTGCAGGTGGTTCAAAACCGAGCTCTCAGAAATGTGTTTGGACTTCCATGGGACACCCATGTCAAAGACATCTATTCAGTTTCCGGTATTCTTCCAATTACAGTCCTTCCTAAACATGAAATCACAAGCACCATCCTACAAATTACTCAACAATCAACTCACACTAACATCAAGCCACTTTACAATCAAGACATTCACACTCACAATACTCGAAATAGCAATAAAATCCGCATACCTCAAACACACACTACAAAATATGGGATAAAATCTCTGAACTATGTTGCCTATACACTATATAATTCGCTTCCAGATATGTACAAGGGAAACCAGCAAAATAAAAAAGTTCAGAATAATGCTTTAAAAGAATATTTTTTAAATACGTTTAAGGATGAAACTATGTAAATTTTCTTATCATGTCTCATTTGTCTTGTTTCCTTTTCTCTTCTTTTCTTTTCCATTTATTTGTAATCATAATCATCCACATTTGTATAACCTTGTTCTTTGTTTCTTTAATTATTTTCTATTGTTGTTTGCTCACTTAACCTGTTTTTATTTTAAATTTATTTTTTGTCTATGTTGTATGTGAAACTTATATTTTTAATATCCATTTTCCAAGTAAAACTGTAACTATTTCCTCACACCCATGAATTTTCCTCCTGTCCTAAAATGAGTTCTGTAACTCATAGGGATTGCTCCAGCAAGTAATAAATACAATAAAAAAAAAAAAAAAAAATTAGATCTGAAATGGTTCTTCTGTCAGACAGCGTAATTAAATTAAGTCGAATTTTGAGTTTGAAATTTAAGTACCTAAGAAATTTGTGTTGAACCCGTTCTAATTTGTTAGAGTGTACTTTATAGAAAGGAGACCAAATAGGTGATTATATTCCACTTGGTCTCTAACTAGTGAAATGTAGAGTGTTTTCATGCAATACAAGGACTTAAAATCAGTTAGAGTTCTACAAAGGAAGCCAAGAATCTTTAAAGCCTTATTAGTTATATCATCTATATGTGCTGTGAATGCTAAGTTTGATTCAAATATAACTCCCAAGTCACGAATTTGTGATACTGGTGTTAATTTAACATTATTTAAATTATATTCATGTTATATATGAGAATGAGTTCTGGAAAATCGTATTACTTGACATTTCTCAATGTTCAAAAATAACATATTTGTTCGCACCATTTAAAAAATTCATCTAAATGAGCTTGTAAAATTAGGCAATCATATATATATCGCACTCTTTTAAACAATTTTAGATCATCTGCAAAAATTAGGACTTGTACATCTTTAAATTTGTTTACAATGTCATTAATGAATATAAAGAATAATATTGGTCCGAGGTGGGACCCTTGCGGGACACCACTTGTGGCCTCGAATACATAGGATTCTATAAATTCTATAAAAATGTATAGATCAGAATATCTAAGAAACTAAAACATTGATTTATTGCTATTAAAAAAAACTACAGAAAAAATATTATTTCATAGTAAGCGGGTAGGTACCAACTGCCCTGCAGACATGGTAGTCATGCGCACATCAAAACCCGAAGTTTCACCGCAATCGAATGAATGGTTTAGCAACGCTTAGCGGTTAAACAAACAAATATATATAAAGCCACTCGCAGGGCCTAGCAGCAAAAACCTGTCATACTTTAGTATATGAACACCATTTCAGGCATGCAATCATCAAATCCCCAAAGTTTCATCGCAATCGGAAGAACGGTTTCATGATGCTAGAGCTCACTATTGTTTACAGAAACCATCGCTAGCATGCGCACATCAAATCCCAAAGTTTCATCGCAATCGGATTAATGGCTTAGCGACGCTTAGCGGTTAAATATACAAATATACATAAAGCCGCCCGCAGGGCCTAGCAGCAAAAACCTACCATACGTTAGTATATAGACACCATTGTAGGCATGCGCACATCAAATCCCCAAGGTTTCATCGCAATCGGATGAACGGTGTAGCAATGTGTAATTTCATGATGCCAGAGCTCACTACTGCATACAGAAACCATCGCGGGCAGGCGCGGTTTAGCATTGCATAGCGGACATACATACATACTTGCAAACATTTTTTGATTTTTACATATATAAAATATACCTGTTACCTGGCATGCGTTGCTATGCCATTTCATTTTTAAAATCTCCCTGCGTGTCCTTTCCCATTCATCCCGTTCAACTTCCGACCCCCCCCCCCCTCCTTCCTCTCCCGCGTACTCTTCCCCTCTCGCGTTTCTACTCTACTTCCCCCACCTTCCCCCCCCTCCACCTCATTCCCCCCCTTCTCCGTCCCATAAACCCCCTCCCAAGTTCCCCTCCCCCCTCACTGTTTCCCCTTCCCACAACTCCCGCGTCTCATACATTCATTCCCGGTACATTTAGTTTTCAAACATCTTAATTTTTTGTACAAATTTCTTAATGCCAGTGCTCACCAGCCATAAACCAAAACAACATAAAAAGAATTTTCCGATTTAGTGCAGTCGTTAGAAAGTTATGCGCGTACATACTTTTCGACGATTAATTTTTATATAAATTTCATAATGCCAGTACACGCCATTAGTTTTATACAAACCTTGTCCTAACAATGAAAATAACTACACAAAAAGAATTATCCAATTTGGTGCAGTCGTTTGGAAGTTATAAGCGTACATGCATTTCGGGGATCCATTTTAATACAAATTTCATGATGCCAGAGCTCATCAGTAGTTTTACATAAACTTTGCCCTGACAATAACGAACACAACAAAAAAAGAATTTTCCAATTTGTTGCAGTCTTTCGGAAGTAATGATTCATTTTATACAAATTTAATAATGCTAGAGCTCACCAGTAGTTTTATAAAAACCTTGTCCAAACAATAAGGATCACAACGTAAAAAGAATTATTCAATTTGGTTCAATCGTTCGGAAGTTATGTGCGGACATACATTTCGACCATTCACTTATAATAATAATAATATAAATAAATACTCGTATTTATCAGTTTATCGAGTCCCTACCTAGTTCATCTCAATATTCTAAAATTATATTCTCAATGCTGGCAAGACCAACAGAAAAAATTGTCAAAACCACCTCAAACCAAGCCTGAAAATCGAATACCTGAATCGTTTTAAAAAAAAAATCATATAAATAAGCTGTCCTGGCCTTGCCGAGGGGTTGAGGTGGTATGTTGGGCATAGGAATATTATTCCATTTTCAGTGTTGCACGGTTGGGGAAAATTTAAATATCTGCCAAATTTTATAAGCGATTTAACAGGCTGCAAACAATTACCATTATCTATGAAAGTGAATATTTGGAAAATGTCAAAAAAATGTTGATTTTGAATGCATTATTGTGAAACATTTTGAATGAAATGCGGTACATGTTATGATTTTAAAAGTTTCTAAAATTTATATTGTTTGTGTTTATTTAAAAACATGTTCGCCGGAAGGTGTTTTTTTAACGTAATCTACGATCCCGCAAAGCACGTTAAAATGTAATTTTTTCTCAAGAACTTTCCCGAAGCCTTAAAATTAATAAGAATAAATCCTTAGGAAAATCAGTTTTGTATGGAAAAAAAACTTAATTACATTCCGTGAAAAATGCGACGTTTTTAAAGGGTGAACCTAGCGGCAGGAAATAGAACTAAGGCCGAATTTCTTCGTAGGTGAGAGATTTAATTATAGTTTTCGCCGTTTGGGTGCACTGTTAACCGTGCACCGGTTTTTGGTATGAAAAATGGTCCTAAATCGGGACACGATTTGACCACGCTACCATGAATCCGATAATGGTCTCTGCGGTCTTTGAAACTCGAGGAGCGGAGAGGTCATTTTCGGATCCATCAAAAGTCTTAATCGGCTTTACCCGAATGTGAACCTCGAGGTTGTTGAAACTTAAGGGGCGGTGCGGTCGATTTTGGCGTGCCAGAAAAAGTTAGTTTTTTCAAAAACCAAACAATACCTTCGGGTAGTATCTTCTTATAACCTTTGGTCATATTGTTGTATAAAACTCTTTTTAAACGATTTAATATTAATTGTAATTTATTATTGTAATCACAATTTATTTTGGAATAAAGAAGAAATAAATCTTCTTAGCACTCTTGGAAAAAAAAGCCGAAAAGTTTTTGGATTGGGTGAGTTTCGAACTCGGTTTGCTCAGAATGTCAGTGTCCGGTTTTTTTATATATTTTTTTTTATTGTTGATACATTATTTTACAATTTTTCATATTATAGTCCAGTAATGTTGGCCTCACTGGGTTGTGTACCCGTGCTGAGGTCCCCATTTTACAATATAGAATTTATACATAATCAGTAAAAACATTTAAAATAAAGATAAATTTAAACTAAAATAAAGATTTAAAATTTAAATAAAATGAACAAACTAAAAAAATAAAATTAAATGAAGATCGGCATATATTATGATTTGTGTGTTTGTGAGTGTTGCGTATTTTATATTGGTTTTGTGTGTTGAGTGCATATGTTTTATTCTTTTATGTTAAAATTTTTTGGTAATGTTGTCTTTTTTGTTCTTTAATCCATTTTTTTTATTTTGTGTGTTGAGTGCATATGTTTTATTATTTTATGTTAAAATTTTTTGGTAATGTTGTCTTTTTTGTTCTTTAATCCATTTTTTTTTATTTTGTGTCTGAATTTATTTTTGTTTTCCTCAATTTTTGTTTCAAGTGAAAGACTGTTGAATGCTTTAATAGCAAGGTATTTATGGTGTCTTTGTCCAAAGGTGGTGTTTACCGTCGGAGTTTTTATGTTTTCTATGGTTTATGGTTTAGCAAGCGTGATGACCACTAGGCTATCGTCACGGTGTGACGTAGCCTGAAATATTTGTAATATTAATTGTCTGGCCACAGATAAGATTTTACGTATTGTTGTAAATAATTCGATTAACTTTACCGATTTCAATCGTTGTAAGTCACTGATATTTTAACACATAAAATTGCTATAACACGGCCGTTTAGATTGAACTAAATTGAGTAGATCACTTCACTGAACTAAAGGTAAACACCAACCGATAGATTGATCGATTATTTTGAATTTTTAACTGTGGATTTAAATGAGTTTTGCGGAGCAATTTTTTGCCTGCGTACGGTACGTTTTGAGGGCGTAGGATGTTTTACAACACCATCGCCTTAACTTTCCCCGCCGATCACAAAGTTTTGAAAGTTTTGGTTTGATGAGTTTGTGTGATGCCATTCCATTGACAGCCTCTTTGATTCAGGTTAAAAAAATGAACCCATATTTCGTCTCCGGTTACAATTTTTCCAGAAAATAAGAGCTGCAAATGTTCTGAGGCTATTTTTCTTTATTGTGGCCGGTTAACTTTCTTGGTACCCAACTTGCACCATCTTTGGTTGAATAATCAGTTGTCGAATAATCTGCCTAACACTGCCTTTACTGAGGGAGAGAAAACGACATCTGCAATTATTAGGGTCACCACGAAAGATGTCATCAACTCGCTCAATGTTGCGTGTAGTTGCTGCAATCAACGGCCTGCCGCTCGGCTTTTTGTCCTTGAGCTTCGTTACAGCGACGAACCCATCGCCATTGTCTAGAAGTGCATCCACTGTTGCATCATGGTACACATTTTTGGTCTTCCATGAATGCGAATTGTCGTTTCTCCTTCTACAGTCAATAATCAATCACAATCACATAATAATTCAAACATTGATGTCGGCCGTTTAGCAAGTGACTGCAGCGCTACCACCTGCTGACGCGAAAAGTTAGAACTACTGCAGATTGTAGAAAATTTGAGAAATAGCACCAAATTGAAATTTTTTACTTATCTAACTCTATTTTAGTAGAAAAAAATAGGAGGCATTACTTTTTGACTGACCTTCGTAATTTGTGGATTTTTCGACTAACCTGCTAGGCACATGGCCGTGTTATCGTTATGGTTATGTTATGGAGAAGCATATGATAAGAGCAATCAATGCGCCATAAAAAATCGTGTTCATCTTATTTATTTATTACACGCTCTAATGGGCGTTTACATTCTAGTTTATACGTTGTCATTTATAAGTCACACAGTTATTTTAAAGAGGTACCTACTTCAAACTTCTAATTAAAAAAATACAAAACATTAAAAAAAAAATTTATATCAAAAGCATATAATAAAATAAAATACATTTGTAAAAATGATAATAAGTTACACATAAATAGATATTCAATATATACAAAAATTGCAGAAATTAAATACATCTATCTATTTGTTGCTAGTAATATAAGAATTGGAATAAACACTGTTTATGCTGGTTGTTTATAAGATTAAATATATCTCCTAGATCAGACTATGAAGTCTCGGAATCGGGGAATTTTGTTATGACAGTGTTCTGGCGTCGTTACAGTAAATGTAGGCAAGATCTTTTGTGATTAATTTAAGCAATTCGGGAGAGTCAATTTTGTAATGCAGTAGGTATTTTATGTAATAGTATTAAATCTGTGTTTATTCTTCCCTCTGAATATATCTTTTTATATAAAACAAAGTCGGGTTAGTTACACTATTTTTATAACTCGAGAACGGCTGGGCCGATTTTGATGATCTCTGATTTGTTGGATTTGTCTCCGTTCCGGATAGGATAATAACTATTAAAACATCACAAAAATTAACGAAAAATATAGTTATTAAGAAAATTCTTTTCCTCATACATTTTGTATGGAACGAATTCTCATATTTAAAAGAGCTGCAAGCATTTTGTGATAAGTACGTATAATATTGAGTAGTGAGACAGTTCCAAAAATTCAAAAACGTCAAATGTCAATGCGCTGATTGTTTTGCTTTTATTCTTTCAAATATATAATGCTGCCTCTCTTTCTTGCACACTAAATGTCAATAGTCGAAAATGAGACAAATGGTGAACGTATGTCTCCACCCATCCAAAGGAAAGATACAATAATTATAATAAAAATCCCTCACACGCATAAAGAAAATGAAAAGTATTTTTTTACATCAGCTCACACATGAGGCCCGAAGAAAATTATGTTCCTCAGGACCTATGTCATCTCAGGGGATGCTGTGTGGTGGGTCTTTTTAAGGAAGGGAAGGATAGGAAGTTCTGGGAAGGAAAAAGGTATGAGGGGTGGGTAGGAATCTGGGGTCAGTGTGTCCGGGAGTGACGGACGAATGAAACCATCCCTCCAACTGCGGTGCAAGGCGATGGGTCGGGAGAGTCCAGCTGGAAAGGTTAAAAGACCTCCCTCAACCAGTCTCTCTCGATCCGGCCCGCCATGCATCGGGTGGGACCCGGACAAACGTCACCCCGTGAACCCGGTAACCCCTGCTAAATCACTAAACGCGAATCACTTGGGGTGACCTATGGGTGACGTATGACAGAGGTGTTGTTTATCCAAAAAATGGTTCCCGGGGTGGCGGCACCCGTACCTGCCTCCCAAATTCCCATAAGTAAGTGAAAAAGTAAGAAAATCACCAAAAATATAAATCCGTACACAACGCCATCTCTGATACCGACAAACAAAACATTGACTATTATTGCTTCATTGTGTAATTTTTAACTTATTCAAAAACTGAATTTAATTCAACAGTTATTGATTCTCAGGCGGTACGAAGTTCGTCGGGTCAGCTAGTATATAATATATGTATATGGTTATCAATTAAAAAATTTCTTCGGCGTTCCATTTATGCGACAATTTTAGCCGAAATGCGAGAACCCAACGTCGAGAGCGTCGAGTTGTCCGTGCGCGTTCACACGCGGACAATGCGACCGGGCACAGCGGAGGAGGTAAGATATTGTCCTACGGAGAAAACCTGTCAGTCCATCTCCAGAACAATGCCTTCGATTATTGTCCTGTACCCAAAACATCAGTTCATACTAGGACAATGGTTACGAAGTTAGGACAATACAACAATATTGTCGTGTCCTCGAGTGAGCTAGGCATTAATAACATCTTATACACGCGACACCTTCTCCAGGAACAACCGACTCGAACTCATTTTAATTGGGTATTAAAAACGCGAGTTATATATTATATAATGTAATGTTTATTTTAAGAGTGCCGGATTCAGCATCTTCCGTCGCATTAACATAATACTGTTATTAGTCTCGAGTTGCCGCTGCGCATGTACCTGGGTACTGGGTAGGTAGGTTTAATACACCCGAGGTAATTCATTTACAGAAGGCCCCGTAGGCAGGTGGACTACAAAGCTACACCCCAACTGAAACAAAACCCGCAAGAGCTATCTTTTTTTATATTCACTGACTCTTTTTGTGACGTAGATTCATTTTTTATTAATACATTATTTATCAATGTGCCCGGAGTTTTCCTGCTCTATTTCAGTATGATTTGGAGCGCAGTCCCTCGGGATACCTTGACAACCTTATTGCTTTCCTTTGTCCTCTTCCTTTGTATCCGGCTTTATTATTTATTGATCAACACTAGCTTTTACTCTGTTCTATTTTTTTCTTTTCATTCACGACTTTTTTATTTCCACCTTCGCCCGTTCACCTCCAGCGGAAGTTTCCAGGCCGAAAAGTCTTTTGGTTAAATATTAAATGTCTTTTTTCTTCCTCCTGGTAAATGACGCGGCAAATGGAGCGAATGATGTTTGCACTTAACGGGAATTTGGTATTTGTAACCCTCTTAACGCTTTTTCATTTCTTTTAACTAATTATTATTTTCTATTTTTCTCTACAAAAATAACGTTAAAAAATAAATAATACACTCTTTTGAGATCTTAGTTTTTGAAGTAAAACTTTTTTACTCACGCTTGACTTGGAGGTAAGCTGGCGAATGCGTGACGAGAGCGTTACGAAAAGTGAGGCAAACGCTTCGTTTATTACTGTAGGGGCAAGAGAGAGGTGCGAGCACACATTTTCTTTCTCTCTTTCTCTCATAGCCAGTTACGTTACACAGTGCAGGTCTATTGTCTGTATCACACTGTAGGAGCAAGAGAGAGAAGTGCGCGCGCACATTTTCTTTCTATTTTCCTATCATACGCATACGGATGGAGCAGAAGTTTTACTTCAGTTGTGTGATCTAAAGCATACTCGTTTTTTTTACAATAGCTCCACGCGATAATAATTTATCTCAGGGCCTAGATACTGTTTGGAGGGTTTTTTAAAGGAAATGAATGATGTGAAATTCTGGGAAGGAAAAAAGTATGAGAGTTAGGTTGGAATCTGGGAATCAGTGGATCCAGGAGTGACGGACTATCACTGACAATCCATCCCTCCCACTGCGGCGTTCTGCTGGATAGTTCAAATTGTCTCCCTCATCCAGTCTCTTGCGATCCGGCCGGGTACTCATTTGGTTGTCAAAGCCTAAGTCTATGAACCCGAGCGCTTCTGCTAAGTCACCAAACGTGGCGTACCACTTAGGGTAACCTGTGGAGAGATGCAGGTAATCCAAAAAATGGTTTCCCCCAAATTGTGAGATCGATCGATATGAATAGCACATTTTATTTTCCTGAAAAAGATTACAAAATATAAAATATATGACATTTTGAAATAGTGTAGGTTTCGTTTTCAAATTCACCATAAGAATTCAAATCAAAACGTTGAATCGAGATAGTTCTTCCTAATAAGCCTCTCCCGATTCGGCCCACCACGCAGTAAGTGAGCGGGCTTATCCGCGTAGATCTAGACCGTAGGTTCTCAACGTGGGCGATAACAAGGGGCGTTTCAGACTTTCAGGGGAGCGGTAGAAGACCCAGAGAAAATTGGGCGGCAGGAGACCCAGAGAAACCCATCCCACCCCGTCCCATCCCACTACGCCCCCTCCGTTGTGGTAAACATAATGGGAACTTGAATAATTACGAAAAAAAACTTATTATATTAATTTTATTTTCTCGATAATTCGTTATACAATTGTGTATCTCGGTTATATTATTATTTATATTATGGAACAATTGCTGGTCGATGACCGAAGAAATTTATTTTTTTATAAAAACTTTTATTTTGGAGTGACGACACCTATTGCCACTCTTTGTAATTTTGTTATTCGTTGACGTGACAATTCTGACGTGCAGTTTTTGCCGATATGCATTATAAGTGACGCTGATGACGAGGCTAGCACAATGAGTAATAAATGTAAAAAACGGTGCATTGTGTTTGAGTATTTTGTCGAGTAGCTCCAACTGGGTGGTAGCTGATGTTGTAAATTGGCCATTCATCACATGGGTCGGGCCGATGGGCTCAAGTTCAAGTCCCGATACCGCCAAATTAGTTATAAGCGATTACAACATGCAAATTGGGCATTTATCAGCACCACTGTCACCATTTTGAAGTTTTTTTTAAATATATTTTTTTAAATTTACATTTTTAAAATTATTTTTTAACTTGCTATTATCAAATTATTTCCTAGATGGTTAAATTATTTAAAAACTCGGCTTTTTTAAATTAGGAAAATATTGTTAGGCGATGGGAAAGTTAGTAATAAAAAAGATAAACAAAAGTAAATTTGAGAAGTAAAAAAAAAAACTGGTGGATTGACAGATCTACCCTCTTAATATTTTTGTGACGATTTAAATACATCGTAGATTGAAAAAAATAATCGGCCTATTCATATTCAAAAGTTTTCAGCCGAGCGGAAAAGGCGGAAAAGCTTAATAGTAATTCAAGAAATGTTTTGATGGTTATAAAATAATTAAAAAGTAGGAGTCACACGATATTATGAAAGGCTCTTAAGTTATCTATATATGATTATGTAGGATAGTTTTATCTTTCTTTGTACAAATCATTATGATACAAAACCGGCTTAATTTTTTTAAACAACATAACTTAAAATTAGCTTAACCAATTTTAAAAATGGTATCCTTCATAATTATTTCAAAATGCATTCAGATCTTTTTACATTTTATTGCAAATTTAAAAGAATCGGACCTGCAGAAGGAGGGGTAAATTTGATATTCTTCGATAAAATTTTAAGAAACCTACTTTAACCTTTAACATTAATCTAGGTGTATTGGACCTATAGTTGGCAGTAATACGTAATAAATACTAACAAATAAAGGACTTGTAAATGTAGCGTAACGTAAAAAATTACAAAAAAATGATTCCTACCTTTTTTTGAAACCATAAACAATACCATAAACAGGTTTTTAAATTAATATTTTGATAATAAATTATATGAACATTATTTAATTAATTTATTTATTTAGTACATGATTATACACTTGTATACCTACATAATTTATGAAATGTTTTGACTGCCTAACTAGGAGGATTCCCGTTTTAGGACAGTCAAATTAGGTTTGGTAGAAACACGATTTGTACAAAAAAAATAATAAAAATTGAATTAAATAAAAGAACCGAAAGAATACAAAATAACATTAAAGTTTAAAACATAGTAACTGTTATTTGCTTAAAGTTGTTAATAAAAAAATAAAATAAAAAAAAGTACATAGGTACTTAATAACATATAGATAAAAAATATAAAATAGCTATGGTTTGTTTACCTAGCATTTTTATTGAAATGATAATAATAATAATAAATAAAAGGTATATATTATAACATACTTAAGAGCAAATGATTAAAACATAAAGGTAAATGGTGTTTGCATTTCATATTATAGTCCTTATAAACTAGATGTTTTAAAAAACGTTCTTTATGAAAACAAACGATTTTCAGTGAAAAAAAAAATCGGCGGATTATTAAATAAGAAGACAAATTACTAGTTATTATTGTACTTATATATTATTTTTAATTTCAGTTTTAGATTAAAAACAAAAAAGGAAAAAAAAGTGTTTCATAGTGGTTTGTGTGAGATTCGATCTTGGTATCTCGGAATATTAATCGTAACCAAAAGTGAAATGCTCTAAATAAATTTATTTACTAAGCGCCTTAGTCAGCAAATATGACTCAAAGCAACAAACAATTCGTACTTAATTCTTTATATAAGGTAGGTAGGTACATTTAGGCCGCGGCGTTCGTTCAGTACTTGACGCGATCAGCAGAAGCATTTTAAATGACCTTTGTACGGTGTAGTTGTCAACGCATTGGATTTAAATGGTTCCAGTTCAGTACTTGCTCTTGGCAGGTTGTTTATTTTTGAATTCATCTATTTGAATTTCTATTTCTTTCGTTTGAATGAATGAATGAATGATTGCATGGAATGAAATGTTGGAAGTGGAAATAACCCGCTTCCCGACATCCGATCAAGCTGAATTGCAGCAGATAAACTCGTTATCAATGAAAATGCATTCTATGGCGGTAATTACACATGTACACACCAACATACTCGCATCTCGCTGAAATTAGATGAAATTGCAGCAATTTTAATAAGTTTTTAAGAAATTTAAGAGTTTTTAATAAGGCGCTAAAAAAAAATCTCAAAGTAGGCGGTGGGCAAAAAAAGGTTGAGAATCTATGACCTAGAAAAAACTCGTCCCATGAACCTGGGCACCCTTACTAAGCCACCAAACGAAGCGAATCACTTGGGGTGATTTGTGGCAGAGGTAATTATTTATTATCTAATAAATAGTTCCCGAGGCACTTTCTCTCAAATTAAATTGAAGAACGTACATTATTCACATTGGGCTTACTTTATTTTCATTTCAAGGTTAAAAACTTAATTCCCGCTGTAAACTTTATATATTATCTTAAAACAATATTAAACTCGAACAAGGCGGAATATCTCCAAATGATGAGTATTGGAAGAGCTTTTAACAAATATTAAATATTTACATTCTTATACATTCAAAATTTCCTAATCGGCATTCGGCATACATAAATATACTGAATTGGAAATATGATGACAATC
Source organism: Limnephilus lunatus (assembly GCA_917563855.2). Lineage (NCBI taxonomy): Eukaryota > Metazoa > Arthropoda > Insecta > Trichoptera > Limnephilidae > Limnephilus > Limnephilus lunatus. The sequence goes on from OU830604.1 coordinate 63,150,593, forward strand.
CATAATCAATATATACCTATAATAAATCATTCATTTTGTGCGTAATCCAAACCGTATCTCAAAATTAACACACGTATGAAATTAACAGGTTTTCTTTTCTTCTGTAAAGTATGCAGCATGGAATTAAAGTGGACAAATAAATGGTTTTACAAAATTTATGTGCATAAATGTATCGCGACTTTTTGTTGATATTTAGTTTAGTATTAACGGTTACCATGGTCCATATTACTGGCACTAAAATTAGTTACAATATTATGATGTTTCTAATATTAGTTTTCTTATCTAAATGTCAATAAGTTAACTTCTTAACAATTTATCATTAACAATAGGGCACCTTAAATGTAAATATGGCACCTTCTTGACCCGTTCCATATGTCAATAGCACCGTCTTAATGTGTTCTTAAAGTCAAGAGGACACCTTACTTACTTACAATTCAAAGTGACGTAGTTTAAATGTCAATAGGGCATCTTCCTAACAAGTTCTAGATGTCAATAGGGCATCTTCTTAACAAGTTCTAGATGTAAATAGGGCAACTTCTCAACAAGTTCTAGACGTCAATAGGGCAACTTCTTGACAAGTTCTAGATGTCAATAGGGCAACTTCTTAACAAGTTCTAGATGTCAATAGGGCATCTTCCTAACAAGTTCTAGATGTCAATAGGGCAACTTCTTAACAAGTTCTAGATGTAAATAGGGCAACTTCTCAACAAGTTCTAGACGTCAATAGGGCAACTTCTTAACAAGTTTTAGATGTCAATAGGGCAACTTCTTAACAAGTTCTAGATTTCAATAGGGCATCTTCCTAACAAGTTCTAGATTTCAATAGGGCATCTTCCTAACAAGTTCTAGATGTCAATAGGGCATCTTATTAACAAGTTCTAGATGTCAATAGGGCATCTTCCTAACAAGTTCTAGATGTCAATAGGGCATCTTCCTAACAAGTTCTAGATGTCAATAGGGCAACTTCTTAACAAGTTCTAGATGTCAATAGGGCATCTTCCTAACTAGCTCTAGATGTTAATGGGGCGCAGTATTTAATTCCTTCCTAACTGTTCTAAATGTAAACATGGAACCTTTATAACACCTTTTATACGCTAATGGGGGACCGTCTTAACATGTTCTGAATGTTAATAGTACACCTTCTTAACAAATTCTCGGTTTCAATAAGACATTGTATTTACATGTTCTAAATTTAAATAAGGCACATAAGACATAGTCTTAACATGTTCTAAATTTAAATAAGGCACCTTGTAACAAATTTCAATAGGGCACCTTTTTAACAAGTTATAGATGTCAATAGGGCACAGTCTTAGCATGTTCTAAATGCCAGAACACCTTCTTAAAGTAAACTCAAACTCAATATGGCTCCTACTTAACGAGCTCTAAATGTCAATTCGACACACTCTTTAACATTTTTAAATGTCAGTAGGGCATTTAACGTGTTACATGTCAGTAAAGCTCTTCCTCATAAACAAAATTAGTAGGCCTCTTTAACGTTTTACATATGACAGTAGGGCACTTTATAACGCTTTATTCTTATTAGTAGGGCCCTTTCTTAATGTGTTGTATATGCTAGTAGGGCATTTTCTTTGTGTTTTACGTGTTTTATGTCAGTAGGGCTCTTTTTTGTAAATAATATCAGTAGGGCTCTTTCTTCAATTATTAAAATATGTCAGTATGGCACTTTCGTGTTATATGACGGTAGGGCTCTTTCTTATCAATTATATCATTAAGACCCGTTCTAAACGTGTTTTATACGTCAGAAGGGCATTGTCTTATGTGTTATGTATGTCAGTAGGGCACTTTCTTAACTTGTTAATTATATCAGTAGGGCAGTTTATTAACTTTTTATAAAAAACAGTAAGAAATTTACTCAACGTGTTGTAAATAACGTCAGTAGGATACTTTATAAACGTGTTATCAATGTCAGTAGGGAACTTTATCAACTTGTTACAAATGTTAGTATGGCATTTTCTTTAAATAACGTCAGTAGGACATTTTTTAAACGTGTTATAAATGTCAGTAGGGCACTTTATTAACTTGTTACAAATGTTAGTAGGGCATTTTCTCAACGTGTTGTAAATAGCGTCAGTAGGATACTTTATAAACGTGTTATCAATGTCAGTAGGGAACTTTATCAACTTGTTACAAATGTTAGTATGGCATTTTCTTTAAATAACGTCAGTAGGACATTTTTTAAACGTGTTATAAATGTCAGTAGGGCACTTTATTAACTTGTTACAAATGTTAGTAGGGCATTTTCTCAACGTGTTGTAAATAGCGTCAGTAGGATACTTTATAAACGTGTTATCAATGTCAGTAGGGAACTTTATCAACTTGTTACAAATGTTAGTATGGCATTTTCTTTAAATAACGTCAGTAGGACAATTTTTAAACGTGTTATAAATGTCAGTAGGGCACTTTATTAACTTGTTACAAATGTTAGTAGGGCATTTTCTCAACGTGTTGTAAATAGCGTCAGTAGGATACTTTCTAAACGTGTTACAAAATATCAGTAGGACAACTTCGACACTTAAAAAAAAGGTTCTTTTCTAATCTTATTTAAATAGTTTACGCGGTCACTACCCGTCACTATAGTTCGTTGATGATTTTGAATAATCTTTTTAAACGCATATTCCGACATCATTACATGTTGGATCAAAAAAAAGTATTTACTGTGTATAAAAATATACATTTTGTTAGGGTACCCCGATGTCGGCTTTTAAACCAACATCAGCACACCAACTCGTCCCTGGCTAGCTCTCAGCGGGACAAGGGTACTCTCTATTCAAGGGTGAGCCGCTCAAAGCTATGGAATTCCTCTCCGTCCTCCGGCGTCCCACGGGATCCACACTGGCCAACAAATCCTCCCGCCGAAGCAGAATAATAACAAGTTAAATCATTTAGACATGTATTGTAAACTCAAACACATACATAGGTTTCTACAGTACAATTCAATTACAAGAAATGCAAATTACACAAACCTAGCTAAAGTGTTTAACTCTCTCTGAATTTCTCTCAAAACGAAACTCTCCGAGTCGTGGTTTCCGCGGGGGCCCTACATTTCACTGAATTACGGACAACATTTAAAGGGGAAATCATGATACAGCTTACATGTAGGTGGGCAGGAACCTCGTCTCATGTGGCAGCTTCATCAGGCACTTCGTAGTCTAAATAGACCGAACTGTAGTACGGCAAAAGGCCGATTTTACTCAAAGTATTTCAATAATACATACATCGCGGCCCCGTTGAATTGGGTCCGCCAGCTACCGGCCGCGAGCGTCCGTTCGCAAAGGCGCTCAGATTTCTTCTGTGAGCGGAGTGGCCGCGGGATGCCGAGAGTGGCAGGGTACGGGGCGAGGCAAGGAGAAACAGGATACGGCGCGGGGAGGCGGCGGCCGAGCCGTGAGGACAGCTGCGTTCTCGAAACTACTCGCTTCAAGGGCGTATCGTAACACTTCCCCCCGCGCTCGGAAAAAAAGCGACGTGGCAATGGAGCTGTAGGAAAAAAATCCTCTTAAACTTCCATAGGGGTTTTTGAGAGATTCGTTGCTTGAGAGATGCCTAGCTAGAACATGCAATTTATGTTATAGTTTAGGTCACAATGTTTGTAGGGAATGGGTGAGGGGTACATACAATGTTTGGAAAAGAACAGTTTTGGTGAAAGTACATGGTGTGAAACAACATACAAGATTATGCAATTGAAAGATGACAATACATGGTTATGCAATTGAACAAAATAACAATACATGGTTATGCAATTGAAAAATAACAATTCATATTTGTACAATCGAAGAACAAAAAACAAGAACAAAAAATGCCTGTGTGATTCTAAGGTTTCATTGGTCTGGGAGCTAAGTTTGCGAAGCGTGGATTTGTTTGGTTTCGGAGAATTTCGAAGAGGAGGACGTGGTTTCACAGATTCTAAGGATTACATTATCACTGTAATCAGACCCCTTTGAGATAACACTCAGAAGTACACTTGGGCCTTAGAAAACACTTGGTTTTGTCGAAGACGTCGAAGTTCACGAAGTGGAGACTGTGGTTGCTGTGCCGCGACTATGGTTACAGAGGTCATTGAAGAGGAGAATCCAGTGTCTGCAGACATGCCAGTACGAATCCTAAAGTGTTATTAAGGTAAACACGGATCGTATATAATGGTTATTGAGGCATAATGTAGCTCAATCATAACTTGTATTGGTACGCATTCAGCGAATACTGGAGGTCAAGGTAATGATGGTTTACACATGACGATTTGCGTCTCTGCATGACAGCGCAAGAGACGACATGGTTGGCATTGATAGCAAGAGTAAGAACAAACCTAGGAGCTAGCGTGCCCAAAAGGTGGTTCAGAGTGTCATGATGTATAGTGGGACAACTCAACTTGCTGTGGCACGACAAAACAACATACATATGGGCGGTATGGTCTGTGCTTTCAGGAACAAATGCGTAGAAAAATGGCAGCAGGAGGGACCTAGAAACCACAGCGCGTGCTGTCAGGAAGTGGAGCTCAGCTTGGCTGTTGGTGATGACATCCGCCTGGGCTTCTTTTTAATCCGGGAGAAATTATTATTAGAGCAAAATTCTTGAAGTTTACCTGCCTAGGGACCAATGAAGAAAAGGTTTGGAGAGAAACAAAATGTGTCCAGATTATGAAATAAACGAAGTTTTAACCACCGACCCAGAGAGTGACGAAGAGAGAGTTTTCTAACTAAATTGTGATTACATGAACATTTTCCTTTACCAGGATGACTTGGCGTTTGCCGAGTGACAATATGTCTTGGTTAAAAAACAACCGGCCTTCCATGGCCTATGTTAACATAAAGGTGGTAACATTTTTTGTAGAATTTCAAAAAGCAAGACAAAGAAGTCGTGAATGAGTCACGGTAAAAGCAGAGAAACCAATTCATGAATAAAGGTTGTCAAAAGGAGACAGACGGTACGCCAAGTGCATATCGTACATATCCAACATTCATGAATGTGTTTCGTGAAATTGAGAAAAAGAACAAAAGGTGAGACATATGCAGAGAGTGAGGGAGAAAGCCTGCTGATAATTGGTTAATTTACCGATTCGCACTCCCAGTGAGGGCGAATTATGGTTAACAACAGATTTTCCTCTTCATAACATATACCTGAGAACATGATGGTGAGGAGAAAGGAAAGGAAAAGGAAAGGAGTTGAGTGACGAAACTTGCTAGAGACTGGACTAATTTCCACTTCAAACTCCATGTGAGAATGAAACATGATCAACCAGCAGATTTCCTGACTCTTTACAATTGTTAAAAGGATGAGGAGAAATTTGAATACACATTAACAAAAAGACTAATCTTTTGCGTGTATTGGGCAAAAGATTAGGGGTCATTTTAAAAACTCCTGCGTGGTTGTGAGAAAAGACAGACCCTTGCTCCAATTTCACAAACCTGGGGGGTTTTCTTATCCGTTCCCCAGACAACGAGTTGGGTGGTTTTTGTGCTCAATCGATTAACTCCCACAGCACTATGCCCCATAGTTAGCAGTGAAGCTACAAACTAGTCCTTTTGGGATAGTAGATACTCCTGGGCTTCTTTCCTTTTTGCAAAGAAGTAAAAAACAGGAGGTCCACGGGCATTGGCGTTGAATGACAACAAAGGGTTGTGGACTACATTTCGTAGATCGCACACAAAAGGTTTGATATTATTTCGTTCGCACGACTCATGGTAAGTGTTTTAACGTCTCCACGTATAGTGTATAAAAACATGTAAGTACATACAAGATAAAACTCAATTATAGACAGAAGTCAAGAGTTTATACAATGCCTCTTAAAGAAGATGGCAAGGCCGATATTATGTCGTTCGCACGAATCACGGTAAGTATTGTTATTACGTCTCCACGTCTCGTGTACAAGGGTTGTACACAATTATACATACAAGTGGTACTCATGACAAATTAATGACACATGACCAAAATACAAAAGCGGTACTCATGACAAATGAATGACACACGACCAAAATACAAAAGCGGTACTCATGACAAATGAATGACACACGACCAAAATACAAGAGCGGTACTCATGACAAATTAATGACACACGACCAAAATAGATTGTACAGAAAGGGTGGTACTCATGACAAATGAATGACACACGACCAAAATACAAAAGCGGTACTCATGACAAATGAATGACACACGACCAAAATAGATTGTACAGAAAGGGTGGTACTCATGACAAATATGTCACACGACCAACTCAATAACATTTAGCTATGAGCAAAAGTGATTATGACGAACTTCTCGTATCGTGGCAGGTATTTTAAGGATCCCTCCTATAACGGTGGATGTTCTAAGGATCTCTCCTATGACGGTGGGTTACGTTTAAATACAACACAATAAACGTTAACAATGCTCGTTTTAACACATTTTATAAAGATTCGTTAGATTAACTAACTCCGTAGCCCAAGAGCGTACGACAGAGAAGATAGACAATTTGATGCTACTTCATGTGTTACAAAATACAAGGGTGATGGCAGAGTATAATTCTACTTACACCAAGTATTTAAAACAAAGACAGACCTATAATGGTTTTACATACTGTCTGTTGTGGCAACCTGCAGTGAGGAAGACCAAAGAAAAGGGACCAATTACGGTTTTACATACCCTTTGTGCAGTTACAAACATACCAGGTTATGTGCAATTTGGGTTGCAAATACTTGGTTAAATGGACACCTAAAAGTTGTGAATTCCAAAATCAGGATGACCATAAGGTTTTATTAACCTGTCTCGTAGGGTTGAAACGTGTCATATAAGACATACGTAACGTACAAGCAAAAAAACAAAATAACAATAAAGCAGTGGCTTTGTTATAACAACCAAAGACCGGATGATTCGGTTTTACGTACTTTAGTTGAAACGAGCCAAATTGATTTATATACAGGGTTATAAAGACCAATCATTGGTTTTATAAATACAAGTTCCAAAATGGACGTGTCGATATCCAATTTTGGTACAAGAGCATGAATTTGGGTAGGACGCCATCAATTTTTAATTTAAGAGGAAAAAATTGAAAAAAACTTATATACACGAGGGGCGACTATGTAAGTAACCACTGTTTGATTTTCATGCTAGAGATACCTCGGAAGGTTTTACAACTCATGATGAACAGAGTAAAAGGACAAATTGTAAAAAAATAGTTAACTGGTTCTGAGTCGGAATTTAACACTTTGGAATTTACAAAACCCGACTTCTAGAACGACACGCCGATGGGCAATTGTCAACTACTTTACATGAACAAAATAAACAGGTGAGAAAGTTCCTTTCCACACGACAAAAATGCAACAAAAAATAGGAGAAAAATTACAAAATTACATGACAAGGCAGGGTATGACGTGGCATGAACATTGCGTAGTGTACGTGTTGAGACAATAAATGGGCTCGCGACTTCCCAAACATTGAAACTCGAAATGTGTCTCCGTTCCAAAGTGATCAGTTTTAGAACAGGTGAAAAAAAAAAAAAAAAAAAATAAAAAAATAAAAGAAAAAAAATTGCCGTGAGGGAAAGAAAAAACAGTGCAAAACAACATTTGAAAGTAACTTCAAAGAGAGTACGCATTAATTTACAAAATAATTTACAACTTGTTTCATTTATGAAACGATGGGCATGTGATTGACACAATACACGCCTGACGTAGTAAGACTCTGTAAGCTTACAAAAAAGGTGATGCATACTGGATCATTTTACGTTTGCTGAGATAGTGGGGGCAGTTTTACTTGACTCCTCACTTCCAGACTTTACAATGTCCTTAATGTGGTAATTACCAATGTGCTTTCCAGATGAGTCAGACAAGGAGTACACTAGGTCTGATATTTTCCTTAGGACTTTGGCCTTCACGAAACGTGGTGCCAGCTTAGCAGAGAAATACATGGCTCCTTGGGAAAGTGTGTTGTTCTTTCTCCAAACTATGTCTCCTGTATTGAAGGTGACATGTTTTCTACGTAAGTTATATCTGTCCGCACTCTTTTGGTGAGCCAGGAGCAAAGCATCAGTGACTTCACTGTAAATGGCCGACAGTTCTTCCAAGCGATGGGCATAGTCTGCGGTAGGGTTGCTTGTGGTGGCAGATGACGTAGGAAAGTTTGTGTCCCTATGTAGAGAACCATGGACGACTTGTTCCATACCGTGTTTTAAGAAGAAAGGTGTGTAACCAGTGGCCAGATTAACAGTGTTGTTCATAGCGGCCTGAATTTTATCTAGGTTTTTACACCAAGTGCGTTGGTCTTTATCAACTAGAATAGCTAGAGCTGTGTTGATTGTTTGGTTGTAACGTTCGACAGTGTTATTTTGGGGAGTGTACAAGGTGTTATAATAAATGTCCTTGATTCCGTATTTGGCAAGAAATTCTTTGAATTCTTGGGCAATAAACTGTTTTCCGTTATCAACAATTACGGTTCTGGGTGTTCCGTAAGGTATAAAAATGTGTTTTTCCAGAAGTTTGATGATGGCGGACGCGTTGGCTCTTTTTAAAGGGAAGATCCAACAGAATTTGGTGAAAACATCCACTACACTAAGTATGTGCATGTGTCCGGCATAACTTCGAGGAAAAGGTCCGACGAGGTCCATTGACAATGACTGTAGGGGTCTGTCGGCACGTTTGGGGTTACCCATTAGGCCGGCAGGTGCTGCCGTGCTATGTTTATAAGCTTTACAAGTTTCACATTTAGAGATGTAATTGCGAATTTGTTTGAAAAGACCAGGCCAGTAATACTTCAAGGAAATCTTTTTATACGTCTTGAAAGTTCCTGGGTGTATAGAGTCGGGAGCACTATGATTGTCAATTATTATTTGTTCTCTTCCTTCGAGGGGAACGACAAGTTTCCAAGAGTAATCTTCGAGGATGGATAGTGGTGCCTTGCAATTACGGTATAGTTGTCCTTCTTTTATGATAAAATTAGGAAACTTTTGTTGATTATTTTTACAACCTTCGAAGATTTTCAAGTACCATTCATCTTTTGTGGGTGGAGGGGGGGCAATTGTGTCAACATTTAATGAAGCCAATTCAATTCTTGAAAGAGCGTCAGGAACAATATTGTCCGCGCCTTTACGGTGTACAGCATCAAAATTGAATTGAGACAAACGGGAGGCCCAACGAGCGAGTCTACCGGAGGGATTACTTAAAGAGATCAGCCATTTCAAACTACTATGGTCTGTGACTACAGTAAATTTGCTACCGTCTATGTAACCGCGGAAATGGTGAACAGAATCCAATACAGCCAATAACTCCTTTTCGGTAATTCCGTAGTTTTTCTCGTGTTTATTTAATGTACGGGAAAAATACGCTACAGGGTGTTCGCCATCTGGGAATTCTTGAGTTAGGACTCCACCGATTCCTACGTTGGAGGCATCCGTGTGGAGGGTAAAAGAGAGTGCAAAATCCGGGCAATTCAGAACGGGGGCTTTTTGAAGGGCATTTTTTAAAGTTGTAAACGCTTCTTCAGTTTCAGCAGACCATCGGAAGTTGCTGACACCTTTACGGGTGCCGGTGATTTTATTTAAGGGGGCTGCAATTGTGGAAAAGTCTTTGATGAATCTTCTGTAGTAACCTGCAAGTCCAAGGAAACCTTTGACTTCCTTCGCGTTTTTGGGTCGGGGAAAATTTGCCATGGCTTCCACCTTAGCGGGGTCTGTTCTTAGACCTTTTTCGTCGACAATGAATCCCAAATAACGTAAACGGGACTTACAGAATTCAGACTTCTTCAAGTTGATGGTTAAACCAGCGAACTTGAGTTGTTGAAAAACCTTTTCCAACATTAATAGATGTTTTTCAAAGGTGTCGCTGACGATGATGAGGTCGTCAAGGTAACAAAACAGGCTGTTATCGACTTCAGGACCGAAGAGTTTGTCCATCAGTCTTTGTAATTCGGCGGGGCTGTTCTTTAGACCAAAGGGTAATCTTTTAAAATGGAACATTCCCCTACCAGGTACAACGAAAGCAGTTTTTTCACACGATTCTGCGTCCAAAGGTATTTGCCAAAAAGCTTTGCTTAGATCAACAGAGGAGATGAACTTGGCGTTGCGCAGTTGGTCTAAGGTCGCGTGGACGTAAGGTAAGGGGTATGCGTCAGCTTCCGTACAAGAATTTAAACGTCTACTGTCAAGACAGAAACGTGCGGAGCCATCTTTTTTAGAAACCAAAAGAGTTGGGTTGGTCCATGCACTTCTGCTGGGAACCACCACACCCATTTTTAACATTTCATCAAGTTCTTTTTCCAAAAGTTTAAGCTTTTGGGGGGCTAAGTTGTAATAACGTTGCTTTATGGGTGGGCCATTGGTTTTAATGTGGTGTTCTACCAAATTTGTCAAACCCAATCCACATTTTTCGAAAGATATTGATTCGAATTTATTGACCATTTCCTTTAGTTGGAGAGCTTGGTCCGTGCTTAAATTTTCGTGAGGTATTATTGTGCGGATCTCACTAATTTGAGCAGCAGTGGAGGTTTCGCCAAGAGTATTAAATACTTGGGGAGCAACGTTAAAAGCCTTCCAGAAGTCAACGCCAAGGATGAAATTCTGGGATATAGAGGGCACTATTAGAAAATTGATTGTAATTATTTTATTGTTACAATTAATTGGCAGTGCAAGGGTACCGATGACCGGCTGGGAAACATTATCCGCAGTCGTCAGGTGTGTTGTTTGTGGCGAAATTTCAAAATCACTGTTAACAAAAGGCAGGTGAGCATTGTTGCCAAGACAGCTGACAGATGCACCGCTATCAAGTAATCCGGAAAAGGGCACATTGTTAACAGAGAAAAGAGCATAGGGTCTCCCATCTTTAGCTTGTTTGCAACAAACCGAGGAAACATTTAAGGTCTGGTTAAAATACTTAATGTGTGATAACCAATCAGTCCATTCTTTAGACCTTGGTTCAGAATGGGTACCTGAGAGGTTATTATTTAGTTTTTTGGCCTCTTCATGTAGAAATTTGGTGGGGGCTTGGAGAAATCCACCTGAGGTCTGACATCGCTTGGGTTTTGTAACCTTTCTGCATTGTGCCTTGATCTCTTGAAAATGTTGCGCAGTTCGTCGCGTGGAGGAGAGCGGTCCCTAGAGTGGTGTCTCTTGGAGGTTCGGGGTTCCTTGGATTCCAGAAGTCTTGCTTGCTTGAAACAAGTAGCGGCCAGGTGGCCTACTTTTTTGCAAAAGGAGCACACTTTTTTGTTGTCGAATTCTGGCTTTAAACCAGACGAACGGCTTGGCACAACCACATTATTCGACACATTCTTTATGTTTTTCCTATCCTGGTACGATTCCAGGAGGAGGCAGACTTCGTTTAGCTGGGCCAGGGATGCAATTTTCTGTGAGGTGATGATGTTCTCGTATTTGCTTAAAAGGCCATCAGTTATGACTGGTAATAGTTCAGCTTCCGGAACAGGATGTGAAAGCTTGATGTTGATGGATTCAGCCCTTTCTATGAATGTAGCCACAGGTTCATCTACTAGTTGTTTAATAGATAGTAGAGATAGTTTGATCCGGTGCTGGGCCTCCTTTTTTCCAAAGCTAGAGATTAGGGCAGCTCTGAGTTTATTCCAATCTTTGCATTTAGTCTTTTGGATGCGGTGCCACGGAATTAATTCTGGGGAGATGAGTTCTATAAAGTTTCTCCGTAGAATCTCGAATGGGATATTTTTGATTGTAGCCGTTTCTTCAATACGGTCAATGAAATCCAGCACATCGGAGACGCCATTATATTTGACTTTCCATTAGGATAAATCGTAAGTTTTATCTTGTGTCAAGATGGGTGCGACGTCCTGTTTTATCATTACATGCGGCGTAGGTTCTTTGTCAAGATTATCCAAAACTTGCGTAGCCGAACATGAATTATTTTCGTTGGAGGGGGCGAGATTTATTCTCCTAATGTACTTTTTGTTGAATAAAAGTGCATATGCCTTCAATGTAGATTTAGATTTGCTTGATGGCGAGAGTCCTCTATCCCTTAAAGCAGCTTGTAAGTGGGCTTTGGATAAACTATGCACATTGGGAATGGTACCCAAGTTGGATGATGTAATAGTTTGCTTGTCCTCCATTGCGAGTTTCCTGGGTGGTGGGGAGAAGAAAAAAATTGGCCAGGGGTTTCCTTTAGAAAGCGCAAAAATTAATTTTTGTGAGGCACTTTTCACTTGGTGATCACTGTTGGCACTTCCAAATGTGTTTTGTGTACATGACACCAGAATTCTTGTCAAAGAGAGGCAGGCGAGAAAAAATTTTGCGTGGAAAGACCTTAGTGGTAAAGGTTTTTGTATTTCACTGATCACTTTTGAGAAAACTGTGAAATTCACAAGTATTTATTTATTTTAGAAAAATTTTGCCAGGATTGACCTTTAGAAAACAGGTTTTTTATTTTTACAAAACACTTTGCACTGAGAAAGGCACTAAAGTTCACAAACGGCACATTTCTGGCAAATAAAGGACAAACTTCCGAATGAAAATGACTGAATATGGGGTTTATTGCATCCAACCATATTAAAATTATTTTATTTATTCATGGAATCAGTCATTGGTTTTATTATTATTCCACTTTTCACTTATGTAAGGAAAAAACACAATTCACTTTCACTTATGCTGAAAAAAAACAGTACCTATAATGTACAATGGGGAAAGAAAGTCATTATTTTGTCCATTTGGAGAAATATTAAGTTGTACTAATTTGACAGACACAAGTGGGCCAATTGGTGTATTGTGCAGAAATAATAAAAATACGTAAGTCCGAAATTTTCATTAAGGAATTCGCAAAATAACTGGGGTTCCAGAATCAAATTTATAATAATGATTTCCGTTGGTATCCCAGTTCAGTCATAAAAAACGGTTTGGATTTAAAACGCAGCCTAGCAACAGTCGGTTAGGCGGGAACAAAGCATTTGCGCGCAATCCGGAATATCGCGTGAAACAAAAGCCGTTGGATTTTGGGCGCGAATAACTGTTGCTGTGCGCCCGCCGTTTGGAGACGCGTGCGCAATCAGATTCGCGGCGCTTCGGGTGCTCAAAATGGCCGTTGTTTCAACTTGCGATGCAATTTATAATTCCAGTCAGATCCGTTATGGATCTAATTTACATATTGGTTTCTGTGGTTTTTCACAGGATTCACTGTAGAATAACAAGGCATAATTAATGTTTACAAAACAGTTGTTATGCGGGGAGGATTTCGACAAACAAGGGTCCCGCAAAGCGACCGGGATAGAGAGAAAAAAAAATTCCAGCCCCACGATCGGGCGACAATTGTTAGGGTACCCCGATGTCGGCTTTTAAACCAACATCAGCACACCAACTCGTCCCTGGCTAGCTCTCAGCGGGACAAGGGTACTCTCTATTCAGGGGTGAGCCGCTCAAAGCTATGGAATTCCTCTCCGTCCTCCGGCGTCCCACGGGATCCACACTGGCCAACAAATCCTCCCGCCGAAGCAGAATAATAACAAGTTAAATCATTTAGACATGTATTGTAAACTCAAACACATACATAGGTTTCTACAGTACAATTCAATTACAAGAAATGCAAATTACACAAACCTAGCTAAAGTGTTTAACTCTCTCTGAATTTCTCTCAAAACGAAACTCTCCGAGTCGTGGTTTCCGCGGGGGCCCTACATTTCACTGAATTACGGACAACATTTAAAGGGGAAATCATGATACAGCTTACATGTAGGTGGGCAGGAACCTCGTCTCATGTGGCAGCTTCATCAGGCACTTCGTAGTCTAAATAGACCGAACTGTAGTACGGCAAAAGGCCGATTTTACTCAAAGTATTTCAATAATACATACATCGCGGCCCCGTTGAATTGGGTCCGCCAGCTACCGGCCGCGAGCGTCCGTTCGCAAAGGCGCTCAGATTTCTTCTGTGAGCGGAGTGGCCGCGGGATGCCGAGAGTGGCAGGGTACGGGGCGAGGCAAGGAGAAACAGGATACGGCGCGGGGAGGCGGCGGCCGAGCCGTGAGGACAGCTGCGTTCTCGAAACTACTCGCTTCAAGGGCGTATCGTAACACTTCCCCCCGCGCTCGGAAAAAAAGCGACGTGGCAATGGAGCTGTAGGAAAAAAATCCTCTTAAACTTCCATAGGGGTTTTTGAGAGATTCGTTGCTTGAGAGATGCCTAGCTAGAACATGCAATTTATGTTATAGTTTAGGTCACAATGTTTGTAGGGAATGGGTGAGGGGTACATACAATGTTTGGAAAAGAACAGTTTTGGTGAAAGTACATGGTGTGAAACAACATACAAGATTATGCAATTGAAAGATGACAATACATGGTTATGCAATTGAACAAAATAACAATACATGGTTATGCAATTGAAAAATAACAATTCATATTTGTACAATCGAAGAACAAAAAACAAGAACAAAAAATGCCTGTGTGATTCTAAGGTTTCATTGGTCTGGGAGCTAAGTTTGCGAAGCGTGGATTTGTTTGGTTTCGGAGAATTTCGAAGAGGAGGACGTGGTTTCACAGATTCTAAGGATTACATTATCACTGTAATCAGACCCCTTTGAGATAACACTCAGAAGTACACTTGGGCCTTAGAAAACACTTGGTTTTGTCGAAGACGTCGAAGTTCACGAAGTGGAGACTGTGGTTGCTGTGCCGCGACTATGGTTACAGAGGTCATTGAAGAGGAGAATCCAGTGTCTGCAGACATGCCAGTACGAATCCTAAAGTGTTATTAAGGTAAACACGGATCGTATATAATGGTTATTGAGGCATAATGTAGCTCAATCATAACTTGTATTGGTACGCATTCAGCGAATACTGGAGGTCAAGGTAATGATGGTTTACACATGACGATTTGCGTCTCTGCATGACAGCGCAAGAGACGACATGGTTGGCATTGATAGCAAGAGTAAGAACAAACCTAGGAGCTAGCGTGCCCAAAAGGTGGTTCAGAGTGTCATGATGTATAGTGGGACAACTCAACTTGCTGTGGCACGACAAAACAACATACATATGGGCGGTATGGTCTGTGCTTTCAGGAACAAATGCGTAGAAAAATGGCAGCAGGAGGGACCTAGTAACCACAGCGCGTGCTGTCAGGAAGTGGAGCTCAGCTTGGCTGTTGGTGATGACATCCGCCTGGGCTTCTTTTTAATCCGGGAGAAATTATTATTAGAGCAAAATTCTTGAAGTTTACCTGCCTAGGGACCAATGAAGAAAAGGTTTGGAGAGAAACAAAATGTGTCCAGATTATGAAATAAACGAAGTTTTAACCACCGACCCAGAGAGTGACGAAGAGAGAGTTTTCTAACTAAATTGTGATTACATGAACATTTTCCTTTACCAGGATGACTTGGCGTTTGCCGAGTGACAATATGTCTTGGTTAAAAAACAACCGGCCTTCCATGGCCTATGTTAACATAAAGGTGGTAACATTTTTTGTAGAATTTCAAAAAGCAAGACAAAGAAGTCGTGAATGAGTCACGGTAAAAGCAGAGAAACCAATTCATGAATAAAGGTTGTCAAAAGGAGACAGACGGTACGCCAAGTGCATATCGTACATATCCAACATTCATGAATGTGTTTCGTGAAATTGAGAAAAAGAACAAAAGGTGAGACATATGCAGAGAGTGAGGGAGAAAGCCTGCTGATAATTGGTTAATTTACCGATTCGCACTCCCAGTGAGGGCGAATTATGGTTAACAACAGATTTTCCTCTTCATAACATATACCTGAGAACATGATGGTGAGGAGAAAGGAAAGGAAAAGGAAAGGAGTTGAGTGACGAAACTTGCTAGAGACTGGACTAATTTCCACTTCAAACTCCATGTGAGAATGAAACATGATCAACCAGCAGATTTCCTGACTCTTTACAATTGTTAAAAGGATGAGGAGAAATTTGAATACACATTAACAAAAAGACTAATCTTTTGCGTGTATTGGGCAAAAGATTAGGGGTCATTTTAAAAACTCCTGCGTGATTGTGAGAAAAGACAGACCCTTGCTCCAATTTCACAAACCTGTGGCAAATCAAACAATTTTAAAAATATTTTTTTTTAAATATTTTTTCCCCGCCGAATTTTTAACAGCTTTTTACGGATAAAATTAAGTCCTTTTTCCATGGATATGAACCTTTCATTATCAAGTATACCACATACAACATACAGAAACCGAAAATATTCTATGTTGACCCGAATAAGTATCCTTAACGGCAGTTTCAAGTAAAAACACTCAAAATTTGAGCGATTATAAACTTAACGATTTTTTTATATATTTTTTTATAAATCCTACAAATATGAGATAAACAGTAAATTATAGGTTAATTCATTGGCAATATAGCATTATAATAAGTTTTTTATGTTTCTTTGTTAAAATTCGAAGAAATGATTTTTTTAATGACCTTGTGGGAAATCTCAAGCAATCGAGGCAAATTTATTTATTTTTTTTTTTTTTTTTTTATCGAAGGAAGCAAAAACTTTGTGGTGTGACATTATATATTAAATGAAGAAACACACTTTGTAAAACACCACTTTATTAGAATTAATAATTATTTGACAGCCAACCAGGTTTCGCTTAGCTCAAGCTTCATCAGGGCTATTATATTAACTAAAGGTAATTAAAAACAGACACATATATATATAAGAAATTTAAAAAAAAATGAATGAAAGAGATAGCAATACAATAGACGGCCCCCTATTGGTGCCAGTAAGATATACAAATAGATAAGAGGGAGACAAAACTATTGCAGGATGGGTGGTTGGAGGGGGAGGGAGAGGGAAAGGGACTGTTTCAGAAGAGGTTAACGGAATAAATTAAAAATGGGACTGTCAGTTAAATTGATTTGATTATTAATAATATTAGATTTGTTATTGACGGCTTTTTTTATTTCAAGGGCTTCTAGATTGTTTAATCTTATTCCACATCCATTTTTATGTAATATTTTAGTCCCGGAGGTTTTATCGAATGAGTGGTTAGTTTCTAGTAGATGGTTCGCGAATTCAGAAAAAGCATTACTATTTAAACATCTTAGATGTTCTTTAATTCTTATGTTTACATTCCGGGCTGTTTTCCCGATGTAAAAAGCAGAACATTCGTTACAATTAAGTTTATATATGCCAGAGTTACTAAGTTTATCGTCAATGTCTTTAGTGTTAATTAAATATTTACCTAAGTTATTGTTTGTGTAAAAGGCGGGCTTTATTTCCGGAGGGAATTTTTTTACGCTTAATGTAGAAAAGTTATTTGTAAAAAGTACTCTACGCCATTGGAATTGTTGATTTATATTTAAATTATTATTAGATTTATTAAAAAGAAATTTATTTGATGCTATTTGTTTTAATTTTTTATTGAGAATGTTATCTACTAGTTTGGTCTCATACCCATTATTTGTAGCTATTTGTTTAATTATGGATAATTCTTTATTAAAATTATTACTGTTTAGTGGTACTGTAATCAATCGATGTATCATGGAGTGGAAAGCGGAATGTTTGTGGGATAAGGGGTGGTTGGATGAATTGTGAATGGTGGTGTCAGTATAGGTAGGTTTACGGTAAATGTCGAACTCAATTTTATTATTAATGATATTTAATGTTAGGTCTAAAAATTTAACCACAAAGTTTTTGCTTCCTTCGATAAAATTATATCGGCTAGTACTGCCACTAAAGCAAAATATTATAAAAACTATTCCATTAAATACAGACTTACGTGTTTAGATATATATTTTTACAAAGAGTGTTTAAAGTGCAAAGTGTTCCCGAACTATATTAATGTAAATTTTAATCGTGTCAAAAATAATAATTTATCTAAATCCTCGATGCACCAAGCCAAAATAGCATGGCTAAAACAAGATCTGAAAAATGCGTACAAAAAACGGAACAATATTAAATTAAAACTTAAACTTTTACATATTGAACTTGTTCATGAACTTCATGCTGTTGAATGGGACTTGTTCGATGACAAAATTAGAAACTTCGTTTCTACTAAAGCGTTTAAAAAAAGTGAAATCTTAAACAAAAAACTAAAAAACTTGTGCATTACTTACCAAACATTAAATAATAGTGACCATATAAAACATACACATAAGTTTTTTGATCGTGTCAAAAATCTCTCTTCTGGACAATTTAACAATCAAGAAATCAACCTCTTAGCTAAAGGTCTTAAATACAACTTAAAATATAATAAAAATGACTTTAATAATGCTATTCAAAATGTTGCAGTGGACATCGAAACTGCTCTGTATAATAAACCCAAACCGTTCCTATACAAAAGTGCCGAAACCTTAAAAAAATTAATTCCAAAATTTAATCTTGAACTAAAAACAGATCCTGAAGCTATCATTGTGAAGAATATACGGAATAAGTTAAAAAATGACAATTTAATCTTGACAAAAGCGGACAAAGGCAACACTGTGATCATATTAAACAAAAGTGATTATAACTCAAAAATTGAAGAGTTCATCAAGAGTGATATGTTTAGTGTTTTACCATCTGACCCTACAGCTAAATATTTAGATAATGTTAAATGTACTTTAAAAAATTGTAAAAACTCTATTTTCCAAGATGACTCATATCACCAAACAAAGTTTCTCACGAAAAACCCCAAAGCACCAAAACTGTATGGTTTTCTAAAAATCCATAAAATTCATTGCCCCATTAGACCCGTTGTCTCCTGTTGTAATTCCCCTAATTTTAAATTGTCTTCTTTTATAACAAAGGTATTCAATGACACCAATGTATTTTCCCCAAAATATACCATAAAAAATTCATTAACCCTAATTGATGAACTAAAGGACCTGGTTCTTCCCACTAACTCCAAACTAATATCGTTCGATGTAGTCAATTTATTTCCCAATGTTCCTATAACTGAATGTAAAACCCAAATATCCAATTTACTGAATAATTCACACTTAACTAAAGATCTAGCTAATGACTTGTCGCGTCTTTTTAATATTTGTTTAAACCAAAACTACTTTCAATATAATAATGTTATTTATCAACAGAAGGATGGCTTAGCGATGGGGGCTCCAACGAGTCCTCTCATCGCCGACATTTTTATGAATAATTTGGAAAATAATATTTTTGCTTCTAAATCACCTCTCTTAAACAATATTTTACTGTGGAGACGTTACGTTGATGACGTTCTTTGTATTTGGACAGGTACCGAAAGACAACTTAACTCATTTCTCAAAATAATAAATTCTTTTCACAAACAAATTCAATTTACTTTAGAAATAGGTACCAATTCAACATTAAATTTTCTAGACCTAACATTAAATATCATTAATAATAAAATTGAGTTCGACATTTACCGTAAACCTACCTATACTGACACCACCATTCACAATTCATCCAACCACCCCTTATCCCACAAACATTCCGCTTTCCACTCCATGATACATCGATTGATTACAGTACCACTAAACAGTAATAATTTTAATAAAGAATTATCCATAATTAAACAAATAGCTACAAATAATGGGTATGAGACCAAACTAGTAGATAACATTCTCAATAAAAAATTAAAACAAATAGCATCAAATAAATTTCTTTTTAATAAATCTAATAATAATTTAAATATAAATCAACAATTCCAATGGCGTAGAGTACTTTTTACAAATAACTTTTCTACATTAAGCGTAAAAAAATTCCCTCCGGAAATAAAGCCCGCCTTTTACACAAACAATAACTTAGGTAAATATTTAATTAACACTAAAGACATTGACGATAAACTTAGTAACTCTGGCATATATAAACTTAATTGTAACGAATGTTCTGCTTTTTACATCGGGAAAACAGCCCGGAATGTAAACATAAGAATTAAAGAACATCTAAGATGTTTAAATAGTAATGCTTTTTCTGAATTCGCGAACCATCTACTAGAAACTAACCACTCATTCGATAAAACCTCCGGGACTAAAATATTACATAAAAATGGATGTGGAATAAGATTAAACAATCTAGAAGCCCTTGAAATAAAAAAAGCCGTCAATAACAAATCTAATATTATTAATAATCAAATCAATTTAACTGACAGTCCCATTTTTAATTTATTCCGTTAACCTCTTCTGAAACAGTCCCTTTCCCTCTCCCTCCCCCTCCAACCACCCATCCTGCAATAGTTTTGTCTCCCTCTTATCTATTTGTATATCTTACTGGCACCAATAGGGGGCCGTCTATTGTATTGCTATCTCTTTCATTCATTTTTTTTTAAATTTCTTATATATATATGTGTCTGTTTTTAATTACCTTTAGTTAATATAATAGCCCTGATGAAGCTTGAGCTAAGCGAAACCTGGTTGGCTGTCAAATAATTATTAATTCTAATAAAGTGGTGTTTTACAAAGTGTGTTTCTTCATTTAATAAATTTATTTCTGCCTATGTGATCGCTCCAGTGGATTTATCGAATTGATCGTAAAGGGCTTGAAATACTTTGATAAAAAGCTACACAAAAGTTTGCTCGTAAAACTACAAATACTTAATAAAGATTAAAATTTTGTGTTTATGTTGATACACAATTTGCAGAGCTTATTTGAAGTTATCGTAAATAAATTCATAACATTATTAATGGGCGCATTTAAAACACGGCGCGTGCTTCACTGTGGGAATGTAATTAATATTTTAATTAAAACCTCGCGAGTTTGTGAAAACAATGTTCAATGTTTATTTACTTTAGAGCAATTATATTTTAAGTCTTCAACATAATATTGTCACGCCAAGAGGAAATAATATTTATTTTATGAAAGCTGAATATAAGTTGAGGGACCGCTTGGCTTTTTTCTCTATTAAGGATGGAAAATGATGTTAAAAAAGAAATACCCTCCGTGGAGCAGTCGAGGAAATTAAAAAGAAAAACTGCCAACTTGTTGGAATCCTCATCATAAAATACATTACTTAAATATTTTAATACTTTCTCGATGCGTATTTTCACTCAGTAAAATAGGTATATTTAACATTTCTAATGACATTCTTTGGATGTATATGGTATATTCAATAGGTAGATTTTGTTTTTTTTATTATTTATATTTTCTCTTTAAGATAACAACAATTATTTTGTTGAAAAATTATTTTAAAAACAAATTCTCACTTTATTAGCTGTAATTGAACTAACAATTATGTAATTGCTTTATTATCATGTATTTTCTTTCTTTCAACTTTCTCTATTTCTGTCCTGAATGCTTACTATATTTTGTATTGTATTTTGCTAATTATTATTTCTGTTATTTCACTAGTAGCATTTTCAGAAAGTAAAAACCAAAACTTGATTCACACCCTCCAGGTGTTGAGTGTTAACAATTATTACATTAAAGAAATGTTTAAAAAAAATAAACAATATTTTTATAATATATAATTTCAGATTCTTACGGCCCTTTCACATTACACATCTGCCCTGATGATGGACTCTATCACGCTGGCGCTGTTCGAAGTGGTATTACACATATGCCCTGATGATGGACACTATCACGCTGGCGCTGTTTGAAGTGGTATTACACATCTGCCCTGAAAATGGACACTATCACGCTGGCGCTGTTCGAAGTGGTATTACGATCTGCCCTGATGATGGACACTATCACGCTGGCGCTATTCGAAGTGGTATTACACATCTGCCCTGATGATGGACACTATCACGCTGGCGCTGTTCGAAGTGGTATTACACATCTGCCCTGATGATGGACACTATCACGCTGGCGCTGTTCGAAGTGGTATTACACATCTGCCCTGATGATGGACACTATCACGCTGGCGCTGTTCGAAGTGGTATTACACATCTGCCCTGATTATGAACACTCTCACGCTGTTCGAAGTGGTATTTTCAGTTTTTTTTTTTAATTTAACTTTAATTTACATGTAGCTACACTAAATTAATGTACATTTTATTACTTTATTAGTATCGTTGTTACCTAATTATTAGTATTTTGAATTAAACAATAATCGCATAAAAAATATTGAAATCATTTTTCCGAGGGGCATTACTAAAGGTAGATTAGATCTGCATCTCGGAACAAGGAAAGATATATGCACGCGCTCTCCTGTAAAATTATCAAGGACGCAAAGGGTAACTTCTTTTAAAATCTCTCAATGTGCACTACGGAGTGTTTGGGTCAAAGATCGTGTTTTTATGTCAATTTTTTGGTAAAACAGCAACTTTCGGAAATTTTATAGGAAATACGTTTTTGGAAACGGTGTGTCCTGTATCAAAAGTAAATGAGGAACGAAATTGTTTGTGTGATAGGTACTCGGAGTGTGGCTAAAGCACAAACTTAAGCCCCACAGAAATTGTTTGTGTGATAGGTACTCGGAGTGTGGCTAAATTATTGTCATGGAAATACATTTTTGGAAACGGTATGTCCTATATCAAAAGTAAATGAGGAACGAAATTGTTTGTGTGATAGGTACTCGGAGTGTTGCTAAAGCACCAACTTAAGCCTAACAGAAATTGTTTGTGTGATAGGTACTCGGAATGTGGCTAAAGCACTAACTTAAGCCTAACAGAAATTGTTTGTGTGATAGGTACTCGGGGTACTCGGAAAATGTTTAATAAAACACGACTCGTTTAAAATAGAGCAAAAATCTCTTGGGGAGCCTCTTAAGTATCATTTAAAGAAACATTGTGAATTTTTTCACAAATATAATTTATAAGATAATAGAAACAGACTTGTTTTTAATAATTTTTGGAGCATACTTTGCGATTTTTTTGTTCTATCGAGGGAATTTCATATAATTTGCGTTTCGGCTTGGGTAGCATCTAGACATTATCTTCAAAAATAGCATATATTTTTTTAATAGCTTAAAAACTTCAAATGTTTGGGAGATATGTAAGAAATCGGTAGAAATTCGAGTTGCGGCCTCTTAAGCCTCACAGAAATTGTTTGCGTGATAGGTACTCGGAGTGTCACTAAAGCACCAACTTAAGCCTAACAGAAATTTGGGATGACTTGACAATTGATCCCTCGACAGTTGTCCCCCCGAAAATAAAAAATATTATAAAATTAATATTATATTATTTTTTGTGCATTATTTACCGATATCAAACCTAAAATCGACATCAAAAATACCTTATATATATATGTTGGTATGGATGTCAAACGAATTTATTTACAGTGTCGATTTTTTGTGCTTAAACGCAGGTATACACATACAGTATATACACAAGATGTTTTTTCCTTTTTTGTGTTAAATACCTAACAAGAGTCCCAGCTGCCCCCGTCTGGAGCCATTGAGACTATGTCATCTCCAATTGGGGTAAGTTGGGAGGCTGAAGGTAGCGGGGAAGGTAACGGGAAGGTGGGTAAGTATCTGGCTATATAGATCTGGTCACCAAACACGTCTAAAATCAATTTAAGCAGCGAATCAATTCTGAATTGCGGTCTTACAAAAGGGCAATACGGAGAGTATCTTCAGTTCCGGAACGTGACGTAAATATACTATATATTATTTTTAAATTAATTAATTGTGAAATAATACAAATCAATCAAATAAAATGTATTTGCGCTCGACATTATTCGATTCCGCGGCCTTCGCATTGCGAGTCAAGAGCCTTACCCCTCGATCATGCCGTTTCATGATGAATTTGAATGAACATATATTTTATACCTTTATTACTCGGCGTTTTTTACTTTTGTGTAAGAAGGTACAGTCTATTTTTTATGGAATGATGATTGTAGGTACAGGAACATATTTTTATTTACTTCTTCAAACTTTGCAAAATAACTTTGTGGCATTATTTATTATTTAATTAATAACAGATCACTTTTTATAAACCACTTTTTAATAAAAAATATCGACATGTTTCAATAACAATGTTATCATCTTCGGGATATGTTAATATATATGATATATGTATATTTTTTTAATTAGAAGCATCGGTTACGTTTTACCATAACATAATGAACAACGAAACAATAACAGCAACAAGCTCGTGTTTACACCGATTCATGGTAACACTTCACTTGACTTCAGTCGGTGCGCGGTGTAACCATGACCCTTCAATACTCAACAGTAGTGGACTGATATTCAGAAGATGAAAATCAATTAGACGCGACGATTCTCAAGGCAGCCAGCGCGCCGCACTAAAGGGGCCCAGATTGCCAGGACTGCCGCGGCGCTGCAAGTAGTAGCTACCGGGCGGGAGGAGTGAGCCCTCCCTCCACCCTCTTTGCCTCCTAGTTGAGGGTTGTCGACTTTTGACTAAAGATATCAACCCCGTGTCTCGGGTTAATGTAGTCTCCAAATAAATTATTTACAGGTAATGCATAATTACCGGAGAATAAGGAAGGACAGTCACCTTTTCCTTAGGTAGTTCAAGGATTTCTGAGACTACGCAATATCTTCTTTACATAGTATAAAATGAAGTCGCTCCCGCTGACTGTGCGCTTAGATCATTTAAACTACGTGACAGATTTTCATGCGGTTTTCACCAATGGATAGAGGGATTCATGAGGAAGGTTTTTCGTATATAATTTGTAAAGGTTTTGTGTAAATTGATTGAAATACTCGTATATAAATAAAGAGAGTGGGCTGGCAATCTGGCAGCGGGAAGCTGTCTGGAAATCGGAGGGTGTGGAATTGATTTAATAGATAGCGTTGGTTATAAAGGTTAGGTAATGGCGTGGCGTTGTGTTTTGTTAGACACAGTAACGTGTGGTCGGGTCTGCTAGTTGTATATAAAATATTAATCTTTATTTGTCTGCCCTGTATTGATTCCTAAATAATTTATCCGACAGCGGTGAAACTTTTGTGATTTGTTGTGCGCACGCTTGCAAATGTTTCCATATATAATGATGAGCTCTTTTTACAATAGTTCCACATAGGAGGTCCTTAGGAAAATTATTTCCCTCAAGGCCTTTTACATCTTAGGGGATGCTGTGTGGGGGTTTATTTTTTTTAAATGAAAGAGGAAGTTCTGGGAAGGAAAAAGATAAGAGGGGTGGGTGGGAATCTGGAGGTCAGTGTGTTCAGGAGTGACGGACGTATAAATCCATCCCGTCAACTACGGTGCAAGGCCATGGGTAGAGGGATTCTAGCCGGAGAGTCTCTTTCGATTCGGCCCGCAACTTAGTTAGTGGTCAGACGGTAAGTCTATGAACCAAAGTACCGGCTAATTCACTAAACGTGGAGAATTACTTGGGGTGACCTATGCCAGAGGTGTTGGTTATCTAATAAATGGTTTCCGGCGTGGCGGTTCCCATACTTGTCTCCCAAAATGAAAAGCTCTGGCGTTAATTAGTTCTTATACATTTTATCCGATGGCGATGAAACTTTGGCGATTTGTTGTGCGCACGACCGCAAAGGTTTATATATATATATATAACGCTGAGCTCTGGCGTTATGCAATGTTCGTGGAATGGAAAAATAGTCGAACATTATTTGGTAATAATTATTTCTTAATAATTAAAGGTACACAATAATTTCGGTTTTCTGTGAATCCTGCCTGTAATCTGATTCAATTAACTCAAATTTGATAATCATTTTCAAAATTAGAACTGATTGTGTGTAGAATTCGGACAAGCGATAAAGTACCTGTCCATAAAAAAAGGTTGTTTTCAATAGTTAAGTAGTCTGCTAAACTACTTTTGTAGTTTGTCAACAGGTAGGTACATGGCGACCAGTGGCGGCTCTCCCCTTAGGACAATGGGTGTTTGACAAGACATAATAATATTTAAAAGGGGACTGCGGACGTGTGTTTCAAAGTCAATTTTTGTTTTTAAATTTTTGATATAACCGGTTTCTATTTTTTCTAATCTACCGACCTAATTTTGTTTTTAAAATTTGAATACTTAGTTACATACTATCGGTGTGCATAGCTATATTGAAAAGTCCCCCCTTTAAAATGATGTGCCAGCAAGTACATGAATTATTTAGTGATTTTACAATTTATAAATAATACCCATGTAATTTGAGTTGCGGATTCATGACCCTACCTATCTTCAAATTGATATACCTAAATAATAATATGTCGGCATTTTCCACAATATCAAAAAAAAGGTAATTTCACTTTTTTTTTTCAAATGACCTCCCTTACCTGGAGCCCTAGAGCCGCCTCTGCGTTTGGTACACATATACTTAAGGGTTCTTTCACCGTATTTATTGGTACATTTTAGAGCCACCCATCCATTTTGAGTGAATCTTGTATTATGTTTATGGTAAACTCTTTCCCTATACAAGGTGTAACGGACGTGTTACATATCCTCGTATGTTCTTTCAACGAAAAACATCCTTGGAGGTATCCTCTACAGTTCAGTGGTCATTTTTTGGGATTTCGCTCGAAAACCAGAAATCCCGCTTGGCCACTAAACTCGTTAGTACCGTACCGCCAGCGATCTTTTTCGTTGAAAATATTTTTATGTTTGTTTTCCAATTAGGATTTAAAAGTTATTCTAATTGTAATATTGTTTTAATAAAATACTTTCATTTTTATATGTACAATGCCCCCGGTGCAACAAATAAACGCTATCATGCTCAGGTTGCCACCAGGGACATTTTTCAACTTATCATTTCACTTGTATTTTTTATGTTTCCTTTTTTTTGACATATTGTTAATTATTTTTAGTTACGATCCTTGTAGGATAATGAAACTAAGAAATTTCATTCCGCAGTCCTACAAGGCATCGAGGGAAAGAGAGCCTGAGTCTCTAGCCCTTAAATTACTCAAACTAGGGCAATAAATGACCCTCAAAAAAACACTTAGAAAAATTTCGGTAAAAATACGTTTTCCCGATTTTAAAAATCCAGGTGCCCCGTAAGATGGTGAAACAAACAGGTTTCATTAACACATCTTACGGGGGACCTCGTAAAAATAACATTGTAACTGTAAATAACCAGATATTCAGCCAAACGGCAAATCAATTTATATTTTATGCGATTTAGCTCAAAAATGAGCTAAACGTCTCTAACTAAAAATCTAGCAATAGACAATTGGTTTATTTCATGATTACTGTATAATAACGAACACATATGTACACAATTAACTCTCTAGAATTATTATAAAAAACACATTTTAAGCGACCGCCTTCAACGGTGACACCGGCAAAATAGGGTGCCCACATAATGGCCGCCCTATTTATACCATTTGGTCTGAGGACAAAAACCCCTCCACTTTTTTGTAAAAACACTGTCCGAACGCTGTCGGGTACAAGTACCCCTTATATACGAGGCAAATTTTCAAATAAATCAGGTTTTTTATCCAGTAAAGACTTTTTCCTCACGATGACATTAATGTATAATTTAAACTCAGTCAATTAAATACTACCTTCAGAAGGTAATAGTAAAAAGGCCAAATGAGCCGTAATACTAGTTAGCTAGACATGAAAGGGTATTGCAAAGCCCTAGTTAGTTAGAGGATTACGAAAGAATCCGTAGAATCAAAAAAAAAAAAAAATCAAATAAATCAGTTCACTTCGACTCTTCAAAACTTGTTTTATTACTTGTTACTTAAGAAGTATTTTCTTCAACACCAGCTGCCTCCCGCCGACTTCTGCCTGTCTTCCGTCCTGGTGCCTACCTCCTCCAGACAAGCCGGCCCTACTCCAGGACACCGCAAGGCGCCAGGCTCAGGCAGAAGAATAGGCACATCCAGTCATCCAGTGTCCCTTACTCATCAGACACTGGGTGCAGGAGGCCAGCTTTTATTATTTTTACGCATCATACATCCTCATCAGCGTGCACTTAGACCCGGACCTATTTTACAGTTCTTGTAAAGGCGTCACGTCTGTTACACAAGGAATCATCCAATATGTACATTATGTTGACTGACAATTAATATTCTTCCGACAGGTAAAACATTCAGACACAAGAATCAAGAGCAGACCCGTGATTATTCGAGGGTACTTATATGGCAGTACTTATTCACAACACTTTTTCACGCGTATGGTATCCCAGATGACCCGCACTAAATCTCACCGATTGCTCCGAAATGCAATTATATTATTATTCCGTTTCTAGTACTCGATCAATCCGGTTGCACGGCAATTTTACCTCTCTACCCGTTCGTACGCGAATGCATATTTGTTGTAAATAATATTTTAAAATAAAAGTTAATATCGCGGACAACTAAGTGTTTTCAATTAAACATCATAATTATTATAAGCCCGAACACAGGATCACGGCTTGGAAGTGCCGTGATCTCAAGGAGCATTTTAACCTCAATATTGGTAAGGTATGAAGGCAATCCTGCCTGACGTGGAGAGGATCACCACACCAAACACTCTCCATCCACTCCTACACTAACTAACAAACACTTCCAACACTTACTTATTTCACTGGTATTATTACACGTAAGTGGGGTCATAGAGTTGGCTGATCGCACCTGTCCAAAGGAGAGCCCGATTTTATTCAAATAAACATGGAGATAAATTATTAGCTTGTATTTTTCATATGAAAAACGCGCTTTTCTTAAAATGATCGATTTTGAAAAAAAAAACGATAACCCTCCGAGAGGCAACAAAGAATTCAGCCGCGGGCTGTTTCCGAGCGATCCGTCGTGTAAATGTGTGTAGTTTATCACCACAGTGTTGTATGCATTTTTTAAAGGAAAAGTAACCTCAGAAGGTAGGTATGAAATATAACTACAATAACGGTTCAATATGGAGTCTCCCAAAGGTTACCGATTCACCAATAAACCACTCAAAGCCCGCTAACTTCTGTTTAGAAAAGATTAAAATTCTTCCAAGTGATGTTTCTTAGAAGGTCGGTACTTCAATTTAATTTAGCTATAATTTCGAAAGACATTTTTGAGCCGCGTATGAATACCGTCGCCCCTTAAACCGTTTATTGGATAACCAATATCCTGCCATAGGTCGCCGCAAATGATTCGCTACGTTTGGTGACTTAGCAAGGGTGCTTAGGTTCATGGGGTGAGGTTTGTCTAGATCTTGCATTCGCCCACCTTCTGCATGGCGGGCTGGATAGTAGTCGAGGGAGACCTTTTGATTTCTCTGGCCGGAATCTCTTGGCCCATTGTATTACACCGCAGTGGGAGAGTGGATTCATAAGCCCTTTACTCCTGGACCCATTGACTCCCATAATCCTAGCCACTACTCATACCTTTTCCTTCCCAGAACTTCCTCTCCCCCTTTTCGCAGAAAGACACTCTCCACATAGCATCCCCAAAGATGACCTTCTGTACGGAGCTAATTTAAAAAAATGCTCTTTTCACGTAATTGAATGAGTGCACCCTGGTCTAGGACTAATTGATCATTGTTCCGGTTCCGGTTAAAGATGCTAGCCATTTAAATGGTAAAGTAAATATTATTTTTTCAAATATGAAATCGACGTATTTGACTACAAATTTACAAATCTATGAAAAGTGAAACAAACTTATAGTGATCGACGCGTGATCTACCTACAGTAACATAAAAATGTTAAATCTATTCATACTCGTATCTCGTAAATGGAACAACTTTATCTTACCGAATCACTTAATTAGTTTTCTAGGGAAATATTGGACAGCATGACGTCAGAAAACCTACTCTTAATTGTCGGCGCAAGGATATCAGGTAGATACATAATAACCATCTTATGTGGAATTATATTTAAAAAAAGGTTTAATTTTATATACATGTGCTGACTAATTAATTCCTGAGATTATTTCACAAAGGGGCTGCGTAGAGCGTTGTGGGGGGTGGGTTCGCCCCTCCTATTTTATATCACCAACTTGAACACGTGATTAGGTAGCGACCAACAGAAGACAGTGATTACACTGATTAGGTACTTACACGCTTCACATCACACACTCGCTAGTGTTAGAATTTCTACTTCTTTATTTTCATTTTTTGAAGTGGGAATAAATTATTTCTGTAAAATAGGTCATATCTATTCAAACCATTCCTTGAAAGAACGCACCTACATGAGAAAACATGATATTGAGAGCGGAGATTTCATCATTTATCACAATATTTTGACATGTTAAGATTCTTTAGCCACCATTTTGGATTCTTCACATTATGACAAGTCAGCGTGAGATGTTCCCATGTAACATCGGGTAAGTAATTAATAAGTAAATAATATTCCATATTTTAATACATTTTGGTATTAAAAATTACACGCGTTTTATATTTTGATTTGGTGTAGAAATACGAGCAGATGTATTTTGTCTGCAATTGCCGTATTAAATTGTTCCGCAGTGTTTTGTTTTTGTGTTGTAGCGCATTTTAAATTTTTTTTAAAGTTGAGAAGACTTTTTTTTAAATTTAAAATTTAACTGTAACAAAAACTGTTTAACCCTAAAGGGTTTGTAAGAGTTTTTGGTATTGAAAAAAAAGTTTAATTTATAAGTTAAGTGTGTGCTTGGAGTACAGGAAAAATAATTTTTATAATCTCAATCACAATTTTCCATTTTTCATAAAAATAAAAATTTTCCGGAAAAAACAAAAATATATTAACAACATTAAAAAACACAGGAATTTAATCTCTACATATTATAAATCAAAGTCCTCCGCCGTGTCTGTTGGCAATAAACTCAAAAACTACTGAACGGATTTTCATACGAATTTTATCAATAGACAGAGTGATTCATGAGGAAGGTTTGAGTATATAATTTGTCAAAGTTTTGTGTAAATTGGTTGAAATATAAAGGAGAATGTTTGCATGTGGTGGACGAGCGGGCTGGTAAGCGTACGGTGTGGATTTGTTTTGTATGTAAATCTACAGTTTTATGCCGAGTGTGACATGTGACCTCCAAAACTATAATGTATTAATAAGGGTTAAATACTTATTTGGTACATATTCACAAATGGACATAAACTATTGTAATTTAAACCTTAATTCTTAGAACATCAGGGAACCATTGTAAAACAGATGAATGGAAGTGTCAATAAAAGACAAGTGGTTTGTAAGTCAATGGTGTATTTATTTAATCAAAATGAAGATATTACACAAGAGGAAAGTCACTGTTTACATTAGATAACGTTGATTTCTAAAACTCTGAGTAAAGCCCAAGCATAATTTAAAATATTAAAATAAAGCACCAGTTAAAATATAATAATAAACAGTTGCAAAAAAAAATCCTGAAGACTTCATGTACGATTCATTCAATATGTTTTATACACCACAGTTGAAAGTTCAGGTTGAACTGAAACCGGTTGGTTAAAGATATATAATAAAGTGATTTTCAAACAATAATCGCTGTTTGATTCCAAAAATGGAAAGATTTGTACATTCGGTGGCACACGCCCAAAAGTTATTGAATAAATTTTAAAAACATTAAAAGTTTAGGTAAATTTCACAGGGATTTTTTTCCTGCAATAACAATTTAAATAATAGTGTACACTAATTTATTTATTTTAATATGCCAAAATGAAAGCGAATTTGTAAATTGAAGCAAATATTGAAGAAGTGATCTAAAATGTTGCAAGATGAATTTAAGGGAGAAGTTTTTAATAATTATTATAAGCAATGATTATTAGCCTGAAACACTCATCTACATTGAAAATATCTCCCGAGAAACGATACATGCCGCCGACGGGACTTGAACCCGCGTCCTTCTGATTGCCGGTCAAATGCTATGACCACTGAGCTACGTCGGCTTATCTCCTACCCGCCAAATTATTCAATGTATACAATGTGTTTCATTCAACAATTACTGCTTATTACATTTTTCTACCTGCACACAACCAACTTTATTTATATGAGAAAGGCATTGTAAGTGCTAAATTTCTCACTAGGTTGCGTCGAGACAAATTATGCCTACATTTTTTGGTGAAATACTTTAACTACAGATTTTTTCAATGTAGATGAGTGTTTCAGGCTAATAATTATTGTATAATTGATACCCTTCGTTCTATGCATAAAAATCTTGTCTTAAACATAGTATTATCAATTTTAAAAAAATAATGAAGTTTTTAATGTTGCTTTTCTTTTATTTTTAAAACAGATAAGTTAAATAAAAGGTAAAACTTTACCTAACCGCCGCAAGCCGCTTCACTTTTAATAGGCATACATTTAAAGAAATAAACCACCCATAAACTTAATTACCAAAAGAAACATCGGTTTCAGTCCGGATAGACGGAAAAAATATGCACTAAAATTCGATTTTTAATCAATCAAAGTTAAAAACTTCCGTTGCCGCCATTTTTGTTTTGTATGGATTTGACATTTGCGAAGTTTTGTTTCAAACTAAATACGCATGAATTACTTCTTTTACCTAAACTAAGAACCTAACAACCTATTTTGTGAAGGTAAATAGTTGTTTCTTGTGTTAATTATTGAAATGAAGTACAACAAAAACTACAACAATAATAACAAGTGACAGCTGTGTTTTGTTTTCGCTCTTGAAAGATTGATTTAAATAGTTTAAAAAAACCGTATTTTTTAATCTGATTTACTGTGAAAATAGTAGCTGTGAGTGACTGTAGCAATCATGGATGATGACCAGAACGAT
Source organism: Limnephilus lunatus (assembly GCA_917563855.2). Lineage (NCBI taxonomy): Eukaryota > Metazoa > Arthropoda > Insecta > Trichoptera > Limnephilidae > Limnephilus > Limnephilus lunatus. The sequence goes on from OU830604.1 coordinate 63,182,912, forward strand.
AAGGCATCTAATTACTCAGATGGCCCTGATGTCGAGTCTGAATGTGCCTCCGGAATTGTAATTCTAAACGACATTCATAATAGCCTTAATGCACTACAAGGAGTTCTTGCAGAAAAACAAACAAAGGTGTCTAAGGAACAGCAATTAAGGATCGCCAGTTTTGTCTCCAATGTATCGCGCTCAGTTGCTCAACTTCTGATGGAGCGAGAAGTTATGCGAGCTGAGCTGGCCACCGTCGAAGCCAAGCAAAAAGTGGCAGAAGGAGCGGTTATCGTGGAAAAAGCCGAAAAAAATCTCTTGGAACAGAAAATACGGATGTTAGAGTCAGATCTAGGACCTGTGATGAGGAGGGTTGCAGATGCCACGGAGGCAAGCCTTACTTTTGCAGATATCGTTCGAAATAGTAAGCAGAAGGACATTCCACCTCCAATCACTCGAACAGGACACTGCGTCGGTTCCCCAAAACCTGCAATATGCATCTTCCCCAAATTGGATACAGCCAAGGACAGCGAGGAAACTAAACAACTTGTGAAGGAAATTATAAGACCATCCGAGATTGTAGTACGCGTCACCGGAGTGAGGAAGATCCGCAATAAGGGAATAATCATTCAAACCGCTTCTCGTGAGGATCAGGAAAAGATTCTAAAGAACCCTGCTCTTGTGAACTCTGATACCCTGACAGCCCGGCTTCCGTCAAAGCGACTACCAAGGATTATATTTTTTAATGTGCCGCGTGATTTAACTGATGAGGCGTTCATTAAAAGTGCTCTAGCGGGCATCCCTAATTTAGAGGACATCGAGACCACCATAAAAAAGTGCAAGCTGAGTCATCTAGCTGGTCCACGGACAGGCTCAACGTGCCATCGAGTATACGAGGTTCCTGCCAACACTCGTCACATGCTGGTGACTCAAGAGAAGGTCTTCGTGGATTGGAGTGTGTGCCGTGTCCGTGATTTTATTGGTATTACCGTGTGCTCCAAGTGCCAAATGCTCGGGCATGCATTTAAATTTTGCAAAGAACAACAGAGATGTGGTCACTGCGCTGCCGAAGGTCACGACAAGACAAACTGCCCCAGCGCTGCCGCCAAGCCAATCTGCGCTACCTGCACCAGGTTTGGAAAGCCCGCTGACCATTCTACCGGAGACAGAAACCACTGCCCTGCCTACCAAGCTGCCCTTTCGAGAGACTTCTCTACTATTAACTATGGCGTCTAACTACGTTGAAGAAGATGGCGAGGTAGATTACGAAAATACAAAAAAAATCTCTGATTGGCTAAATGTTCATAGTAAGTGCAGTGTGGAAAATATCAATATTGTTCAGTTGAATATCAGATCGATTTATAAACACTGGAATACTCTAAATGTCTATTTAAAAAATTGTTGGGAGCATATTCATGTGTTAATGCTATGTGAAACTGCTATAACACCGGATCTTGTATGTTTGTATAATATTCCTGGATTTAAATGTTACAATTATTGCCGAACTAAAAAATCGGGAGGAGGTATATTGCTGTATGTTCGAGATGAACTCACGTTTCAACCGAAATCAATAAAAACAAATAATTTTGAATGTGTGTTTGGCTCTATGACGCTTCCAAACAAAAGTATTTTAAACATCATAGCAATATACCGCCCCCCAAACTCAAGCAAACCCCTATTTTTAAATGAAATATCTGACATTCTGACTACTATAAGCGCCAAAGAAAATGTTTTACTTTTAGGAGATATTAACCTAGACCTTTTAAACTGTCAAAACCCGATTATTATGGCATATGAAAATATAATGTCTGATAATTATTTAATCAAATGCATTTGTGACGTAACTAGGGAAGCGATTCTAGCAGGAAAAGTCACTCGCTCTTGTTTGGACCACATATTTGTTAGATTTAACAGCGGATGTCAACAAAACGATACTCTTTCTTCATGTATTTGTAATAATATTACTATAGCGGATCATTTTTTAACTGCAGTTAACATTAAATACGGTGCAAGTAAAAAAGTCACAGAACACGGGGAAAAAATTTCAATTTTATCTCGAAACAAAATCGACAAAAATATACATAATTTTGCGTGGCATACCTTGCTTGAGGAACAAGATTGCAATATATTATACAGTAAAATTAAAAATAATTTTAAGAATTTGTATGAACAAAGTAAAATCGTTACGTATTATAAATCCAAAAAAAGACCTCTCGCAATAAAATCTTGGATAACTTCAGATATCTTAGAAAACATAAAAAAAAAAGATTCGCTGTACAGAAGGTGGAAGAATTCCCCTACTAATCAATTATTTGAATTAGAATATAAAAATTTCAGAAATAAGATTACAAAAGAAATTATCAAATGTAAGTCTACCTTTTTTAACAATAAATTCAAAAATTATTACGGAGATACAAAAAAAACTTGGGAAGAAATAAATAAAATATTAGGACGCAAGTCAAAAAGTAGTTGTGACGAAATAATCTCAAAGTATATGTTAAACACGCATAATGAAGAAACTGTAGCAAATAACTTTGTTGAATATTTCACGAACAGTGTTAGCTCTATGGTTCATAAATGTGATTATAAAGCATCGACCGCCAGACCGACAGCAGTGCAACATAGTATGTACCTACCAAGAGCTACCTGCGAAGAAATCAATATTATTGTTAGCAAAATAAACAATTCTAAGTCACCAGGGATTGACAACATTCGAATAGTTGACATTAAGACACATATTAATATTTTAGGGCCTGTCATAACCCATTTTATCAATGTAATTTTAAAGCAAGCAGTAATACCAGATGAACTTAAAACTAGTATCATTAGACCAATTTACAAAGGTGGCAAACATTCAGATATACAAAATTATAGGCCAATCAGCATATTGCCAGCCCTAGAAAAAATCCTTGAAAAATACATTTCCATAAAACTTAACAAATATTTAGAATCCTTCTCCCTGTTAGATCCCAACCAGTATGGATTTCAAAAGAAAAAGAGTACGGAAATGTTGCTTCAGGAATTTTCAAATCACATAAATTATGAATTAAATTTAAAAAAAACATGTATTGGTTTTGTTCATAGATAACTCCAAGGCGTTTGATACCATTGATACAAATAAACTATTAGAAACAATGGAGGCAATAGGAATTAGAGGAAAGCTACTAGTATTGTTAAAAAATTTACCAACTGATCGACAAATAACAGTAAAAATACGTAAAAAATTTAGCAAAAAAAAATATGTTTCAACAGGTGTTGCACAGGGGTCAATTTTAGGGCCAACCCTTTATATTATATATGTCTCAATTATGAGTAAACTGTTTTCATTTGTTAAACATTTTGTGTATGCAGACGATACGGCACTCGTAATATCGCATGAAGACCTGATTACTGCAATGAAACTTATGCAGCTTGATTTTATTGCCCTCTTGAAATGGTCTCATGACGCAGGTCTCATAATAAATGCCAAAAAAACTAAAATAATGCACATAAGATCTCCACACGCCAGATATAGTGTAATTCCTTCGCTATATACACACACATTTGACTGCTTACATAAAAATGTTGCACAGCCCTGTTCATGTGAAACCATTGATTATGTCAAAAATTATGTATATGTGGGTGTTACTATTGACTGCTACATGAAATGGGATGTACACATTACTAATGTTTGTAAACGTCTACGGGCTATTGTGGGTAGGATTTATAAAATAAAATATTTCATGCCTGTAAGTACTTTAAAACTAATCTATGTATCTCTGGCTGAATCCACCATCCGTTATGGACTTACTTCTTGGGGAAATTCTTGTAAAACTAATATAAACTATATCCAAACATTGCAAAACTCCTTGACAAAATTATTAATCCATAAGTACACTAATGAACACAGAAGCGACACTAAATTAATATACAAGTCTCTCAATGTCTTACCTGTCAGAGGATTGTTGTTCTATAATATTGTAAGTCAACATGTTATATTGTCCGACTCATTGTATAGGGAAAGAGTTTACCATAAACATAATACAAGATTCACTCAAAATGAAGGATTGGTGGTTCCGAAATGTACCAATAAATACGGTGAAAGAACCCTAAACTACATTGTACCCAAAATATTTAATAAACTACCAATGTCAATCAAAAATAATAACGTTTTTAATGGTAAAGTCAAATATAATCTAAGAAAATGGATATTAGACAGGGATGATTTATATTGATGCCCTCCCGAAGTCCTTGTATTCTTTATTGTAACTCACATTCGAAGGATTAGAAAATTCATTATAATTTCTGTAATACCTCATGTATACGAAACCATTCATTTACTTGTTGATCATATTCATTTGTTATATACTTGTTATAACTGTTGAACTGTTAATTACCAATGGGATCTTTACGTGATCAGGGAATAGTTTAGAAATAATAATGCGCGTGTCGAGTATTAATTATAATTGCACAATAATGAGTTCTACAGCTAATCCTAGCTTTCGGCGCTGTCGGTGATAAAGGAGACAGAGCAAGGGCGAACATCTTCTTTTATACTCGTTCATCTTCCGTCTCGCTCTTGCATCCTGAGTACCTTTCTCACATCCTCCCCTACTTAAAATTGAAAATTCCCTAACTACATATTTAATTTTCCTGTTGCTACAAATTTCATTACATACAATATAATATTAGGCTACATATTTCATTTTCTTACAATATAATATACATTATTCAAGTAACTTAAAATTAAGTATAATTTCTCCTCTTCCCTTCCGTTTCTTCTCTCTCTCTCGTTCGTCCGTCTCATCTTGGGCGAAGTCGTCCATGCCACGGTTTAGACCTGAAACATGGAGAAATAGAATTAGAGTCGCTTCTACTGCGCAACATACCGGAGAGATTTAATTCGTCCGTCGACAGTTCTAGTGTGTCAGACGCGATGAATTCAGGACCATCTTCCTCCCGCCATGAAACATGTAATTTCCTTATCTGGTCTAAATGTCTTTTCCATACCATATTAGAATTGTTAATTTTAATGAAATATACTTTGCTGCCTTTTTTCTCAACTACAACCCCAGGGACCCATAATCTATTACCCTGAGATCTGAAATCTCTGGCCATCACTTTCTGACCTACATCAAAACCTGTCTTAATTCTACCCCTATATTGCCTTTTCTGATTGCCTTGGCTCTGAATAACCTTTTGAATTACTTTGTTTTGTCGAGAAGAACCTGAATTACTGGTTCTTTCCTCCACTTTCCTAGGTATTAGAGAGTCAAAGACAGTCCTAATTTTCCTTCCCATTAACAATAATGATGGCTCACACCCTGTAGTTGCATGCACGGTATTCCTATAATCTGTTAAAAAGTTACCCAACTGCTCTTTATAGTCTGATGGAAATCTATTACGTTTACAAATTTTTTTAAGAAAATTTTTACATATCTTAACCGCACTCTCTGCTTGTCCGTTGCTGCTAGGGTGATTAATTGGACTAGTTATATGTACCATACCATTTTTTTTACAGAAAATTTCAAAGTCCTCAGAACAAAAACACGTACCATTATCGCTAACTAAAGTTGCTGGAAAACCAAATTGTGAGAATAACCTATGAAGTACCTCAATATTTTCTTTTGAAGACAGACTGTTTACTTCCAGGCATTCGATCCACTTCGAAGAAGCGTCTACCACAACTAAAAAGTTTTTGTTATGTAAGCTACCATGGTCAATATGTACCCTGAACCATACTTCAGGTTCATATGGCCAGACTGCTAGTGAACTCTTTTGAGATTCTGGTTTAATTTCTAAACAATCCTTACAATTTTCAGTTATTTTCTCTAAATCTTGATTAATTTTTGGCCACCAAACGAAACTTTTCGCAATACCTTTAGTCTTAAAAACCCCTAAATGAGATCTGTGTAACATCTTTAAAACCTCTTGTCTTAAAGACTCCGGAACCACAACTCTATGTTGATATAAAATACACCCATTTATCAATGATAATTCTAACCTTTTTTCCCAGAAAATTCTATTAAAATTACTATTTTGAACTTTTTTTACTGATGCTGGCCAACCCTCGATAAGAAATTTCTTAACTTGACTTAACATATCGTCCTTTTCGGTCTCACTTTTTATCACGTCTAGAGATAAATTAAACCCGTTATTTTCGAAGTAATTAATGTAACCAGACTCTATCTTATCCTCACAGCTTCCCTTTTCAATCGGACACCTGCTCAGAAAGTCTGAACAATTGTTTTTCGACTTTACATATTCAATCTTAAAATTGAACGACCCTAACATAACCGCATAACGTTGTAACCTAGACGCTGCGATTTTAGGAATTTCTCTATTTTGACCGAAGATTCTCACTAAGGGTTGGTTATCCACAGCTAAGGTGAATTCTCTCCCGTACAAATATTGATAAAACTTTTTAATCCCAAAAATAATAGCAGTTGCTTCAATATCTAAAATTGAATAATTTTTTTCCGCTTTACTTAAAGTTCTACTTGCGAAACCTATTGGCCTTTCATACCCATTCTGAAATACATGTATAAGTGTCGCTCCAACACCATTGAGACTACCGTCTGTGACAAGTTTCACAGGAATATTTTCGTCGAAATGAGTTAAAATCCTATCCGAAGTTAAAATTTTTTTTATAATCGCAAAACTATTCTCCTGTTCTGTACCCCATTGGAATTTGTTATCTTTTTTAAGTAATTCGTACAACGGTGACAATACATTTGCCATGTTTGGGATAAAATTACGATAATAGCTAATCATGCCTAACAAACTTCTCAAATGATTTAAATCACTAGGAGACGGTGCATTTAAAATAGCTTCCTTATTCCGTTGACACGGTTGAATCCCTTGTTCACTTATCTTATAACCTAAAAACTCAATAACTTTTAAATTAAATTCGCACTTTTCACTATTCACCGTTAAATTACAACTTTTTAACCTTTCTAAAACGTCACACACGTTTTTCTCTAAATCTTCTTCGTCTTCACCGATCACAATAATGTCATCCAAATAGAATGTCATCTTCTGTAATCCTGACAAACAATTTGCCATTGCTTTTGCAAACATAGCCGGTGCAGAAGCTAACCCATAGACTAACCGTTTATACTGAAACAACCCTAAATGTGTGTTGATCGTTGTGAAACGCCTACATTCCTTTTTCAAAACAAACTGGTTATACGCCGACTTGAGGTCAATCTTTGCAAAAACTTTCCCACCATTGACTTTGGTTAACAGTTCTTCAATCCTAGGTAAAGGGTACTTGTCAATTAACAGCTGATTATTCACTGTTGACTTGTAATCACCACATAACCTAATACTACCATTTTTCTTAATCACTGGTACGATGGGACTTGCAAATTCACTATAATGAACCGGCTCTATTATTCCATCTGAGATTAAAGTATTTAACTCTCGTTCGACTTTTTCTTTTAAAGCGAATGGAATGATTCTATTATTTCTAAACACCGGAACAGCGGTATCTTTCAACCTTAAATTAACTTCATATTTATTAAACTTGCCTAGTTTATCCGTAAAAACTTCTGGAAATTTTTTTACTAATCGCTCTTTTAATGTATTTCGATTAACACAATTCACGATTCCAGTAATTCCTAAGTTAAACAGTTCCATGAAGTCTCGTCCTAATATTGATAACGTAGAGCTACCTACAACAATAATCTTTAACTGGCGGCATTGTCCGTTATACTCTACCAGCGGAGTAAATGCACCTATTACTTTGATGAGCGTATTGTCAAAACCCCGTAGACTAATGTTTTCATGCACTAACTTATTACTATTAAACTGATTGAAATAACAATCCTTGCCAATCACGCTACAAGATGCACCCGAATCTAACATGAATTTACTTCTAATGCCGTCCAAAGAAACCTCTACACAATATGGTTCAACACTATTTATATTATCGACACTTGTATCTGAAAACAAGGTATTCACATTTTTACGAACTGAAAAACTTTTACACTGTTTTGCTAGATGACCCTTTTTACCACAAATTCTACATGTATAGCCTTTGAATCTACAATCCGCCGAAATATGATTATCGTTTCCACAAACGAAACATTTACGCTTTGGCGACGGCGATCGCGACTTATGTGGACTACTCATCCGGTTGAATCTATTGCTTACTCTTTTCTTTTCATATGAACTAGGTGAAACACGACCACTGCTGACACTGTTATTTGCTAAAACAGAGTTAAACTCCCGACCTTGGGCTTGCGTTGAAGCTACGAGTTCGATGCACTCTGCTACTTGGACACACTTTTCGAAAGTATACGATTCACTTTCAAGAAATAATTTTTCCCTGACTTTCCCGGGCTTACATCCTAGCACAAAGAAATCTCTTAATTTCTCCGACAAATTATTCCCGAATTTACAATTAACCGAAAGAGCCTTTAACCTAACTGCGAAATCACGAATTGTCTCATCACTCCTCTGTTTAGCTGTGTAAAACTGTGACCTCTCCTCAAAAAAACATTTCGTCATGCTACAATACTCATTGAGTTTAGAAATTAAATCTTCTAATTTAACATCGGTTACTTTTTTAGGAATACACAAATTTACCAAAAGTGAGAAACAGTCATCCTTCAAGGCATTAAGAAAAATAGCCCTTTTTTTCACATCTGATGCGTATTTGTCATCATTCACAAGGAGATACTGTTCGAGGCGGACCTTGAAATTCTCCCAGTTACCGTCACGCAAACTGAAGGACCCCAATCCTCCTGACTCCATGTTTGCTCTACCCAGATGATACAACAAGAGAGAGAAAAGAAAAAAAAAAGAGAAAAACACTCCCCTACGATATTCCTCCTCAATCTGTACTGCTCCGTTGACCCTCTCAGGAAACCGCTTCTTGATCCTTGATGACGATGGCTCCTTCCAGACCCGTCTAGTGACCTGGACACCCAGCTGCCGCTCTTGAAGTCCTGGACCCTCCCGTGCAATCTTCCCCCTTCCGAGAAGTTAGGCTGGCTCCAGTGTTCCCCTTCTTCTTCACTCCTTCCAGTGAAGATTTTTAATTTCGGTCCGGCCTTTTTTACCGACCCGAAAATAATGTTACAACACGTAACTATTGAACTCGCGTGCTTAGCGTGCAATTTTTGCGCGTCGATTCTCGCAATCGTTATATTTAATTCCGTATTGGCTGCGCCACTGTTATAACTGTTGAACTGTTAATTACCAATGGGATCTTTACGTGATCAGGGAATAGTTTAGAAATAATAATGCGCGTGTCGAGTATTAATTATAATTGCACAATAATGAGTTCTACAGCTAATCCTAGCTTTCGGCGCTGTCGGTGATAAAGGAGACAGAGCAAGGGCGAACATCTTCTTTTATACTCGTTCATCTTCCGTCTCGCTCTTGCATCCTGAGTACCTTTCTCACAATACTAAATCTATTTATACTTTTTTATTATATGTATAAGAATTGAAATAATTTATTTAATTGATATTTTAGCATCAAAATCATATATATATATATATATATATATATATATACAATGTTTGAAAATGTACCAACGTTGTCATTATGTACCTGCTGACAAACTACATAAGTAGTTTAGCGGGTTTAAATGTTAAATAAATAAAAAAATAAAAAAAGTGTGATTTCCATAATCCGTGCTTAAAAATGCGGCGGCTTACGGAACAATTAATAAATAAAGAACTATAACAAATATTTTTTTGTAACATAGCACATATTTGTAACAAATATCAAATAAGTTGATCAGTATTTTTCATTCGTTTTAATACATATCTATCTATCTATATATATAAATAAAAATCAATTGGTGTCCGTTTGTCTCGCTAAAAATCGAGAACGGCTGGGCCAATTTAGCTGATTTTGGTTTTAAAATGTTTGTCCGAGTCCAGGGTAGCTTTGAAATATGTAAAAATTGCAAGGAAGATGATGAAAATAACAATTTCTTTTCCCATATAAACTGTTTAGAATATATCAAACGTCAGAAGAAAGCAAACCAATGGTTGCCTTGGAAACAATTTTTTTTAATTAGGCTATTCACCCTAAAAAGAGTGCTTTGTTGGCGTCAGAGTTAATACCACGGAGGAAGGTTAATCCTTCCTCCGTGGTTAAAACATTTCTCTAAAAATTAATCGCTGAAGTATGTATGCACTTAACTTCCGAACGACTGCACCAAATTGGATAATTATTTATGTATAAAACTAATATTGAGCTTTGTATAAAAAATTTTACTAGGTGGCACGCGAACAGTTAGAAAACTGAATGTACCGAGAATGAATGTGGGGAAGGGGAGGAGGGTGCGGTGGAGCGGTTGTGGGAGCGAAAGGGGGGAGGGAAGGAAGGGGTTAGAAGGGGGAGGGGTAGGGTTGGGGAGGAGTGGGGGAGGGAGAAGGGTATGGGGAAGGGTAGGAGGGTGGGGTGGCGGGGTTGGGGGATTGAAAGGGGGGAGGGAAGGAAGGGGGGAGGGGTGTAGGAGGGGTAGGGGTAGGGGTGGGGGAAGGGGATAGCGGGAGAGGGGTTGGGGGAGTGGAGTGGGGAGAGGGAAGATGGGAGAGAACTCGGGAGGGGGAAGGCGAATACGGGAGGGGGTAGGGGAACTCGGGAGGGAGTTCGCGGGAAGGGAGAAGGTGGGAGGGATTGTTTTAAAAATAAATGTGTCGGGAATGAATGTATGGAATTCAGGAGAACGGAGGGGAACTCGGGAGAACGGAGGGGAACTCGGGAGGGGAGAGGAGAACTCGGGAGTAGATTACGCGGGAGGGGGGAGGCGAATACGGGAGGAGGAGGGGAACTCGGAAGGGGGGTTTGCGGGACGGGGGAAGGGGGGGGGGAGTAGAGTGAGGAGAGGGAAGGTGGAAGAGGAGGAGTCGAAACGTGAGAGGGGAAGGGAACGTAAGGCGAGGAAGGGGAGGAGTAATGAGAATGGGACGAGTGGGAAAGGACGTGCAGGGTGAAACAATTTCTTTATTAAATGGTATAGCAATGCATGCCGAGTACCAGCTATTTTGTATAAAACTGAGGGTGGGGTGGAGGGCTTGGGGGAGGGAGATGGGGGAGGGAAGAAAGGGGTGGGAGGGGTGGGAGGGGTGTTAGAGAGAGAAGGGGTAGGGTTGGGGGAAGAGGATGGGGGGAGTGGAGCTGGGAGAGGGAAGGTGGAAGATAATTCGAGAGGGGGAAGGCGGGGACGCGGAGGAGGAAGGGGTAGGTAGAAACAATTTGTTTATTAAATGGAACAGCAACGCATGTCGGGTACCAGCTAGTTTTATTATGAAATTGTTTTTTTTTATTCAAACATTTTATTATAACAAAATAATATTGATATCCAATGTATTTGTAATGTTCTTTAATATACTTTGTAAATTACAACGCAAGTTCGTCTTGTATCTTATTTATTTAATTGGATTACAGCGGATTTAGTATTGTTGGTAGCGTGTAATTATTAGAGCTCTCAGTTTCAGAATGAATTAACGATAGCGCCCGAGCGCCCAGCGGCTGTAAGTTCGGCAGCATTCGGCTACGCCCGAATGTCTCCGAACGAACGATAGCCATATACCACACCTTCCTCCCTCTAATTAAGCGCTACCAACACAAATACAATTATTCTTAATTATTAGATATTTCATTTACAAAATCATATGTCTCCTTATTTACATGCTTATACATATTATACACACATTTATATATTATTTTAACCACACATTTATATATTATTTTAACCACACATTTATATATTGTTTATTCACAATTTAACACTCAATAGTTTTTGTTTCTTTCCTGGAGAGGATTTATCTAGGTCGGAGCCTTCCCGCCCATGAAACTGGTTGACACGATGTACTAGGAATTGCCTCATCCACCGTACTTGGTCTCGTCGTGTCTGCACTTTCCAGTGCCGTCTCCTCTCCTCTCGCCAGGCTGAAATCAGGAGAACAAACCGTTAACTCACTCCACAGATTGGACAACTCCTTCTCAGACTGTTCAGTCCTCGAATCATCAGACGCGGAATTTGGCAAATCTGAGACATTATCGCTCCAGCTAACCGACAAGCCCCTCATCTGGTCAACATGACGTTTCCATATAAAATGTGACTTACAAATTTTAATCAAATACAATTTTTTTTCAAGTTTCTGTGTAATTATTCCCTTTACCCATGTAAATTTATTATTTTGCCTGAAATCCTTAACAAAACATTTTTGTCCCACAATAAAATTTCTAGTCTTGACACCACCATAATTTTTTGCCTGTTTACGTTGATTGGTCTCAATATTTTTATTCGCCAATTCATGTTGTTTAGACACCAATTGCTCATTATCTCTTGGAATGAGACTGTCAAATGTAGATCTCAGTTTTCTACCAAAAAGCAAAACTGCTGGCTCGACTCCAGTCGTACAATGTGGTGTATTTCTATAATCTGACAAAAATTGTAACAATTTATCCCTGTAATCAAACCGAAATTTATTTCCAACCATAAGTTTTTTAAGAAAACCTTTCGTATTTTTAACAGAGTTCTCAGCGGCTCCGTTGCTTTTTGGATGCATGACAGGAGATGTCATGAATTTGATATTGTTTTCCCGTAGGAATTGTCTGAAAATCTCGCTTGTAAAAGATGTACCGTTATCCGAAACAATGAGTTCAGGGTTGCCAAAATTTGCAAATAATTTTCTTAACTCAAAAATAGTATTAGCTGAATCTGCCCTTTGAACTTCAATACAGTCGACCCATTTAGTAAATGAATCGCAGACAACCAAAAACATTTTTCCTGCCAGTGGCCCACTGTAGTCTATATGTAACCTACTCCAGGCCTTTCCTGAATTTGGCCATACAGATAATTGACTCTTTGGGGGTGACTGTTTCGTCGAAACGCAGTCTGGACATTCCTGAACAATTTTCTCTAAATCCTTGCTCAGCGATATCCACCAAAAATAACCCCTTGCTAATCCTTTCATCTTTACGATGCCTAAGTGTGAACGGTGTATAAGCTCTAAAACTTTTTTATGCAACGAACTTGGAACAATAATCCTATGTTGCCAAAATAAACAATCCTTTACAATCGAAAGCTCATTACGCTTTATCCAATATTTCCACAAATTACCTTCGCGACTTATCCGTTTGGGCCAACCCTGCCTCAAACAAGTCATTACGCTCTGAATTTCCGTGTCAACTTTAGTGGCTTCCGTGATTGAATTTACGTCTAGATGTTCGCAATTACTAACAAAGTTAACGAAATCTGACCCGTAGTCCTCTTTGAATTCTACATTAGATTTCTCAACTCTGTTCTTCAACGGTAACCGAGACAGAAAATCTGCCTGGTTCCCCCTTGATACCATCGGTTCCCCAGAAAATAATCTTAGCAATTGAACTACCGTATTCTTTAAATATGGTTTTACGTTCCTATTATTTGCACATGAACTACCATGCTCCGTAAACATGGTTTTATGTTCCCTAAGATTAGAACTTCCATACCCTGAAATATATGGTTTTACATTCCCCATTTTCTGAAAATTGTTCTTATTCGCGAACGAAACCGAATTTTTTTTTTTTTTTTTTTTTTTTTTTTTTATTATTTCATAAATTTTTACAAGTTACATAATACAGCCAATTTTTTAAACTACCATACTAGGCTATTGCCCGTGCTGTGGTAGTCATATATGATACATTATTTTAAGTAAACATGTAATAAAATATATAAAAAGGAAAGAAAAAAAGAACATATTTAGGGATAAATAAAATTAAAGATAAATACTAATACAGATAAAAATATAAGAATTAGAAGAACGCTGAGAAAAAGGTGTATAAAGATATTTAAAAAAAGATTGAAATAAAAGATAGAAATAAAATTTGTCAAGTATTCTTCCCATTGACGTATGATATCTTGGTCGATGATTATGTTTATGTTCAGTTTTGAAGTTCTTTCTGCGAAAGGAATAGGAGAATATATGCGCCAGAGTAGTTTTTTTTTAAATATAATGTTAAGCTCTTATGTGTTTTTTGAAGAAATCTCTTCCTTTTTCAGATATCCAAAGTTTTAAATGGGATTTGAAAAGAGATTTAGAATTATGTGACTTTATGTCGGCACTCAAAGCATTATATATTTTAGGAGCGATGAACCAGAATTGTCTTTGAGCGAATGAGGTTTTAGTTTTAGGGACCACGCAGCCCAGGTTTGATGAGAAACGAGTGTGTGCTTGATGTTGTGGAGCAACCAGTTGGTTTTTTTGCCATGTGTAACATACGCTAATCTGAGTAAATAACTGTCGAATATCTAAGACCTTGAGTTTAGCAAAGAGTTCCTTTGAGGGATGGGTAGGTTTGCATTTAAATATGATTCTCAAAATTAGTTTTTGAACTTTAATAATTGGATTGATGATGGATTCAGCACAACCACCCCATCCCATAATACCATATGTTGCTATGGATTGGAAGAGGGCAAAGTATACGCTTCTTATGGTCTGTAAATCTAAGATAGACCTAAGGGAGCAGAATATATGGCAGAGTTTACGGAGTTTTTTAACTGTGTCACTGATATGGGCTTCCCAACGTAGTTGATTGTCTATGAGTAGCCCCAGATATTTAACTACCTTTGATGATTTAAGGACAGAACAAGTGCAATTAATATTAGGTGTGGTTACGGGATTGTGTAAATTAAGTGAGCATGAATGAATGATAGGTTTAGGACAGTTGTTAGGTAAAATATGTTGACGTATGGAAAATGTCATATATTGGGTTTTGTCGATGTTAAGAGTGAGGAGGTTAGTGTCTAGCCAATGCTTTACTATTATTAGGCCATTATTAGTTTTTTTAATGACGGATTGCCATGTTTCGTCTTCGAATATTAGGACCGTGTCGTCGGCAAATGATAATATCTTACCTCCAATATTCATGGCACATAGTGAGTTTATATATATGAGAAATAAAATTGGTCCTAGTATACTGCCTTGGGGTACACCATATGACGCAGGTAATTTATTGCTTATATGTATTTTATCAGATTGGATGAGAGTTTGTTGTGTTCGGTTTATAAGATAGCTTTCAAACCATGTGTAGGCTATTCCTGTTATTCCAATCTGCTGTAGTTTTTTTAGCAGTAAGGGATGGGAGACCGTATCGAATGCTTTTGCCAGATCAAGAAAAACAGCAAGTGGTTTGCGACCAATGTCAAGATTAAGGGAAACAATCTTTGTGAGGACTGCTATTGCATCTGAAGTGCTCCTACCTTTGCGAAAGCCATATTGGTTATCCGACAGTATTTTGTTATCTTCGAGGAATTTACAGAGTCTACGTTTTACCGCTTTTTCTACAATTTTAGATATCGTGCTTAGTAGGGATATCGGTCGGTAGTTATTTACAGATAATTTGTCACCTGCTTTGAAGATTGGGATTATTGTGGCCTGTTTCAAGGAGTCTGGAAAAATGCCAGTTTTGAAACTTAAATTGATAATGTGTTTAAGAGGGGAGACGATATATTTTTGGATGTTTTTAATAATTTTTGCCGAGATGTGATCTATACCGGTGGAGTTACTATTTTTAAGAGATGCTATTAGTTCTATTATTTCAGGTTCAGTGGTGGGAGTAAAGTGAAATGGGTTATAACTCAGAGTATCGATAGGTATATTGTTGGCCAGGTCTTTCTCTGAGACGCAGTTTCTGTCCAAAATATTTTTTGCTAAGTTGGGTCCGATATTGGAAAAAAAATTATTGAAATGGTTAGATATTTTTTTAGGTTCAGAATTTACATGTATTGTTCGGTCTTCGATATCAACCTTAACAATAGGTGTGTCGGTTTTATTAATATTAGTTATATCTTTTATGATGTTCCAAATTTTTTTTTTATCATCGGTAGCTTCACTGATTTTTTTTTTGTAGTAGTCTGTTTTAACCTTTTCAATTATTTTTTTGCAATGGTTTCTATAACGTTTGTAGAATATGAGAGAATTATAATCATTGGGGTTTTTCCTGCAGAAGTTATGTATTTTATCACGTTTTCTAATACAATGGAGAATACCAGCAGTGATCCATGGTTTCAGTTTTGTTTCCGAACGTTTTTTTTTACATTTTGTATAAGATGTTGCATTGGTCAAGTGGTTTTGTAGAGTATTTATAAAAACATCGCATGCAGAGGTGGGATCAGTACATGAATAGGTAAGTTCCCAGTTTTCCTCCGAGACATGATTTAGAAGAATTTCATAAGAAATGTTTTCTTGGGGTTGAGTTTTTTGGGGCGGTTTTTGTTTTTTTTTGGTGATGGAAGTGATAATTGCATAGTGATCTGTAATAGTTGATTGAAATATAATTGATTTATTGTCTAGTTTACTCTTAACAAATACATGATCTATACAACTGCCGTTTTTTGAGTCTGGTTCTCGTGTTGGAGCGGTGACAGCAGGGAAGTATCCTAATAAAGTTAATACATTTAGGTATTCATTGGCTTGAGGATGCATTTTGTTGATTATGTTTATGTTCAGGTCACCTATTATGTAGGTGTTTTGGCAGTGTTCTATGTTTGATAATGTTTCTTGTAGTGAATGTAAAAATGGGGTTATATTGTGTGTTGTTGGAGATCTGTATATGGTAAGAATTGTTATGAGACTATCTAGTTGAATTTGAAGACAGTTTGCGTTTTGAATTCTGACCTCTTTGACTGAGTGTGCGATGTGGTTTTTAATGTAAACAATGACGCCATCGTTTTGAGTTTGGTTATAAAGAGTGTTATAGTGATTGTAGTTTCTTAACGTTTTAGGAATGTAACATTTTTTAATCCAACATTCGGTCAAGATAATTACATCGAAATCTAAGGCAAGATCAGTAAGAAGAATTAGTAGTTCATCAAAATTTTTGTTAATACTTCTTATATTCATAGAGAATATTGTAGGCGCAGAGTTACCTAGTAATAAATGACGAACTACTTCAGAATCATTAGTTGATGTAAGTGGGATTGGTGTTGAGTTATCTAGTAAATCTGCTAATTCTTCCATTTTTTAATTTTTTTTTCTTTGATTCAATAGGTAATTGTAAAGATCCAGTGAAAGTGATGTTTTTGAAAGGATTAAGTTATTGTAAAGACATAGTATGAACATATAATTTATACCGGGTTTTTTAAATTTATGAGTGTAGAAATAAGTATCGAAAGTGATAGTTAAAAGTACACATGTTATACATGGAATTCGAAATAAAGATTTTGTGATAAAGGTTGTGTTTGTAGATAAAAATAAGGAATGTTTAAGTACAGAAATGAAAAAATATTTAAAAAAATATCTATTGTTGGAAGAACTATAAACAATAAAATTTGATAAGGTAATTACACTCCTGATAGTTATTTTAGTAATATTATTTTGGGTGATTGTTTCAATGTTTTGAATATTAATAAAATAAATTGAACCATCGGTTTCTGTTGTAGGTAAGAGGTGAAAAGGATTTTGAGAGTTATTCGAAGCGATGACAATAATAGCAATAACATTGGCCTTCACAATGGATACAGAAACATAATAAGCAATAGAAGTGTTTTTTGTGATAATTACATTTATGAAATTCTGACATATGGAGTCAATATCAAAAATAGAAGATTTATCTTTGTTGGTATTAGAACTACTTGAAATATTTAATAGGAAATTAAAAAAAGATTTGTCGACAACAATAATGTTTGTTGCTAAAAATAAATTACAGTTAAGTAATGTATGAAAAAAATATTTCAAAAAGTATCTATTTTTGTTAAAATAACAATCATTAGAATTTAAAAAGTTATTTTCGCTTCTGGTAATATTTGCAGTAGTAGATGCATGTTGTATATGATAATACCTGTAATAATGTATAATACTTGCATGTTGCATATAAATAATAATAACCTGGAGAGTATTATTTAGGGAAATTATGCCATTGGTTTTTGTTGTTGGTGATAATAGAGAAGGATTTTGACAGTTATTCAGAGCAATGACAAAAATACACAGTTCGGTGACTTTTATAATAATAGTAGAAATTGTTAAAAATGAGGAATGGTTAAGTTTAGAAAGGAAAACATATTTAAAGAAACATCTATTGTTGGCAAAACTAAAAACAATAAAATTTGGAAAGTTAATTACACTCTTGATAGTAATTTTAGTAATATTGTTTTGGGTGATTGTTTCAATGTTTTGAATATTAATAAAATAACTTGAACCATAGGTTTCTGTTGTAGGTAAGAGGTGGAAAGGATTTTGAGAGTTATTCGAAGCGATGACAATAATAGCAATAACATTGGCCTTCACAATGGTTACAGAAACAAAATAAGCAATTAAAGTGTTTTTTGAGATAATTTCATTTATAAAATTCTGACATTTGGAGTCTATATCAAAAATACAAGACTTATCTTTATTGGTACTAGAACTACGTGAAATGTATAATAGGAATTTAGAAAAAGATTTGTTGACAACAATAATGTTTTTTGATAATAATAAATTACAGTTAAGTAATGTATGAAAAAAATATTTCAAAAAGTATCTATTTTTGTTAAAATAAAAATCATTAGAAATTAAAAAGTTATTTTCAATTCTGATTATATTTATAGTAGTAAATGCATGTTGTATATGATAAGAATTGTAATCATGGGTAATAGTTGTAGGTTGCATACAAATAATAATAACCTGTAGAGTATTATTTAGGGAAATTATGCTATTGGCTTTTGTTGTTGGTAATAGTAGAGAAGGATTTTGACAGTTACTCAGAGCAATGACAAAAATACACAGTTCGGTGACCTTTACAATTAATAGTATTTTGTCCCGGAATAATATTGAGTTTGAAGGTTTCCATGAAATCTCTCCCAACTATTAGTTCTGATCCATTGTTTACAATAATAAAGGTTACAAACCTAACTATATTATTGTACTCGACCTTGAAATTTATCTTACCTACAACATCCAATATACTACCATCATAACCTGAAATCTTTCGTGTTTCGGGTGACAATTCTAAATTACTGAAATGTTTACAAAACAAAATTTCTGGTATAACACAGACTGATGAGCCCGAATCAATCATAGCACTGAAATTTTTACCATTTAATTTCAACTGAGCTGTGATTGCTTTCATAAATGCTACAGTATCAATATTATTATCATTACAGTTCATAACTGATTTCACTGATCCGTTCCTGCAATTTTTTCTTAAATGCCCTATTTTTCCACAATTATAGCACTTTGCATCCTTCAATCTACAATTACGCGTGTCATGATTTAATTTCCCGGAAATACTGCATTTCTTTTGAGATGAAACGGTATTAAACTGTTTAAACGATCCGCGCCCGTCGCTACTGTATGAACGTTTATTCGGCGTACGAGCTGGTGAAGGTGATCTTGCACACTTTCTCACATTATTTACTTCCAATTTAAGTTTAGTTGACTCGATTTCAGGACCTTTCGCGGTAACTGCCAGTTCAACTAACTGATTAAAATTTTACTTAGGGCCTTCAATAAACAATTTTACACGCACTGGACCCGGAAGTAAACCAATCGCAAAAACATCTACCAGATTAGCTTCTAATCTAGCCCCAAATTGACAATAAGTACTTAACCCTCTAAGTCTTGCTGCAAACTCCTTAATCGACTCGTTTTGATCCTGTTTAGCAAGAAAAAACAATTCGCGCTCCCGAAAGATAGATCTGCATTTTACACAATGTTTTTCGAGCAACTCAATTAATTTATCAAATTTAACATCAGTGATTTTAGATGGAAAACATAAATTAGTCAGAAGGGTCACGGATTCTGCTTCAAGCGAGTTTATCAGATAAGCCTTTTTCTTAATCTCCGTGATATCATCATGCAATAAGAGGAACTGTTCTAATCTGAGCCGAAATATATCCCAATCTCCATTTATGTGAGAAAACGGTGGAATTCTCCCGGATTCCATTCTCACGAGAGGAAAAAAAATGACACTAGCCGTACAAGTACACGAACGACAACAATAACTTAACAAGCAAAAAAAAATACACAATTCGATAAATCCTCTACAAGAAAGAAACAAAAAACCTTAACTTCTGATATTGCGGCTGTTGACTTCCTTCTCGTATGTGAGAGAGCCCTTTCCTCGGCTTCTCTCGGACTTCAACTTCCGTGGATAGACTCGACTGGTCAATCTGCCAAGCCCCAAAACGACCACTGCCTCCTTGTGTTTTTTCCGGGTGCCCTTTCCTCGACAACCCAACAACCCAGACTGTGGCTCCAGGGATAGTATAACTAGGATTTCCTTCCTCGGCTGTAGGTAGCCTTAAAAATCGGGATGACTTAGCCCTCCTTGCTTCGTGTAACAAACATTTTTTTTTTTTTTTTGTGTATGCTCCCACAATCCAATTAATTTTTATCCTTTGGCTGCGCCAGTTGTAATGTTCTTTAATATACTTTGTAAATTACAACGCAAGTTCGTCTTGTATCTTATTTATTTAATTGGATTACAGCGGATTTAGTATTGTTGGTAGCGTGTAATTATTAGAGCTCTCAGTTTCAGAATGAATTAACGATAGCGCCCGAGCGCCCAGCGGCTGTAAGTTCGGCAGCATTCGGCTACGCCCGAATGTCTCCGAACGAACGATAGCCATATACCACAGTATTATACACAACTTCTGCTAATATTAAGAGATGAGCATTTATATATCACTACTAATTGTGTACTTTATTGTGTTTTACTTGTTACAAAGTGAAGTTTGGAAGTGAAAAGTTACAGAGTGCAGTTAAGTGAATTTTTTAACAAGCAGGTAAATCAAAATAAACTAAATATTATTTTTTAATTAAATAAATGAAAACAAGACGAGAAAAATATTTTAAAAAAATATACTTTTTCTGTCTCCAGATTTTCGATTGAGTTTCGCTTACATTGTCTTCATTTAATTAAATATTATAATTTGAGGTTTTACTCATAAAGTTAAGAATAAAAATAAATTAATAATAATTATTAATTTCAAATCTAAAAATAGTTAGTCAATTAATATTATTAATAAACCATTATAGATGACAATAGAGGAGACAAAGTAAACATAAGAAGAGACAGGAAAATTTTAAGAGATAACATATAAAATTTATAAACAATGTTTTTAAAATATCTATATTTGTGCTGTTTAAGACATGAGCAAGAGAAGGAAAGTCTGGCTATGTTTAAAGTCTGAACAAGGGCAGAAATAAATCTAAATAAGGTATTTAGGTGCCATACATGAAATTATATTTGGAATCAGCAACTAGACTACTTGACAGCTTGCCCTTGGTCAAAGAGCAACGCACGTTCTACCGTTAAAGAGTTTTTCATGAAGGGAGAAGTTTAAACCTTTGAAGTATTATTTCTCAACAGTTAGTTCCATCTCCGCAAAAGAGCAGCGCTCGCAGAATAAAGCGGGATATGGTAAAGACCGGCGCATGATCTCTCCCAGTTGCTGCATTGTGCATTGTGTAGTGTGCAATGTGCACTAGTGCGCTGGATATTTCGCTCCTTGAACGTTTCTCAGACAGCTCTGAGAGGAAGATGCATTAACAAACACTTATTCATGCTAGAACCGCCTGCAAACAGACACTTCACAACACTGCGCCACCCGTCGCTCACTTCTTTACTCTTTACATTTCTTATTTAAATATTGCCTTGGCAAACTTATAAACACTTGCAAATCACGATGTGTCAAAAATCACAAGCCCTCTTCGTGTTCCGCTTCAGCGAGAAATGGCTTCCCTCACATCCACATCCACATCCATTGCCGGAGTGACGGGAAATAATAAAAAGTGAGGATTGACATTATTGAAAGCGTTTCATTAGGGGCATTGCCATTGGCGGGAATCAAACGGGAGTTTGACGGCTGTCAGCTGCCGCCTGCGCCGCGCTCCGGCGGGGTTGGGGTTGGGCCGCATCGGGAATTATGGCCACAAAGATCCATTGAGAACTGGGTGGTTTATTATGTACTTGTACAGTTGAACATATTTTAATAAACGTCAAGATTCTGAACGGTCTATGGTCTATGGTTTTACCATAGCTACAGAACAGGTACTATTTAAATACAATGTGAAGAAGATAAGTTTTTAGATTTTCACGGCCAAAAGCATTTTTGTTGTTAGTTTTTGGGGTGTTATGCCGTGTTGCGCTACCTCCTTCTATAGCCGACGTTTCGGACAGCGTTACAGTGTAACGCTGTTAACACTGTAACGCGTTACAGTGTCCATCATCAGGGCAGATCCGGTAGATCCGACGATGTGTGATATGTGATCCGACGATGATGATGGACACTGTAACGCTGTCCGAAACGTCGGCTATAGAAGGAGGTAGCAATGTGAAGAAGTTTATTAGCAGCCCTCATCATTAGAGATTTCTGTTCCGATGCGTATTGTAAGTAGATGTGTTGATGTTACTTGATGATTTCCTCATCTTCATAATTGTTTCTTCACTTTGTTGTCTATCATTGATGATTTCTACATATTTATGTTTTTTTGTCTGGGGGTTGGTGCGTTACTATATTTTTATGATTTCTTCATCTTCATGTTTACTTTTCCACATTTTGATGTTGTTTTTAAATTGGTTTATCTTATCATTTATTCATCTAAGAGGCGATCAATTTATTCCGTACGATCTTGCAGAAATAAAGTTGTTCAAATATGACTAAAGACTGACGCGATTCACGCAAAGTACCAATGTATTTTTAAGTATTTTGAAGTACATTGACACTTTGCGTGTATTTCAATTTCGAAGTGGTCTATTATTAGCGTTTTTAATTTTTACGCAGCGCCACCGGTTCGACTTTAAATGATGTAATCCCATAGCTAGATCCGCCAGTGTTGCCAGCGTATATTGATTTCTTAATTATTCCCTATCAATATCAGTCTGGCTATCAACAATGCGGCTGTGCTCGCTAAAAAGTTATAAAATCGTCAGTAATTATGCCTATCGATATGATGTTGTAAAGTTATCGATTTAACTGTGTTAGACTTCCAGCACGGAGTTGCACCCTACCAAGTGGGTATTTATTAATCCCTTTCCGTTAAAACCGTGTCGTATTTTGATTTCATAAGTAACTACATATAAAGTAATAATATTAATTTAACTCACTGATTCACTTGCATAGATGATACACAAAGCAGGTACTCTTAACTTTATAACGGCAACGAGCTAAATAATTAATTTGAATTCTTTCAAGCAAAGATCGCAACAACCACTCAGTCTGAAATGAGTCAACTTTCTCCTCGCGAGATGCACTAATACTAGAGCCTGCACAGCCGTATTATATTTAACTGTTTAAAGCACTTCACTGGAGATCTCAGAGATCTTTTGCCAAACGTTCCTTTGTCTTTCTGATTGCAAACAATATGAATGCTCCGTTTGAGAATTCAAACTGAACGAGGTACGAAATAGGCAGCTATCAATTAGTTTACTGGAAGATAAGTGCTTTTTCAATCTTTGTCTATCTTTCCTGAATCCAGAATGGCAACTTACGTTACTATATTCTTATACTGAAGCATCTCCGCAAACTTATTCTATCCTTTAATTTTAGTTGTACAAAATAAATAAATCATTATGTTGTATGTATTTCACACCACGTTAAAAAAATATTTGAAAATAAACATGATCACATAAAAATATGATAGACGTATAATTCAAAAAGAAAAAAAATTGTTATCCCTAAGCCGTTTCACCAACATTGAACCATATTTTTGCGCAATCGTGCAAAATGCAGGCGTAGCCGTACACATTTTTGTATGCAGACACAATGTTAGTTTCAAACATTTGGTTCATTGTTTGTGCAGGAGATAGTGCTTTAGTTCTTACGAGTAACTTTTTGTATTGCAATATTTTGCTTAATTTTAATATATAAAACAAAGTCGGGTTAGTATTTATAATATATATAATTATCACTATTTATAATTCAAGAACGGCTGGGCCGATTTTGGTGATCTTTGATTTGTTGGATTTGTCTCCGCCAGGATAACATAGTAACTATTAAAATATCACAATAATCAACTAAAAAATAGTTATTAAAAAATTCTTTTCCCCAAACATTTTGTATGGAACGAATTTTCATATTTTGAATGAGCTGCGGGCATTTTGTGATAAGTACCTATAATATTGAACTGTGCGTGAATTCCGAAAATTCAAAAACGTCAAATGTCGGTGCGCTAATTGTTTTGCATTTGTTCTTAATCATATAATGCTGCCCCTCTTTCTTACACACTAAATATCAATAGCCGAAAATGAGACAAACGGTGAACGTGTGTCTGCACCCTTCCAAAGGAAAAATTCAATAGGTAATTATAATAAATCTCTGAAATGAAATGTAGTTTAACGCACAGGAGAACCTAAGGGGACCTACATCTTAGGGGATGTTGTGTGGAGGGTATTTTTAAGGAAGGGGAGGATCGGAAGTTCTGGGAAGGAAAAAGGTATGAGGGGTGAGTAGGAATCTGGGGGTCAGTGTGTCTGGGAGTGACGGACGTATGAATATATCCAATCAATCGCTCCAACTGCGGTGCAAGGCAATGGGACAAGAGAGTCCGGCTGAAAAGGTCAAAAATCCTCCCACAACCAGTCTCTCTCGATCCGGCCCGCCACGCAGCATGTGGGCAGACGCATCCGCCGTCAAGACCCGGATAAACGTCACCCATGAACCCGGGCACCTCTGTTAAATCACTAAACGTAGCGAACCACTTGGGGTGAGCTATTGCAGAGGTATTGGTTATCCAATAAATGGTACCCGTACCCGCCTCCGAAATTCCCGTAAGTAAGAGGAAAAGTAAGAAAATCATAAAAAATATAAATCGGTGTACAACGTCATCTCTTATACTAACAAAAACAAAACACAGACAGTTGCGCATCGATAATTGCTTCATTGTGTAATTTTTAATTTAATAAAAAACTAAATTTAATTCAAGAATTATTGTTTCTGGGGTGGTACGAAGTTCGTCGGGTCAGCTAGTATATTATAAAAATGAATATTGAATCGTTTGTCCATTATGTTTTCCTTAATCATTAATCCGATTGCGATGAAACTTTGATGATCTGTTGTTCGTATACCAGCGAAGGTTTCTATGCATATTGGTGAGCTCTTGCGTGATGAAATTTGTATAAAAAATTACGGCGCGGGTAAAAATTAGGTGGCGAGCGAGTTGTTTGAAAAAGGAGTGTATTTAATGCAATTTAACGGCAGGGAGGGGGAGGTGAATACGGGAGGGGGGGAGGTGAATACGTGAGTGGGGGGCAGGGAAGGAGACAGAATTAAAACACAAACACTTTCTTTCTTTGAAAGGCATTGCAACGCATGCCGTGGTAAATAAAAATATAGCTACAAGTTATATTTAGTCATAAAATTACACGTTTCAAAAACTTTAATATATATAGAAGTGTATTCGGATATTATTTGAATTATTTGGGTGACGCCGATGCATCATTTTGGCAACGGAGGAAGGCGTAACGGGATTTAATTTGAAGGGATTTTATTTAAAACTTGCTGGTACCCGGCATGCGTTGCTCTGCCATATACTAAAGATTTTTTTCTCCCTGCGCGTCCTTTTTCATTCGTTCCATTCATCTTCTTCCTCCCCCTTCCTCTCTCGCATTCCCGATCCTCCTCCTCCACCCTCCCTCTCCTTACTCTACTCACCCCCTTCCCCCATCCCGCTAACCTCCCTCCTGAGTTCCCCTCCCCCTCTCGTATTCGCCTCCCCCCTCCTGCATTCCATACGTTCATTCCCGATACATTCAGTTTTCAAACAGCTTCCCCCCCCTTCCTTCGTCCCCTGAACCCCCCTCCCGAGTTCTCCTTCCCCTTCCATATTCGCCTCCCCCCTCCTGAGTTCAACTCCACCTTCCCTTTCCCCTATCCTTCCCCCCCTCCCCCCCCCCTTCTCCACTTCTCCACTTCTCCCCTTAACCCCACCCCTCCCCCCTCCACCTCCCACCTCTCGCATTCCACACATTCATTCCCGGTTCTTTCAGTTTTGGTACCCGGCCTGCACATCCTTTCCCATTCGTCCCCTCACCATCCTCCTCCCCTTTCTCCCCCACGTACCCCCTCCCCTCTCGAGTTACCACTCCTCCTCCACCACTTTCCCTCTCCTCACTCAACCCCCCTTCCTTCCTCCCAAGTTCCCCTCCGCTCTCTTGAGTTTCCTTCCCCCTTCCTGCATTCCATACATTCATTTCCGATACATTAAATTTTTAAACAGCTCCTTCCCCTGCCCCCGACCCGGGAACCCTCCTCCTGAGTTCCCCTCCCCCCCCCGTATTCACCTTCCCCTTCCCGAGTTCTCCTCCACCTTCCTTCTCCCCACACCACTCCTTCAACCTCCACCCCCCCCTCCCCTTC
Source organism: Limnephilus lunatus (assembly GCA_917563855.2). Taxonomy (NCBI): domain Eukaryota; kingdom Metazoa; phylum Arthropoda; class Insecta; order Trichoptera; family Limnephilidae; genus Limnephilus; species Limnephilus lunatus. Next base: position 63,209,163 of record OU830604.1, read on the forward strand.
CACGATCCCCAAACTCCACTCCATCCCTTGATCCCCCTCCCCCACCCGCCTCCCCAAACCTACCCCTCCCCCTCCTTCCTTCTCTCCCTCCTCCTCCTCACCCAACCCTCTACATCACACCCTCCTCCCCTTACCCATACCCTCCCCCTTCCCCCTACCACCTCTTACATTCCACACATTCATTCCCGGTACATTCAGATTTCAAACTGCTCGCGTGCCACCTGTTTTATACAAATTTCATTCCAGAGCTCTAGAGTAGTTTTATAAAAAATAACGAAAAAAAGATTTATCCAATTTGGTGCAATTGTTCGGAATTTATTGTGCATACATTGATTTCCGCGATTTATTTTTAGAGATTGATATTTACTACGACGCCAAGGCAACAATTTGATTGCTTTCTTCTGACGTTTGCAAAGAATATTAGGTAGAATAGTTTATATGGGAAAATGAAATTGTTATTTTTACCATCTTCCTTGCAATTTTTACATATTTTCTCACCTTTTAAAGCTTCCCTGGACTACGACAAACATTTCAAAACCATAATCAGCAGCTAAATCGGCCCAGCTGTTCTCGAGTTTTAGCGAGACAAACGAACACCAATTGATTTTTATTTATATAATAATAGTAGATGAAAGTTTTTGTTTTATGTGTTCCACAATAATGTTATTGCATTTAAAAACAAGTACTGTTATCCACATAACAAGGAACTCCAATGTTCAATTTTTTTAAATATTTTTTTTATGAATAATGACCTTCTAACTTAAATAACTAGGTACATATTTTTTTTATTTTTAGAGTTAGTTTTAATAGTTATGTTCATTTGGTATGAGAGTTATATGGAAGAAAGTACGATAGGTACTATATGATAAGTTAAAATATTATTTAGGGGGGATTATGTAGGGAACGATATTCTACAAAGGAAAAATAGTTTTTACGCTGGCAACTCAGCCGACGTCACTTAGCGCCGAGCTAAGTTCGTTAAATTAACCGAAGATTCATTCGTCTTCCGACCGTCCAGTCCGCCGCTCACTTGTAGAGATATCGTCTCCCTCATACTTCCTTCTGATATAAATTTGTCGTGTGTAAATTAAAATAAATATTAGCTTCAGTGCAAACTAGTTATTTTATTTGAAATATTCTCAGTACACTTTTGGGTACATTTATGGAGTCAGATAAATTGGTAAACTTGGGCGGATTGCCCGAACGCATGGTAAGTTACAGTCTACCTACATGGGTTCACATCCCCCAACAGTCATCCCCGCCAAAATTTATTATATTATTATATTTTTCAATATTATTACGGAGAGTTGTATAAAAATTGTTAGAATTTTCTTTTTTAGCTTTTAAAATCAATATTATTGAAAACGAAGCATCACCTGCACAATCGTAGGCAAATAAGATACGGTGCCGATCAGCTGTTCGATGTCGGCCATTTTGGATTTCAAAGTTTGCATAGTTGGCCGTGGAGTAGGTAGCATTATGATACAGTATTATATACAATTTTTTCGTACAGTTTAAAGTTTTTCAATATTTTACTATCTTACGAATATTATAAATGCGAAAGTTTGTATGGATGGTCCTTACTCTTTCACGCAATAAATATGGAATGGAATTTAAAAATTCTTTCACTAATCGAAAGCTACATTATTTGCGAGTAACAAAGGCTATATATATTGGTAAGCTCTGGCGTTTTGAATAAGCTGTGGCGTTATGAAATTATGTATCATACGTTTTCTGACCCTAACAAAATCGAGTTATTGCAAACGTCAAACAAATTGTTACCTTGGATATAATGTTTTTTTTTTTTTAATTTTAGGCTCAAAAAGAGTGCTTTGTTGTGCTTAAAAAGAGTGAAAAAAAAAGTTGGCGTCGTAGTTAATATGTACCTATCTCTAAAAATGTTTATTGTTATTTTGTTATTTTTTTACGTTACTCTGGATTCAAATATGAATAAAATATTAATAGAGGGAGCAGGTACTTAAAACAATTTTTTATTTCTATAATTTAAATATTTTCTAAAATAGAATTTTTATTTGCGAAATGTCATTCTCAAGAATTTTATTTTTCTTATCGTTATTTGTTGTTTGAATTATGTGATTTTTTTTAAACAGAGATAATTGAGGAATGTGAAACGACATAGGCTATTTTTTATCACGGAAAATAATTTCATTACCGTGGGAAAATTCTTTATACAGTAATTTCCCACTAATACCGTGCGAGCGAAGCCGTGGATAAAAGCTAGTTTTAAATAATAGAAATAAACTAGTAGAGATAGTTCTATTTTTGATAGTGAATTATTTAGGCCTAAATAATGTTTCAATAAACACAACAACTAAATCTCTATTACAGTATGAAATAACGAATAATGAAATGTTGTTAATACCGATGGCTACATTTCAATACAATGATTGGAATAATATAGTGAGGAGTGACTTCAGTACTAAACATTCAATAATACCAACTTGAAAGTGTGTTTTAATGATACCATTAAAAATGCACTTTTTAATATTTAGTTGCCGGCCATTTCGGATTTCGAAGTTCGGAGAGTTGGCCGTGAAAGTAGGTAGCATTATGACATATATATATTTATTTTACGCCCAGACGGCTTCTACATAAAAATATAAAGACAGTACAATTTTAACATATAAAATATAAAAATAATGTTTCGATAAAAAAAACAAAAATACATACATGAAATAAAAATAAAAGCAAAAAAAATTATAAACTACAGGAGAAATACAAAACAATAAAGTTGTGATAAAAAATAAAAAATACATGCATGATATAAATATATAAAGAAACAAATTTTTAAGTACGATGATCAAGTAGGTATGTGTTACAAATTTGCAACAATAATCATGAATAACACCTAAATAAGTACTTGTCGGTTTCTCATAGCGTCAAACCGCTATGTGTAGATCTAGGCTCGTATGATGCAGGAGTACGGAACTGTTCAATTTGAATTTTTTAGTTTAAAAAAATGTATCTATAGTAAATTTGTCGATGAAGTAAATTAACAAAAAAAAAATCCTTCTCATAACGTGAAACCGCTATGTGTAGATGTAGGTTCGTAAGTTGCACGAGTTCGGGACCGTTTAATTTGAATTTGAATATTTCAGATAAAAAAAGTACAGTACATTTGTCGATGCAGTAAATTTCCAAAAAAAATTCCTTAGTTTAATTCCAGTGAGTATTTAGATTATGGATTAATGATTTTGTTATTTCATGTTTATAGTGTATCAGTGAAATATTCTATACATCTATGTGCGAATACACATTACCCAAGTTTTGAATTCTGTATAGTGGTATATTGAATTGTAAACTATAAGGTGGAATTATTGTATTGTAAATAAAATGGTAGAACTGACCTTGTGTTTCTGGCTGGCACATTAACATTTATGAGCGCCAAGAATAAATATGGCATATTGTAGGATTGGTTTGTACAGTTATTATAAGCAATAATTATTAGCCTGAAACACACATCAACATTGAAAAAATCTCCCGAGAAAAGATAAATGCCGCCGAAGGGACTTGAACCCGCGTCCTTCTGATATCCGGTCAACTGCTCTACCAACTGAGCTACGTCGGCTTATCTCCCACCCGCCAAATAATTCAATTCAATTCCCTTTGTGCTATGCATAAAAATCTTGTCTTAAACATTAGTTTACCAATTAAAAATAATAATTGGTTTGTACAGTTTAAAGTTTTCCAACATTTTAAATAATAGAGATAAACCAACAGAGATACCTCTATTTTTGATACTGAATTATTTAGGCCTACATAATATTTCAATAACCACAACGAAATCTCTATAGACAGTATGAAATAACAAATAACATGAATTGTTTTTAATACCGATGGCTTGTGTCATACCTACATTTCAATACAATTACTAGTGACAAGATTAAAAATGCACTTTTTAATAACTTTTCTAAAACTCTACAATTAATATTATTTAATAAAACTTATATATTCAGGATCAACGTTTATTGGTCGATATGACCATATTATTTTAAAGCCTAATATTTTTCACTGGAGTTCCTTATTGTAAAGTTCCTTAATCAATGATTAATATTATTTCAAATATGTTCGGGGAAACTCCAACGTAAGTCAAGGATTACAAGTTGCTTTATTTACGTTATCTTAAGGTTTACAGTGAATATTTAACTGAACCGGACGTTCGTAACGTCTCTACGTCAGACGGTTGCTTTAAGTTATTCGAAAGCTGGCCGCCCAAACACATCTATCATAAGCCTTCGGCTATTTTCATAACCTAACTAAACTAAATAATCATCACGTCGTTTCCCCGCAGGGGTAGGCAGAGAGAATGGACCGCCAAACAACTCGGTCTTGACACACACTCTTTCTAATAGTCCATGTACCGATTAGACATTGCTCACGTTCCGTCCTCTTCTTTATGCCACCGAAGGGTTGGTGATATGATGGGTAGCGAGCATTATCGACATTCACGCATTAAACACGAGCGGCGATAAATGATACTCTTCCAAGCTACTTATTTAACTGGCATCTGTTAATTAAGACACCAAAAAACTACTTATAACTATCTATAATAACGACGTCTGTTAAAGGATTTTGATACTACATATCTATCCTATATATTACAATACAATAAAATACATTTTGTGAATAAGGTCTGAAAACGACGATAATATCGGCCATGCCCACTACAGCACCATTTGCTAAATTTGCAACCGCTGCGAACTTGCATTTCCAAAATTTTAGACACATTTATTTCTATAAATACTTATATATTGCATTATATACAACACATTAATGTTATGCTCAAATTTCTAAAACTATAAAAGACTAGCTTTTACCGCCGGCTTCGATCGCATAATGCCCCACCCCCCCGCTCCTACCACTGCCCCTCCCCCTCCCCTAATCAATCAACAATCAAATACGCATCTTTTCGCATTCATAATATTAGTATAGCTGTTGGCTTAGGTCAAAATGTAGATAAGTACCTATTTTATATTTGTATCTACCTATACTAAATATTCATTTTAGAAAACTAATATTTGAATTTTCGCTATCAAAGAAATAATATTGACAGCCCACGCAAAAATTTTCTTAGTAACACGCTTTGCCAATAAACGTATAATAGATAATTTCATAACGCCACAGCTTATTCATAACGCCAGAGCTTACCAATATATATATATATACATATATAGCCCATGTTACTTGCAAGTAAAGTAGCTTTCGATTAGTGAAAGAATCTATAAATTCCATTCGATATTTATTGCGTGAAAGAGTAAAATCCAACCATCATCCAACCATCCAACCATCCATCCAACCATCCATACAAACTTTCGCATTTATAATATAAGTAAGATAAGATGTGTTAAAATAATTAGTCTCAGTTGATTAAAAACAAGTCAGTTGACAGTAGAGGCAAGTAAGATAAGTAGAACAAGTAGAACTGAAAAGCCGATTCTTAGCTAGACATAAATTGATCCGTGTTACGTTTAAAGAATAATCGCATGAAAGTACTAAGAAATGTGCTTTATATTTAAAATGAAACCCTCTCAACGTTTTAATGAGACAAAGCGCGGCTCCGGCAGACTCATGAATCACTGAAATATTAACATAATGACGGCACCGTCACAGGCCGGGCAAACTGGCAGCCGACAGACTGGCAGCCGCTTTATCGGCAACAGATACCTATTTCAGAACTTACTGCGAATGCACTGGACAAACAGATTCTAGAAGTGTCATTTATACTGACTTTAAAGGAAACATTCTAAAAAGCAAAAAAACTGAAATTTAAAAAATAGATTAATTTTATGTATACGAATTCCTCTTAAAAGAAATTAATAAATGCTGTTTAATAAGAGCTTTTAGAACCAATTGAAATATAGGAACAAACCTTAAAAACTCAAAAAGGAGTTCTCATTTATTAAATATTTTCCTTTCAATATTTTTCTTATTAAACACTTTCAGCCTTACTAAAACACGTCGTGAAAATTTTATTCAATTGATAAACGACCGTGCGTCCAAACCATTTTCATTTTACGTTTGCATGTTAATGTCGATTAGATTACTATGTCAATGATCTCTACCTTTATAATACTTTTGATAAATAATAACATATCCATAATAATAATTTTATTCTTTGATTTATATAAATGTAGAACGATCCATATAGAGAAAGGTAAAATTGTAGATAGAGAGGAGGGTATATTTAGAAATTTCAAAATTGAAAGTATGAAAGGGGATGAGGTTTATAAATATCTAGGATATCCGCAATCAAATAGATTTAATCATAGTAGTATTAAACATGATATTAAGATTAAATTTAAAACTAGTATCAGAAAAATTTTAAACTGCAATCTATCTGCTAAAAATTGAGTAAAGGCAATAAATACTTGGGCAATACCTCTATTAACTTACTCATTTGGCATAATTAAATGGTCTAATACAGATTTCGATAGCTAAGAACGATTAATTAGAACTACGTTAACAAATTTTAATTGTCATCATCCAAATTCAGCTATAGAACGAATTAATTTACCTAGAAATTTAGGAAGTAGAGATATAGTCAAAATAACATCTTTAAAACATAATAAGGTAGAAATGCTAAGAATTTTTTTCCATAGGAATGATAGTTCAGAAATGCATAAAATAATTTGCAAGGCAGATAGAAATATTTCGCCATTAAATTTATACGATGAGAATGCCAGCATTCTTATAAATACCAACCAGGAATTATTAGATTCCTGGTCAAATAAAATTCTTCACGCAAAACACTTCAACTTTCTCAACCAAACATATGTTGACAAACTTTCGTCAAACAAATGGTTGAGTTTTGGACAGTTGAGCGCAAAAATTGAAGGCTTTATGCTTGCCATTCAAGGTAGAGTCATTAATACTAAAAATTATAGGAAGCATATCATCAAAGATACAAATCAATTTGATGATTATGTAGAAAATTTTTGGCTTTTCCGGAAACTACAGAACATATTATATCGTGATGTTCTGTATTAGCGCCTACCGAGTATAAATGTAGGAACAACCAAGTTTTAAAAATAATTCACCAAAGTTTGGTAACTAAACATAACTTGATTGACTGCCGTAACGTACCATATTATGAATATGAACCAAATTCATTTTTAGAAAATGAATTTTATAAAATTTATTATGATAAAACTATTCTAACAAACAGAACAATTAGTCATAATAGACTCGATATAGTTTTACATGACAAAATTTAAAAAATAACTTATATAATTGATGTCGCTTTTCCAAATTCTTGTAGGTAATATTCAGAAAACTTATTCTGAAAGAATAATAAAATATACAAATTTAGGAAATGAGATTAAAAGTATTTGGCATTCTCAGACTATAAAATATTACCATTTGTTATTTCTGCTACTGGCATTATACCTAGCTCTCTCATTCAAAATTTAGGCGTATTAGATTTGTGAAAGAATTTATATATAAAAATGCAAAAGGCAGTCATTTTAAATACATGTAGGATTACGAAAGATTTTTTAAATATTTATATTGAAGGATCAGTAGGATTTATCGGACCAGTTAGGATTTCATCAGAGCCGAACCCTCTGATATGAAAATATCTGGAGTCGGTGAAATATTTTCCCATTATGTTTCCGGTGGATTGACGTATTGTTCTTGTATTGGTTTGTATGTATTATACTTACATAGTGCACTTACATTGCGTGAATTTACTAGATAATCATTTATGGAAAAGTGTGTGGAAGGGTTTAGTCTTTCATTTGGGAAAGATTTAACCCGGACATAAAATCTGGAGCACCCTTCTTACAAGTACCTTTAAATATTATTTAATTGCTAATTATACTTTTTTATTTTTATTTTGCCAGCATTTTTGTTATTTTATGTTTGTTATTTCATTTCTAAGTCGTATTTGAATATATGTATTTTATGGTTACAAGATTATATTATAATTATTTTATTTAAATACTACCTGGGTTACCCGGCTTCGCTCAGGACAATAAGATAGTGTTCTGGAATATTGCACAATGATGTTCCCGATTCCCTATTCCTGATCATTCCACGACATACTCCGCCACTCCTTCCACAACTTTCTACAGCTCCATGGAACCTTCTAGAACTTTCCGGAAGACTGTTCTAGAAATTTCAAGAGGGCGAAACTTTCAGCCCTTATATCTTTAAAAGCACGCCCTTTAGGTAAAAACGGATACCCTTATTCCCTAGGGGGGATAGAGATCTACCACACCATATAACTCCCTGGGTTACCCGGCTTCGCTCAGGACAATAAGATAGTGTTCTGGAATGTTGCACAATGATGTTCCCAATTCCCTATTCCTGATCATTCCACGACATACTCCGCCACTCCTTCCACAACTTTCTACAGCTCTATGGAACCTTCTAGAACTTTCCGGAAGACTGTTCTAGAAATTTTAAGAGGGCGAAACTTTCAGCCCTTATATCTTTAAAAGAACGCCCTTTAGGTAAAAACGGATACCCTTATTCCCTAGGGGGGATAGAGATCTACCACACCATATAACTCCCTTGATCGTACCGGGACTCGTTTCTGAGTTTTCGCGAGCTGCACGTTTTTTTGGACTTTCTTTTATAACATATGCCATATTCAAATAAATAAAATGTTACTCCTTACATGTCCTTTCCCGTGCGTTACCCTCCAGCGTTCCACTTCCACCTTCCCCACCACCGCTCTCCCGCTCCCCCGTCCCGCCAACCACCCTGGCACTGCATTTCTTGACTCCTCTCCTTCTCTCCCGCCCGGCCCGTAGACGAAAATTTTTTCTAATACTAACAATTTTTAACTCGTGATATCTTTCTAATTAAATATCCGAATTGAAAAATTCAAAAAGTTAAATAAAGGTATTAAAGCTGTCTTAAATATGAAGTAATTTATTTTGATAAGGATATAAACCAAGATACAAATAAAGTGCCTTTTCAAGCGGCGACATATTAATTAAATTTTTAAAATAAAAGAATACTTATTGTGGCATAACCATAATAGTTAGACATATGCTGTCGTGACTTTTTTTGTAAATAATGTTGTGTTCTATAAAGTCGTGGTACATTGTTTTATTCTATCATCAATAATTTTCGCAGCGCACGCGATTTATAGAATATTTTAGGTAATTTTTTTACACCCTGGGTTACATTATTGAAGTTTTAGTAAGGATGCCTATTTTTTTTAATATAATATAGCCTACGTCACCCAGAGATAGTCTAGCTTCCTAACAACGAAAGAATTTTTCAAATCGGTTCAGTAGTTTCGGAGCCTATTCGATGCAAACAAACACACAAACAAACAAACAAACAAATATTACCTCTTTATATAGTGTAGTAGATAATATCTATGTTTAAAATTGTGAAGGGTTATAAAGACAGCCCTGATTAATTTACCCATAATTTGTTCCCCTTTCGGAATAACTCATGTATGTCTCATAGTTTTGTCTCCATTATTACCATAGTGAGAAATGTGATCTGAACCTTGTTAGAAAGAAAAAACACCAGGCGTTAAATTAAAAAAAAAATTATAAACATTTTTAAACGTTTATAATAACATAAGCAAGCCAGCAAACAAACATTAATTTTTATTTAATATGTATGAAAAGATTTGTCTTATAAAATAGGTACGTGTTTTAATTTTTTTTTGAATAAAACAATTACTTTGTTTGTAACCACGTTTTTTAATGATTTAATTTTTACAACCTACCGGTTTCGCTTATCACAAGCATCTTCAGGGTATATAAATTAAGCTGATCAAAAACCGATATGTTTTGTCCCTTTCTATATGTATACCAATCATTGACGTATGATATCTAGACGCGCCCTGTGAAATGCAAAATGACCCCAGAAGCCAGCAAAAGCAGGCTCACGGCCCATTTATGAAAAAGTGCCTGCATTGTTTTGCACCGTTTAGATCGCATAGTGCTTTGTGTTGTACCTTTTATCGGTCTACAACATAGATTCTCAACCTTTTTTTGCCCACCGCCCACTTTGACAATACATTTTTTTCTAGCGCCCCCCAATTGCTTTTACATACCATCTTAGAGGGAGGGGGAGGGGGGGGGGATGGGTTTCTCTTGGTTTCCTTAAAGTCCGTTTTTATTTTTAACATACTATGTACCTAGTATGTAAAAAATAGTCGCGAACAGAAACAGCTATTGCCACAATTATATTTAAACGTGTAATTACACTGTAATATTAATACGTAATCGTAAGAAAGGCTATGACTCCTATCCTATTTCTAAGAAGAAGATTGTTTCAATGAGACCAATTAAAACGCATACTTAATTATATAGAGAAGTATTTTTATTAACGTCGAAAACATATTGAATTTATAACTTATCTAATGAGATGGTTGAATTTGATGCGTTTTAAGAAGTTTGTATATATTAGGCTCGATAATACTTAAAAACAAACGAGGATCGCCGCGTTCAGTAATATGGAGTCTAATTGTCTTTTTAGTTACCAACGTTGCTACAGCACTGAATCCACGTTCAGCTAAATAAGACAATGGGAATGTTATTAAAAATCGTTGAACTATCGACCATAATCCTGGGTACAGTTGCGAAATCGGCTTCTGCAGCCAAAACTCTTGGTAGCCATTCTTAAATTTAATTTTTAATTCCTCACTTGTCGTCAGTTCTATTAATTCTTCTTTTAACTGGGATGACCCTGCTGTGTTGACATTTGAAAAAGGATCCAAAATCCAGTCTGGTATGTCCATGTTTAAAATATCCCGGAATCGTTCCTTGAAATCATTGTGGAGGTTTTCCAAGTGTTGACAGTAAACAAGCAAGTCTTTTTTCATGAATGATACTGCTGATAAATTTGAGAAGTTATTAAATTCTCGTCTGCCGACATTTCTTTTGTATAATAGCAGTTTGGATACAAAAGCTGCAACTCAATTTTTTGTCTTAATCAAATTTAAGTCGTCGCCTTCTTGAAATTGAAGATTGATATCATTAAACAATTTATACAGGTCTGTCAAGTACGCAATATCGTTCTTCGATGAGGTGAGGTTGTCGCGCAATTCTGTGTCTTTGTTTCCTAGGAACTCTAACACAGACTCAAATAGATTGTAAAATCTAGTCAAACAAGAATCCTTTGATAGCCAGCGCACCTCTGTGTGAAGCAGCAATCGGTTGAAATCTTCATCATTGGCAATGCAAAGCTGACTAAATAATCTGTCATTCAATGAGTTACATCTGATTTTATTAACTGCTCTGATAACATATTGCAGTGATGTATGGAGGCGTTCACTCAGATTTTTCGCAACCAAATGCTGGCGATGAATTACACAATGCACATGCACAGCAAGCAAGTCAGGAACTTTATTTTTTAAGCACGCTACGAACCCTTTGTGACGCCCTGTCATAGCTGGGCGCCATCCGTAGCAGCTGACAAAATATTGTTTAAAGAAATTTCCTTTTCGTCACAAAACTTTTTCAGTGTATTAAATATGGTTTCTCCTTTTGTATCTGTTTCCAAATTTGTAACAAACAATAGTTCTTGACATATTTTCTCATCTTTGATGAACCTCACGTATGACAATAACAATGCTTCATTGGTTGGCGAAGTGGACTCATCCAGCTGAATTGAAAATCGACAAGACTGCAGATGATTGCACAATGATTCTTCAATGTTTTCAGCCATTTCATCAATTGAACTATTGCTCAAAGGAATTTTTCGGATAATATCTGCAGCTGGTTTATGGAGCACAGTGGTTATTCCTTCTTTTACTGCTGGTAAAATTAAATCTTTATTTTATTTTATTTATATTTGGGAAAGTTGACAGCAAATCATAAATTACACAATAATACAATTATAAAATGGTTAATTATGCCAATTATAAACTTTCCACAGATAATAATAGTAAATTAATGTGTGACATTATAAAGGTGTTAACTTAATTACTTCATTTTTAGTTACATTATGTGAGGGGGGGAGGAGAAATATAGGATAAGGATTAAAAGGCTAAGGACGCGAATATATAGAGGGAGGGGTAGATTAAACTTCCGAGTTTGAGTCATGTTCCTTAGTGAGATTTTGTTTTATGTCATGTAACGTCGAGTTAAAAATGTCAATGTGGTAATAATTTAAGTTGAATGAATGTGTGGATCTGTAGATAAATGAATTATGTTTGGAGTTAGTCTTGCAAAGAGGGAGATTAAAAGTAAGCGACTGTCTACTGTTGCGATTAGGAACGTAGAATGATAGGCGTTGAAGAAGATCAGGACTATCGATTTATTAGTGAGTAAGCAGTAAGTTACACATATAAAATGATATCTGCGATAAGTGAATTCGGTTATAATAGTCATTCAATCTAGCGTAGAAAGTACAGCTAACACAATATTTTATTGGTGTGGGTGCATAATATAGTTTAAAATAATAATAATGTATAACTCTTGTAATACGCATCTCAAGCCCGGCTAATGATATTATTATTCTGATCTTGATATAATCATAATAGTCTGTATAATTATCATCATAATAAAATATCATAAAATCTATAATCATAATAAAATAATAATGATGTATAAGTTTTGTGAAGTGCGCCTCAAGTCCGGCTAATGATATTATTATTCTGATGTGGATGTAATCAGATAGAAGTAGGTATCCATATTTAAAGTGAGAACGGTTAGTAATATCATTCAGTACATACATTAGTAGAATTATTGTTAACATTAAATTAGTATAAAGTAAGTTGCTTACCACGGAACAAAAGATAATAAGAGTGAGAGAGACCGCTATTGTTCCTCGAGTGTTTCTAACTGTCAGGCGTGTAAGGGATCGCCAACTGGCGGTAACATGTATTCCACGTTGGTTCATGAAAAGTGTTGGTGATTTAAAAATGAATTAGAAAGTTTATGAGATAGGGTAAAATGGGAGAGAGAGGGTAAGTGTGATAGGAGTGGATAATGAGAGGGGGAAAATGTGTGGGGAAATACATGAGTAGATAAAAAATATATTTTACGACGCGAAGAGCATGCAAATCGACTTAGGAAATTTTCTTGAGGTCCTCTTCCTTCGCAATTAATATGGGGGGCGAAGTAGGGTTTTTCCTCACGAATATCCTGCTGTTTTTCAGCCACGTGAATTTGTACCCCTTCTCCTGAGCAAACCCCTTGGCACGAAAAAGCAGGTTTTTGTTAAAGCTAGTCAGATGGTCGTTGACATAAATTTTTCTTTCGTCACCGGGGTAATTTAGGTCCTTCGTGGTTATTCCTTTTCTTCGTCGAATTTCCGAGATGAATTCATTTTTACGTGAGCGGCTGGTGAATTTTACGATTATTGGTTTAATTAGTTTAGAGTGAAGTGGGTCTTTCGCCGAGACCCTGGTGGCGAACTCGATTTCATTAGTTTTGAAATTGTGAATACCAATTATGTTTGCTATTTCTGATACGATGTTTGGAATGTTTTCGTTTTTATCTTGTGGTATTCCTTTTATTTCGATATTCTGAAGTCGCATCCATTGTTCCCTTTTGTTTGTGTCATCTTGCATTGATTTGATTGTGGATTGAAGAGAGGAAACTTCTTTTTCCAGATTGTCTACTTTGCTCATCGATTGTTCGAAGGCTTGGAATTTCTTTGTAAATTCGTCCGATTTAGAATTGTTGAAGTCAACCGATTTTTTTAATTCTGACATGTCTTCCTTCACTTGACTGTTGAGAGTTTTAAGGGAGGCGAGTTCAGATGAAATTTTTCTAATTTCGATCATCACGTCTTCTATGGAGTTTGTTGAAGCGGTTGATTGAGGTGGGGTCTTGCAGGTTGGGCAGCGCCACGTTCTTCTTTTTTCATTATTTGCTTTGCGAAACGTGGTTTCTGTTGTTCCTCCGCATTCGTAGTGGAACTGTTTATTGCAGAAGTGACATGTGATTCCATCGCTAATAGCCAGTTGGCACTTGAAGCAATGCATATTGAAAAAGGTTGGCCGCCTCTGGATTGATGGGTATAGAGGTAAGTATTGTATTTCGCCTAGTGCAGTAACGCAGCGCTCTGTATTCGTAGGTAGCACTGAAATAATGGTAACTTCGGCCTGCACTTTTAACTTTTGTTATTATTGATTTTGAGAATGACACACTATTAATTTTTAAAAGCAAATATGACACCCACTTTCATATGAATTCACTGTAGAGTTTCGTAAAGTTTAATGTTATGAACTGTAGTTTTGAACTGTTAAAATGTTATAATTTTTAAGGAGCAAATGATAATCTGCCACACTTGACTGTTATATTATTGATAATTATCCCCAATAGTATGTGGTTTACCTGTTTTAGCAATCAACAATGAGATATTGTACGAAGCTCGAAGTCCATCATCGTCTTGCTTAGAAGCTGTCGAAAATTGTTTTGATATATTTGGCTGAATTTCGTACTTCTTTTTCATGTCTTGAAAATAGGTCACATCTTTGTCTTTCTTATCCTGGTGGATTTTATTAATGTGATCTTGAAGCCTAGAAGGCTCCATCGCTTCATTTGAAAATGTTTTTCGACAAATAAGGCACATTGACGATGATGGCTTTTCGATAAATCCGTATTTAATATTATGCACACCATATTGCCGTATCTTCTTTTTTACTTTCGCCATGGGTTTTTAATAACAAAAATTAACCAATAATTAGGTTTACTTTGCTTTATTAGTACGTAATTAGAGTGTTTTGTTATACCATATTTTTTTACTTGCCAACGCCCCCCTGTGCCATCTCAACGCCCCCCAATTGTCTCTGGATCTTCTACCGCCCCCCTGAAGGTCTCAAACGCCCCCAAGGGGGCGTTATCGCCCACGTTGAGAACCTATGGTCTACAAGGTCTACACCGAAACCAATTTGTGTTCCAGCCGTCCGCACCGGAGTTAATTTTTTCAAACACAAAAATATCTAACTTCCGAATGTTGTACAAAGTACACACCACGGACTTTATTTTTGAAAATGTAGTCAGCTATCTGACTACAACAAAAAAATAGACCTTACATATGTCTTTTAGACAGCGTTTTCATAAACGTAATAATGTTACAGAATTACTTTTGTTGCCATCAAAGTTTCCTACGTCATCAAATCACCGCACTGCCTGTGTTCGACTACTAATACATACAAGGAGGGCTAGCATCACAATTTGGAAGAGTTTTCAAACTTTTTTAAAGCGCGACCCGCTTTTAGTAATAAAATAAATTATATTATTTCCATAAATTATAATTATAGTTACATAAATTCACCACCAGCTGTTTTTTAGGAATGATCAACCTTTTTAGTCGAAGTATTATTAATGTATCCATTATTATTATGTACTTATGCGGACCTTGGTGGGACGGTATGTACAACATAACCTGGTTAACTTTTTTGTCGGTGGAGTCGCAAACCTGCTTTACATATTATAAAACAATATTTGTTTAATTAAACTATCAAAGAGGGTAAAAAAAAGCCGCAGCTGAAAATTTTATATCCGCTATGCCAAAACAATGAATGATATCGATTTTTTTTCATTTGGAAATGTTAAATTTTGGCGGTTGATTCAAAAAGGGCAAAAATTGCCAGACAAAATTTTTACTACGTTCAAGGTCAAACCAGTAAATGGTGTTAGTTTATTTTCGTTTGTAATTAGAATATTTATAAGTACAATATTTCGTCAAGATAATTTTTGTTATTTTGTAAAACGGAAACCTTTAAAATACATAAAACACAGATTTTAACAAAAAATCGTTGCAAAATTCTTTAATTAAGGTCGCAAGTTAAACAATTAACAATTACAATTAACATTTATAATTTAATTGTATGAAACTTCCCCCGATAGATAAAAATCGTAAGATATACTCCAAAAAACATTATTAACACGTATTACAAGATATATAGGTATACGAAAAATTTCGTAATTCATTGTTTTTTTCAAATCCTTTTTGAGACATTTTCCGTGAGATTTTTGTCCTATTTCAAACGAGTCATGTTATTAAGAATAGCGCGCTCCTTCTAACACTTGTATTTACGTATCTTCCCTTCCTCTTCTTTTTGAGCGCTTACTACTGGGATTTAAGTATCCACTAATTTCAGAATTTTTTTTTATTTATTATACGCAAAAAACTTAATGTTTTGAGTAGCTGATTCAAAACTTTAAAAAGAAATTATATTTTTTGGCTAATACCTTTTGCAAAACGGAACAGAAGCCTTTGAATATTTTTAGCGCAATTTTTTGATATTTTTTTGTAGTCAGTCCGAAAAGCAGTAAATGGGCTTGCGGACCGCTGGTTGCTCATCACTGTGTTAATGATGAGCAACCAACTTGGGTAGCCCACGGTGCATGGGCGGTAAAAAGATGATTTTTTCGTAAATGTTTTCAAGCAAATGATGATTGGTTTTTTTAATAAACTCATTAAGCTTACGAATCAACAGAAAAAAAATGCAGACGCATCTGCCGCCAAGACCTGGACAAACATCACTCCATTAACCCGGGCACCCCTGCTTAGTCACCAAACGTAGCGAATCACTTGGGGTGACCTATGGCAGAGGCGTTGGTTATCCAATAAATGGTTCCCGAGGCAGCGGTACCCATACTGGCCTCCGAAATTGAATCGCTTGTCAAAATAAAGAAAAAAAATATTTTTTTCCAATTAAATTTATGAATGTCTCGTGACCCCCACTTTGAAAACCACTGTATACAGCATGGCTTGTGGATATTGTTCATGCGGCCAATCCGTGAACAACTATCGATGTATTAGTTTGACAGAATTACACAATAGGATAACTTGGCGGTCAGTTGTTTATTGCCGGGAACTCTGTATGCAAGACGGCGGAATTGGAAGGAGAGTTTTGTTGCGAAATTACTGTTACTGGCGTTATTTTATTCTGATTGTTACTTTGAGAGGGCTTGTCTAGGGTATACTTGGTCGAAGATACCAATATAAGCTCACACATTGTATGTTTTCGATCAGTTTAATTTGTATATCCTGAAGATGATTGTGATAAGCGAAACCGGTCGGTAGTAAAAATTAAATCATTAAAATTCGTGGTTACAAACAAAGTGATTGTTTTATTTCAATTAATACGTCAAACCACAAAGTTACTGCTTTCTACCAAAATATATATTTTTTTTTCTTTTCCATTAATTTCAGTTCGAAAAAACGTAAGGTAAGCCATTTTAAAATTTTATTTATGTTTGCATGCAAAATTTTCATATTTAAAAATTATGTGTTTTTTTCGAATCAAACATTTTTAAAGCACATAGGGTGAGTGATACAGCTATTAGCTATTAGCTTTCAAAAACAGTTTTTAGTTTTCGGATACTTTAAGAAATATTCCATTTATTTGGATTTGTTGACCCACCTGACAAAATATGACTGAGGCCCGATGGGTTTAACTCATTGCATTTCATTTATACCTACGAGAACTACTCGTTCCAAAATCCTGTTTAAATGCAACGATACCAGGAATGAGCATATCAAACACTCGCTTGTACCTAGATTACATAAATTTAGTGATAATAAATTATAAATTGTAATAAATAGTAATACTAACGCCCATAAAGTTAGTAATATTGACTAGATGTGGCGGATCTTTTTAGCTGTTCGCAAGTAAGGTACCAGAAACCTATTCTATAATATTTTTCAATCAATATTAATTAAATCTAAGTCTTCATAAATCTATGCTCTATTTCATAAGTTTTTTTGTCATTTTTATATTCATTAGGAGATAGTATTCTATTCTTTCCGATGTCATTCCGATTTTTCATCGCATATTTAAACAGCGAATATTGTGAAATATCCCTATCATCTGTGGCTCGGATGCCGGCGCTCGGGAAAAATAAATCCATGTTTTTGTTGTTGAAGTAAAACTTCTTTACGCACGATTGACTTGGGGAGAAAGCTGATGAATGCGTGACGAGTGCGTTACGAAAAGTGTGATCGGGCGAGGCGAACGGTAATTGAGAAGGAGATTAGTGAAGATAGAAAGAGATAGAGTTACGTTTCGTATATTACCGTAGGGGCAAGAGAGAGAGAGGTGCGAGCACTCATTTTCTTTCTCTCTTTCTCTCATAGCCAGTTACGTTTCGTATGTCTAAGACACAGTGCAGGCCTAATGTCTGTATCACACCGTAGGAACAAGAGAGAACAGTGGGCGCGCACATGTTCTTTCTCTCTTCTTTTACAAGTTAGTGAAGTTTTACTTCAGTCGTGTGGTCTAAAGGTAACTGGTTTTTGGTTTTTTATGTAAAAATAAAATGTATGAAAGGCAAGCTTAGAATCGCTTGTGCCGATACCACTTTGAGAGCTACTTTTAATTTGACCATTGTAGCTTCTCTGAATGCTTTCAAATGAATGTTCAATGACATTTGCGGGTCACTTTTCGCAGCTGTCAATGGCGGAAATAATAATATTTTACATTTTCAAAGTAATTATTTCGTTAGAAATTGTTTGGTTGGTTTGTATTCAGGCTTGTCTGGAAATAATAAAATCAGTTTACATTTGTATGAATATATTTTTTGACATTTTTTTCCAAATGGGAGTTTTTTTAGTTAGCTATTCTGTGAAAACTAATATTATCATGTAATATACATGAATAATAAGACGTTTTATCTGGAAAACAGAAAACAATCGCAAAAAAAAACAATTGCGTTGTTTTTGTACCGATCTTTAACCAGAACTCGTCAAGGTTATTTTAGACACGGTTTGTATTGTCTTGATGGTAAGAGTTTTTTCTTAGCTCACGCATGTATTATTTGGCGGTAATATGAAGTTTAAAGAAATTAAATTACAGACGGCTTATTGGTAATTATAAACTTGTTAAATGTTGTTTCACATCAAGCCAAAACCTCAGTAACTAAAAGAAGAGTTGCTGGGTTAGCATCATATTTGGGCCCCACCCGGCCGCGGCGTCTTGTGTTCAATTCAATGTTTGTGGTGTTAGTAGGAGATTTTTAAATATTTTCAGGTTATTCGAATCCGGGAACGTTTGGTTTTCTTTTAAAACAGCTAAAAATATGAGTTCAAATTTATTTTGTAGCACCATTT
This sequence comes from Limnephilus lunatus, assembly GCA_917563855.2. Classification (NCBI taxonomy): domain Eukaryota; kingdom Metazoa; phylum Arthropoda; class Insecta; order Trichoptera; family Limnephilidae; genus Limnephilus; species Limnephilus lunatus. The sequence goes on from OU830604.1 coordinate 63,228,168, forward strand.
TAATTCAAAATTATAGGATGTCTTTGTTTAAACCACTTTTTGTAAAACCGGAGGAAGAGAGCGTCGCCTTCGAAACATATCCGTTTTAAATACGTTTAAAGTGGTTAATACAAAGGAATCGTTTAATTTTGAATTAAAAGGATGATTTTTAATTTAAATTTAAGTTATTATTGTGACAGCTGTTTCGGCTTACAAGCCCATTTTCAAACTGCGGTTAGAAAACTTTGAAACGATTTATCAATATGATTCAAAATTTCAATTTAAAAGATTCGTAAATTGTTTTATTATCGGACCGGTTTATTGAGAAAATTAAATGGAGATTAATTTATGAATTCTTCACAATTTACCAAATGGAGCTCTACGAATTAAACACAAAAACCATTAACTAAAAGGTTATTGACTGATGACAATAACGCGCGATTGAAACTACTAACCGTGTCCCTCTTTTCTGTACACATATTTACCAAATGCAGAAGGATTTTCGTTTAAAAATATGATTGAAATAATGATAAATTACCTTGCATTACAGAGTGTGAAATATTGTTGAATTGTCATGATTCGCAACACTCGAGGAATGCAAATAATATATTACAGTGATTTTAATCAAATTCTAGCTCCCCGCAAACCTTCAAAACTTGATGAAAGTGATGACAGGTCACTTCATAGAGTTCGCTGAACGATTTTTTTTTATATATAATTATTTATTTATTAGTTTTCAACGCCCTGATGGGCTTTTACATTACAAGTTTATAATATAGAGACAGTTTTTTTTAAACAAAAGATAAACTATAAAAAATAACTAGTACACGTCGTATGAGTATACAGATAAATTAAGGAAAAATAAAACATTACAATAAAAGAGAAAGTTTCTACGTTGTAAATAGCATAGAAAATAAACCAGTAGGTACTCGTATGTTAGTAATTACAAAATTTACAGGTAACTGTTTATTATGTTAGGTTATTATTTTACACCTGTCAAATGTCAAATATTCAAATAGTTCCAAATTACACATTCTCATCAAATGAAAGAGAAAATTTAATTCTTAATTTGTAGTATAAAAGTACTACTGTCCCCGGTCTCCCCTACTACTGTGTTAAAAATTGTAGCAACTAGTGTCGCGTCGTTTCCGTTTTATATCTCAACCAATATATCGCCTTGATGCCTCGCAGGTGCCGTAGTTCAGTTTCATTCGAATTTAAAATCACTCTAACGGGGCTAAAGAAGTTTCACTTGGCTAATATTCGCAACATTTCCGAATTCCCGGCAAAAGTACCTACAAGAGTCAAGAGTACCTAAATGGAAACGAAATTGACATGCGCTTCGCAGAACGACAAGTTGGCAGATATATGACGGACGCAAGCGCGCCGTGCAGTATATAGATATTGCCTCTTTAATATTCAAAAGAAAGTTGATTACGAGCAGGTCAGCTTATGGGTGTAGTTGAAGATTGAGAATGAACCCTCGGAGAGATGCCTCGAGGCAACCCGCAATGGGTTCATTAGGCGGCAAGACTAGAAGCGTGGCGTTAAATCTCTAGTATTTCAATTTGAAGAGCGCAAATCAAAGATACGAGTTATTACGTCTTAGCCGACATCCAGACAAGACGTCAGACGAAGAAGCTTATTATTATTGTGATTGAAATGATTTAAGCGTGCGTCATCAGGTAAATCTTCTGGGAATGGAAATTAGTACGTGGGAGCTACCCAATTACTACTGATGGTCTGGAGTCGGGATAGATTTGTCTTTGCTTATTGTATTTCAATATAACTTTGATCATAATAATTGTTGTTGAGAGAAAATTATCAGTAACTTCGTTTATATTAAATAGGTTCTGGTAAAACTTCCTCGTTTTCGCAGAGTCCTACAAACCGTCGTTATCAAATTACTCGGCGGATCAAAAAAGATATTAAAGTAATTTATATAACAGAATTGCATTTTGGATGCAGGGAGAGCAACATATAATTATCTATTTTATTAAAGGGGTTCTAAGCATCTGATACTATTATTATCAATGACTATGCACTTTAAGAATGTGCTAAACGGAAGTGGCACCCTCTGTCATTTTCAAAGAGAATTGTTGATGTTTTCAAAGAGCATCCCCGATGAGAAAATATCAAAAAGAAAATTAACAAAATTTATTTATTTAATATTATTGTAGAAAGCAATCACTTTGTGGTTTGGCATATTTAATAAAATAAAATACTGTTTTGTTTAAAACCACGAGTTTTATTAAATTTTTGAACCGACCGGTTTCGCTTTACTCAAGCATCATCAGGGTACAAATTAATACTAAACAATAAGTCATAATGTGTGCTTATATAAAACAAAATATAGGGGGAGAAAAATTTTTTAGAGAGAGACAAAATATAGAGGGAGACAACATGATACAAATATAACAAACACATCGACGGCCATAAAATACATTAACCTAAGTTCGCAATTAATGGAAAAAACCGAAAGATAATTATGTGACTAATGGGTTACAGTAATAAATTTGGAGGAACAAAGCATCAACTGACATGGTGGTAAGGAGCACTGGGATTTTATTTTTTTATTAAGGGTTTATTGGAAAGAGACCTAATATCGGACTACTTGATATGTCTAATTGATTATTAAGTATATGACTTTTGGTTTTTACAGCTTTTTTATTTTCTAGTGCCTCTAAATTGTTAAGTCTGTTACCATGTCCGTTTTTATGTAAGATTTTAGCACCGGTGCTATGACAAAACGTATGATCTTTATCGATCAAATGGTTGGCGAATTCTGAAAAACCGTTATTATTGAGGCAACGAAGATGCTCTTTTATCCTAATATTAACATTACGTGTTGTCTTACAGGCAAAAACTCAACCTTAAATTTTTTAGACCTTACCTTAACTAACTAACTAACTAACCATCACGCCGTTTCCCCGCAGGGGTAGGCAGAGAGGACGGACCGCCAAACAACTCGGTCTTGGCACACAGTCTTTGCTTCACTCACATTCATACATCGTCTCATACATACTCTTCTATTATTCCGACTTTTGACATGGCCCGACTCAAGTATCTGATTCACTTGATCGTGCCATGTCTTCCTCGGGCGTCCCCTACTTCTTCTTCCATTCACATTTGCGTCATATATTCTTCTCACATTATTTTCTTCTTTCATTCGCTCTACATGTCCAAACCATCTGAGGGTCCCTTTCTTAATCTTACTCATTATGCTTACATCAGCCTTGCATTCTTTGCGGATATCCACATTTCTCACACGATCATACATGGTTTTGCCACACATTCGCCTCAGGGATCTCATTTCGACAGCATTCAGTTTACTTTCATCCTTCCTCTGCCAACTCCATGCCTCACTGCCATACATCAAGGTAGGTACCAGGACTCCATTGTGGACTGCTAGCTTCGCGTCTTTTGACAGTGTTTTATTAGCGCCAACGGCATTCAGTCCTCCATTAATAGAGTTACCTGCATTTACTCTTCTTTCAATATCTCTATCAGCCTTCCCATCTCTCGTAAACATACTACCCAGGTACACAAACTCATCCACCTGCTCCAAGTATTCATCATTCACAACTATATTGCACACTGTTTTCGTACTCTCCCTTTCAAATACCATGACTTTAGACTTACTTACATTCATCATTAACTCATTTTGCATACACACTTCGTTCATCCTAGACACGAGAGACTGTAGATCTTCCATAGTGTTAGAAATCAGCACCGCATCATCAGCATACAACAGGCAACATATTTTCAGATCACTCAAAATCGCGCCCAATCCCATCTCTTTCAATTCTTGCATACAATTATCCATGTATAAATTGAATAACCATGGTGACATTACGCAGCCTTGCTTAACACCTTTTGTGATGTCAAACCACCCCGTAAAACCACCGTTCACCCTAACACATGCAACGCTTCCCTCGTACAGAGACGCAATTGCCTGTATGAGATTTGTATTCACTCCATACTTGGACAACACCTTCCATAGCTTTTTCCTGTCGACTCGGTCGTATGCTTTTTGTAGATCTACAAAGGCACAAAAAAGTTTTTGGTTTTTTGCCAGAAACTTCTCAGTGAGCATACGCAAGGAGAAAATCTGGTCCATGCATCCCCTTCCACTCATAAAGGCACCTTGCACATCCCATATTTTATCCTTTGTTTCCATTCTTACCCTTTCAATCAATATTCTTCCATACAACTTGCCGACTGAACTTAGCAGGCTAATAGCTCTATGATTCCCACATTCCATACGTGACCCTTTACCTTTGTATAATGGCATGATTACAGCCCTTCTCCAATCTAATGGCGTGTAACCCTCCTCTAAACACTGGTTAAAAAGTTTGCACAACCATGTGAGAATAATATGGCTATCTCCTTTAAAGTATTCGGCCGCAATATTGTCGAAACCTACAGCCTTACCATTCTTCATGCATTTTATCGAATTTTTAATTTCATCCATGCTGATTTTGATAACATTCACTCCGTCATCGTTCATACCCGATTCGCCGCTGGCCTCACTATCACTCGGGTTGCTTTCGAAGACTTCCTCAAAATATTTCATCCATCTCTCATTTATTTCTTCCTCATTCGTCAACATTCTTCCATCTTTCGATTTTATCACTTTTAGGCTCCCATTCTCTGGACCGCTCCGGGACTTTTTGACCTCCTTCCAAAACAGTTTAATGTTTTCTTGGAAGTTTTTTGTCATTTTTATTCCCTCTTCCTCTTCCAGACGTTTCTTTCGTACTTTCACTCCAACACTTACTCTTTTCTTGCATCCCTTATATACTTCTTTCGCTCTATCTCTCTCTTCGCTAGAAGCACTGCCAGCCGCTATCAGACATAACCATGCTTTCTTCTTCTCTGAGACCAGTGCTTTAATCTCGTCATCCCACCATGCGTCACCTTTCTTCCTACCTTGCGTACTTATTCCACACACATCTCTAGCAGATTCACAAAGACTAACCTTTATGTGGTTCCATGCTTCATCAATGCTTAGACCATCCATTTCCTTCTCATTCAATCTCGTCTCTGCTCGCTTCTCATACTCACTTCTGACATTAGCGTTTTGCAGTTTTTCTACTTTGACTCTGGTAGGAGTTGATACCTTTTTCACTTTAGAGCGCCATCCGCGAAAGAGGTTTACTCTTGACACCACCAGAAAGTGGTCAGTTTCAACCTCAGCCCCTCTGAAAACTCTTGTGTCCTCAGTAACGGCTCTCAACCTAGAGTCAATTACCACAAAATCGATTAATGATCTTTCATTTCCTCTTTCCCACGTATATTGATGGATACCTTTATGATCGAAGAAGGTATTCGATACAAACAGGTTCCACTCTAAACATACTTCAAGTATTCTATTCCCATTGTCATTCGTTCTTTTATCCCCAAACTTACCTAAGGCTGAATCAAATCCATCACGTCTAATTCCCACCCACCCATTCAAATCGCCCGCCATTATAATCCTTTCATTCAAATTTTTTAATCTCATTACGTCATTCACACCAGTCCAAAAATCATCTTTCACTTCGTCGCTTTCAGAATTAACAGGAGCATAGCCGATAACAAGAAACACCCTTGTCAACCCAATTTTAAATCGGATCCACATTATTCTCGAACTTACACATTCATACTGCAACATACATTCAACCATTCTGGGAGACAGTAGCGCTGCAACACCCTGACAAGCCCTCTCCGTATCCGGTCTCCCAGACCAGATGACGAACTTATCATTATGCTGCATTGTACCGCTCTCCTTTTTCATACTCTCTGTCACACAAAGTATATCCAAAAATTTACTATCCATTGCATCGCATAATTCGTTCATCTTTCTTTCCATTCCTCCTCTGATATTCCATGTACCAATTCGACATTGTTCACGTTCCGTCCTCCTCTTTGCGCTACCAAAGGGTTAATAACAAAATTGATTTTAACATATTTCGTAAACCCTCCTATACTGACATTGTAATACACAGCACCTCTAATCACCCGATTTCACATAAGCACTCCGCATTCCATTCAATGGTTCATCGTTTAGTCACAATTCCAATGTCCGATACTAATTTTGCTAATGAACTTAAATTAATTAAAAAAATAGCGGTAAATAATGGCTATGAACCATATTTTATTGATTTAATTTTAAATAAAAAACTAAAACAAATAGCCATTAATCAATTCTTATTCGCTAGTCCTTGTCCTCAAATCAATGATAATAATATTAATTATCAATGGCGGCGAATTTTATTCATTAATAATTTTTCTACTTTAAGTGTTAAAAACCTTCCTTCTGAAGTCAGACCTGCCTTTTATACGAATAACAATCTAGGTAAATTTCTAATTAATTCTAAAGATAAGGACAACAAATTAAGTCATTCGGGAATATATAAATTAAATTGTAATAATTGTTCGGCTTTTTATATCGGTAAGACAACACGTAATGTTAATATTAGGATAAAGGAGCATCTTCGTTGCCTCAATAATAACGGTTTTTCAGAATTCGCCAACCATTTGATCGATAAAGATCATACGTTTTGTCATAGCACCGGTGCTAAAATCTTACATAAAAACGGACATGGTAACAGACTTAACAATTTAGAGGCACTAGAAAATAAAAAAGCTGTAAAAACCAAAAGTCATATACTTAATAATCAATTAGACATATCAAGTAGTCCGATATTAGGTCTGTTTCCAATAAACCCTTAATAAAAAAATAAAATCCCAGTGCTCCTTACCACTATGTCAGTTGATGCTTTGTTCCTCCAAATTTATTACTGTAACCCATTAGTCACATAATTATCTTTCGGTTTTTTCCATTACTTGCGAACTTAGGTTAATGTATTTTATGGCCGTCGATGTGTTTGTTATATTTGTATCATGTTGTCTCCCTCTATATTTTGTCTCTCTCTCAAAAATTTTTCTCCCTCTATATTTTGTTTTATATAAGCACACATTATGACTTATTGTTTAGTATTAATTTGTACCCTGATGATGCTTGAGTAAAGCGAAACCGGTCGGTTCAAAAAATTAATAAAACTCGTGGTTTTAAACAAAACAGTATTTTATTTTATTATTTATTTAACTTTGATTTTCCCAAGAAATTTTCCGTGTTCAAGTTTTCCGATTTTCCATTTTTTTCAGAAATTTCCAAACTTTATAATATCAAAATGATAAAGATCCTAAAAAAACTTTCAGAAAATTACCAATTTCCAGTAGATTTTTTTTTTAGAAATTTTTTGTTTTTTTGGTTAAAATATTTTCCAATACGAATTTCCAAACCTTATACAACAAAATCAAAAACATCAATGTCCAACAAAACGAAAATTTTCCAATCTCTAATATAGGCATAAAAAAATTGAAAAGAAAAAAATGTAACTTATGAAGCCAACTTTTCAAGTAAACATAACTTCCCGATAGGAGGTCAACACGTCCCAGATTGAATTATCTCCAGGCCGCGCCCGACGCCGACGCGCACCATATCTGAGCTTTCAATAATTGCAATATTGCCATACATCTTTTCAAGTAAACATAACTTCCCATAAGGAGGTCAACACGTCCCAGATTGAATTGTCTCCAGGCCGCGCCCGACGCCGACGCGCACCATATCTGAGCTTTCAATAATTGCAATATTGCCATACATCTTTTCAAGTAAACATAACTTCCCATAAGGAGGTCAACACGTCCCAGATTGAATTGTCTCCAGGCCGCGCCCGACGCCGACGCGCACCATATCTGAGCTTTCAATAATTGCAATATTGCCATAACAAAACAAGTACAGGAAAATATTTATCAACGATTTGCTTCGAACGATGTTAATTTGTACGTAAGTGAATTTCGCAATCTGAATACTGGATTGTATTCCAGTTGAGCTATAAATAATTATAGGGGGTTAGAGGGAGGTGGTCTCAGAGAGGAACAAGTAAATCTGCGAAGAAGAAGATTACCCTGCCTTTAATTTTGGATACGGCTTAAGAAAAAAATTGCAGATACACTATTGCGTGGTAGTTTGTTTGACCTGATGTAAGGCAATACATTAACAAAAGAAGGACGAACGTTGACTTGGATTTATTTCAGTACAGAAATTCTGGAATTAACTATAATATGTATTCCTCTTTGCCAAGAATATTAATACTCCAGTCAAGATGTACATCCGCTCTTGCAAAAGGTCTCGTCATTCTGAATTTTTTATATGTTGTTAGGACCTAAACCAGTATTAAAAAAAAATTTTTGCAACTTCGAAATTGTTGTGCGAGCGGCGGTGGACCCAAAAAACCAGGAAATTTTCAGATTTTTTTCAGTTTTTGCTCAATATCTCAGTGAAGGAAGGGTCTGACCGGTGTAATCTTTATGCATACTTTTAAAGTAGACTAAATTTCCTATAATTTGAGACCAAAGCGAGCTATATACAGCCATTGGTTTCCAAGATACAGTTCTTCGAAAATAGGCCATTTTTTCCAAAAAGTAAAATTTTTTCGAAATGGTCACTTATTTTGTAAAATAATTTCTAAAATACGCTTCCCACGTCAAATATTACAAAAAATAAAGTTGTTGGAAATTTTACAAGCTTTCATGTGAAACTAAATTGATATCTGTAGACTTAACGGTTCTCTCAAAAATGGCAGATAACCAAAAACAGTCATAAGTGCGTTTTGGGGAAATGCAAATAAACTGTTCTCAAGTCTCTCGGCAAACCTCACACTGGCCAGCATTGTTTTTTATGAGGTTGAAATAACTCCTGAGGAGCGAGACGAGACTGAAAAATTGCTGAGAGACACTGAAAGGTCTCTCACTATATCAGCAGAAGAAATTGATACCTATCAAATACTAAAGGCAAAATTTAAACGTGCCTTGGAGAAAATTGAAGCAAACGGTCCAACATCACATTTGTGGGTCCAACACTTTCGTATGACCACTTTGAAAAAACTATTCATCCAGGCAGAGCATGTTGGTGATTGGAACCTTCATTTGCACACTGTCCACAAGATGCTCCATTTTTTCCACGCAGCTGGACATTTTTTGTATGCTAAGAGCGCGCACCTCTACCTTCAGGATATGATGGCTCTACAAGAACGGATGTATAAAAGTGAATACAACATGTTCACAAAAGGATCCTTTACCATTCGCCGGTCTGACAAGTTTTGGTCTGGGTTGTGGTCAGACCTAACAATTGAGCAGAAGCTGATGCGATTCATGAAAACCTACTGTGGGTTGAACCAAGGAAGGAGAATCTCCGACAGTGTTCTGGCAAGCTGGACAACAGGAATGGTGTTTGTGTTGAACATTTGTGAAGAACTGGAAAGTTTTTACAGCATCTCATGTCCCACTGGAGAGCAGGATGTAGACATGAGACCTTCTCGAATCATCAGAGATAATAGTGATGTGGAAAAACTAAAAAACTGGTTTGCTCTCCACCCTCCATTTCCCAAAACTGACAGTTTGATTTCTATCAGTAGTGGTTTACTGGCAAGTCCTGAAATTAATTGCCATACAGCCCAGAGAGTTGGAACGGAGGGAGTGATGAAAATTGTGGGGCAAATGTACGTCAAGTTAGCAATAAAACGGAAAAATAAAGTTACCAGGCTGGCATCGATCATCTCAACCGTTAAACTGCCGGACAAAAACAAAAGAGTGGCTGTGGATCCGCTCACAATTTTCCAGCGAGGTGTATTGCAAAGCAATCTGAACAGGATTTACAGGATGACTTCAATTATGAGTTGGCCCCGTTCCCGATGTCTCTGTTCAATGAACAAGGGATGTGCAAGGGCACAAAATATACTCTGTACTCTGCCTTCACTCCTCTTTCCAGCCACACGCCGATAGATGCCAGCACTCACGTCATTTTGGATGGTGGCTATCTCTTGCATAAGGTCGTGTGGCAGCGGAAGAGCACGGTTCGAGCACTTTTGGCGCGTTATACCACCTACATCCGAAACCACTTTGGGAAGAACGTCTCCATCGTTTTTGACGGCTACCCCGAAGATGTTACCAAAAAAAACACCAAAACAGCGGAACGACTCCGGCGCTACGCAGCTCATTCCAGCTACGAATTGACGTTCGATGAATCCACAGTAATTAAAATTGCTCAAGAGCATGTATTGAGCAATGAGAACAATAAGATATGCCTTATAACTCTTCTCTGTGACGCTTTTCAGAAGGAGGGAGTAGAAGTGGCCGTTGCCGAAGAAGATGCGGATCGAGAGATCTTCATGATGGCGCTTTCAAAAAGAGCAGTAGCCGATCGACTCGTCATAGTGTGAGAAGACGTCGACCTGCTCGTTCTTCTCAATGGTTTAGGTGCTGAAGAGATAAACGTCTATCTTCAGAAGAGCACGAAGGGTGAAGCTGGTTGCTGTCACTACTCTACGACCTCCTACAACCACCAGGGCTCCCGGCGATTACCCGGAACGGTACTATTCACCCACGTGTTTACCGGGTGCGATATCACCTCAGCACCGTTTGGCCAAGGAAAGACCAAAATCACCACACTTCTGAGCAAGAGTGAACAACTTGCTGAGCAAGTGGAAGTCTCCCTTCGGCCAGACTCCACCCCACAAGCCGTGAGTGAAGCAGGCATCAAGTGCTTTGTGGCTCTATATGGGGGTGACATCGGACAGGGATACTTTGGATTTCCTGAGTTAAAACACGTTTGTCACTTCAACAAGCATAAACCTCGCCCGTTTGCCACCGACGGAAGATGCCGCAGGCCACCGTGCAGCAAGGTGCTACCTCCAAGTGCAGAATTGGCAGGGAGTCAACTTGAATCCCACTAAATGGGAGTGGAAGCTGTCTTCTCAGGGACTCACCCCCATCCCCACCACGATGGATCCCGCACCTCCTGCCCTTCTGCGAAAAATTTCATGTAAATGCAAGAAAGGATACCCCAGGAGCTGCTCGTGCAGAAAGGCTGGGCTCCACTGCTCAGTCCTCTGTCAGTCATGCGGTGGCAAATTGTGCATTAACGTCCCGGATGTGGAGTTGAAATGCTCGGACGATGAAGATGACCCGACTACAGACTGGACGCCTCTCCCAGCGTCCATCACAGATATCGAGACACCTTCTTCGTGCGAGCCTAAGCCCGGGCCATCTAAGATAAAAAGAAAGACATGATTTGGCAACCAATACACAATACCTACATGTTTTATTTTTTGTGTACATGTAATTTGTCCTTATAGTAGGTACCACGATGTTTGTACAAGCATTTTAGTATGTAGGTATATAAAACAATGTTTGAAGATGACGTAATTCCCGATAGATGTATTATCTTATCTTTTTTTACCAAAAAACTGTTAACAATAACAAAAAAAATTGTAACTACTTATTTGATAAATAAAACCATAAAAAGACGTGAGAACAGTTTATTTGCATTTCCCCCCAAAACCCACTTATGACTGTTTTTGGTTATCTGACGTTTTTGAGAGAACTGTTAGATCTACAAATATCAATCTAGTCTTAAATGACAGCAAATTAAATTTACTAGAACTTTATATTCTCTAATATTTGACGTGGGATGCGTTTTTCAGAAAATATTTTACAAAATAAGTGACCATTTCGAAAAAATTTCACTTTTTGGAAAAAATGGCCTATTTTCGAAGAACTGTATCTTGGAAACCAATGGTTGTATATAGCTCACTTTGGTCTCAAATTGTAGCAAATTTAGTTTACCTTAAAATGTTGTTTAAAAACTATACCGGTCAGACCCCTCCTTCATTGAGATATTGAGCAAAAACTGAAAAAAAATCGAAAATTTCCTGGTTTTTTGGGTCCACCGCCGCTCGCACAGAACTTTCGAAGTTGCAATTTTTTGTTTTTTAATACTGGATTAGGTCCTAACAACATATAAAAAATTCAGAATGACGGGACCTTTTGCAAGAACAGCCCCCTTTTCATGTTTAACTTGACTGGACTATAATGGAGAGAACTAATTATACGAAGTCAGTGGACATCTTCAATTTTTCACTAAACAAATACAAAATGTTGTTACTGAGGCAGTTCAGTTATGTATTATATTTACTGAATATTTTTTACTAATCTTATGTAAAAGCCCCTGAAAAGGTCGTTTATGAATAAATACAAATATTGCAACATTTATTAGATGGTTTGGTCGTCGAGGGCGAGTGGACAAAAATGGATTAACAGATGGGTGGAAAAAGAAGGCGAGAATGTAGAAATATTGGATATATGAAGATATGGCGTGAGGAAATAAATTACATTAATTGTTTAAAAGGAGGTTTTGTATATGTAATAAAAGTTGCTATTTATAAATGTGCTTTACAACAAACTGTTCATGTTTATTTTTATTATATTTTTTTATTTATTTAAAGCTTGTAGGGCTTTAACAAACATACATAATTCAATTTGAAATTTCACATTATGCAGAAATAAAATACATCACCACAAATGACGCATACGTGAATGGTAGAAGAAGTCAGGGAAGTGCTAGGACGACATGGCGCCATCAAACGAATCAGTTACTTGAGTCGGACCATTTCAAGAGTCAGAATAATGGAATAGGTTGAGTGTATGAGACGATGTTTGAATGTAAATGAGGAAAAGAATGTGTGCCAAGACCGAGTTGTTTGGCGGCCCATCCTCTCTACCTAACTCTGCCGGGAGCGAGACGGCGTGATAGTTTATAAAAAAATATCGGTATATATGTTACTGTAAAAGCCCGAACTACGGTAAATCCTAAGATTATCCGGTAAATCCTAAGATTTACCGGAATTCTTAGATTTATTTCTTAGATTTAGTTCTATAATAATCGTTCATTTACCTAACCTAACCTAACCTAACATGTACTAAATTTTAAAAAAAGAAAGCACGAAAAAATTGTTTCTTATTTAAATATTCGTAACCTAACCTAACATGCACTAAATTCTAATGGTCAAAGCCGAAAAAATCGTTTCTTATTTAAATTTTCGTAGAACGGTCGGGACTTTTACCATTAAGAAAATAAATCTAAGGATTCCGGTAAATCTTAGGATTTACCGGATAATCTTAGGATTTACCGTAGTTCGGGCTTTTACAGTGACATATACAATAAATACTTTCTTAGAAATTTGCACAAAGGAGTTCAAATGAATAAATTTATTAATTTATGTTTTTATTCCAATAAAATATACTTTTACATAAATATTTGAATATTTTGTACGATATATTTGTTTCCAAGAGCGTATATAAGGAAGTATTAAGAGAGTTCGCCCCCCTCTCTCCTCATATCGGTCCTAGAACTACCTACGATAAAAGATAATCGTTCTGCGATTATATTCCTAGAAAAAACCACCAAATTATTTGCACCATATTTGTTGTGGTCGTTGTGGTAAGTGAGTCTCAAAAACTTTCTAATATTATTTCCACCCCCGGAAAGGTCACTTTTATTGCACTGGTTGATTGGGTTTAAAGCCTATGTTTGAAATTGATCTTCTTTTATATACTATAGCCCAATCGACTGAACCAGGTGCCCATTAAACCGAATGTTAATCAAAATGAAAATTGTAAAAAAGTAGTTTTCTTGTAAAAAAATTGTACATTCATTTAGACTTTTATAAAAAAGTCAATAGTTCCACATAAATAAAAATCAGATATATTTGTCCGTGACGTTGTTTAGGTTACAAACCAATTCTAAGAATTATTGTTTCCGATAAAAATGATAGTAAACTATGTAATAGATGAGTGGAAAAAAGTGGAGATAAAAAAGTAAAATTATTGCAGTATTTCTAGACTCAAAGCGGGCATTTGAAACAATCGACAGAAATAGAAGAATCAAAAAATTAAGTTTAAAATAAAACAATAACTTTGTAAACACCACTTTTATTTTTTATATACTTTATGCCGATCGGGTTTCGCTACAACCGTAGCTTCTTCAGGGCAGTACAATCTCTACAGTTTCAGAGAGATTGAGAGAGAATTCAGTAAAGATTGTACTGCCCTGAAGAAGCTACAGTTGTAGCGAAACCCGGTCGGCATAAAGTATATAAAAAATAAAAGTGGTGTTTCCAAAGTTATTGTTTTATTTTAAATTATAATGTCACATCACAAAGTAACTGCTTCATATGAACAAAAAACAAAAAAAAATTAAGTAATAATGGAATTAATGGTAAAGAAAATAAGTGGTTTGTTATATCAGAAAGAACACAAATAACAAAATATGGTGGTTTAACATCTGAACCACATAGTACTAAAAAAGGCGTTCCGCAGGGTTCTGTCTTAGGTCCATTGTAGTTAATTATATACCATAATGATATTATCAAAGTGTTAAAGCATTGAGCAATTAAACTATTTGCTGATGATACGTTGTTATACATAGCCAGTAAAAAAAACTACAGGGCGCCATTGAAAAATTACAAACTGATTTAAATTATGTAGCGCTTTGGCTTCACCAAAACAAACTAAAATTAAATGTTACGAAAACAAAGCTTTTAATTGTGGATAGCTTAAGTGGAAACAAGCAGGCAATACTAAAAATAGATAACGAAAATATAGAAAGGATTAGTATTAAATATCTGGGTGTAATATTGGATGATAAATTAAAACTCGACGAATACTTAGAATACATAACAAAAAAAAATCGCTAAAAAAGGTGGATTCCTAAACAGGATCAGAAATGACTTGAATCTAAAGACAACCCGCCTTGTGTACAATTCTATTTTAACTCCGCATTTCAATTATTGTTCTTGTGTTTTATTCTTGTGTAACGAAGCCCAAAATAATAAACTACAGGTTACACAAAATAGGGGTATGAGTATGATTTTAAAATGCAACATTTTTACTATAGTTAAAATTATGTTACAAAATTTAAGTATGATGACAACAAAACAACATATAATTTATAATACATTAACAAAATATACAAGCTGAAAAATAATACGCTCCCAAATTATCTGCAGAGTAATATTATGTTTCAAGAAAATGTTCATAATTATCCTACGAGAAGACGCGGAGACTTTAGGCTTCCCAATACTAAACTTTTGTGCACACGGAATTGCGCATTTTATAAAGGACAAAAACTTTATAACAGTCTACCAAATGTCGTAAAGGAAGTCTCAAGTCTTAGCACTTTTCGTAAGATATGCGCATTATATGTAAAGAATGTTTTTTTTAATTTGTAACAATCTTACCAATATTATTTTAGTCACATAGTTGTCTGTTTTCCTTAAAATGTATTTTTGTATATTCATATTTTTTCCCTCTTAAAGTGTATTTGTAAAAATGTAACTGTACCTCTAAATTGTATTTGTATACATTTTCTTACTAGATGTAAGAAAAAAATTTGCATACATCTAAATAAATATTTAAAAAAAAAGCCTAATAATATGGAAAAAAATAGTTGAAGACATTGAAAGTATTTTTCTATTGTTATTAGTTTTAAGTAAACGCCGAGAAAGTGAGAATTACTCGCGAAACATGTCGATTTTTTTCGGTTAAACGTAAGTAATCTACGAGTATTAATTTTGTATTAAAATCGTGTCACAAAATAAGTTGAATGTGTTTGAAGGAATGTGAATCCACCCAACCGCCATGGAACATTCGAATTGTATTCCTAAAAAAATGACAACATTCTAAAATATGAAAGTCCTCATAAGAGTTTCAGCGGTTATGATGTACCTATATTATGTATTGCTGTCACTTGAGATGTGACTAGAAAAAGCATAGTTCCCACAGCTCTAGCTGCAGACCTCGCCGCAGTCTGCCGCGGTTCTGTAGCGCTTCCGAGATCCGTGCGCCCTGTCACACTTGAAGAATATATTTATGAATTCCCCTCCGCAAGGCCGCGTCACGTGGCTTACTGCTGCTGTCACACGTCAGCCCGAGGACGGGAAAGGAACGAGGAGCAAGGAGCAAGTGGAGGAAAAAGGAGAAGTGAGCCCCCCCCAACCCCACCCTCATCACCACCCACCAGTGCTATACATACATCCAACCGCGGAAACGGCAACCATGGTTTTACAATGCCATTTTATGGTTTTACAGCGTCGGGTTCAACTGTTAGGGAGTCTCTCAAAACCAAGAAGATAGAAAAGCACTAAAAATGATTAAAATAATATTATAGACCAATTGTGCAATGTCTTAACCAATAGATTATCGAATAAGTCTCATTTTTGAAGTGAAAACCTCTTTCGTAAAGTTGTGATTTGAAACTCGATGAAACGAAAAACATCGACAAAAAAAAACACACACATCTATAGGATTTAGCCTGCGAAAAAATGAGATGGACTAATCGGTCTCTTCTTTGTGCGTTGCTTCGTAGCCTTCTCAATCGTAAATACTTAAGTTTTCACTTGTACAGCGGGTGAACTGCACACCGTGGTTTTTTAAGAAATTTAAGTAAATTGAATAACTCTAATAATGAAAAAAATCAATATCACAGATATTTTATTGAATATCGCAAACGACAAAAACACTTATTTCTGTCATACCGCATTTATGCATCAGAGAAAAATACTTCAACAGCAGGAAAACATCAGAACAATAAAAATACGTTCAAAATGATTAGTAAAAGTAATTAAATACCAATTGAATTTTTTAACAATAGGCCACTTGCATGGATTTCATAACGACTTGGAAAAAATCCTGTGGATAGATTTTTTTACTAAGATTACGAAAATGTTAGTAAAAATTTTTAGAAATGTATAATCATTTTTATTTTATTTTTAAATAAATAAATCCATTATTTGAGCTCGTGACGTCACTACATGAAAATGTCCCGTCTCCGATTATGTTCCCTTAATTTTGTAAAATTCCACACTGATCATTTTTTTTTATATGGCAACACTTTGATTTCCGGCGAATTCAACGTTCACTAGATTTATTGTTTGTTCTATGCGAACTTATCCTTTGGTTTGATTTTTTTTAAAAGATGGCGGTGTTTTTACAAATGTTACGAAGAGAACCCCGTACAATTTATTGCTATTCGTGAGGAAAACGTTCTTTTTTTTAAATGATTTTCGGCTATGTAATTATCATAAAATTATGTCCCTTCTTTCCGGTTTATAAAAAATGGTCTGGAATGGAAATTTTCAAAAAGTCGCCAGGTTTTAAAAAATACGAATAAAAAAAAAATAAAAAATACAGAATGTCCTAGAATATTTGCCTAAATCGGATTTTTTTTTAAATGTGATTTTTAGATGTTAACTTGATTTACAACCAATTACTTTCCTTCCCAATTAATTAATTATTTACTAAATTAAATTATAAATTTACTAAATTTTACAAAAAAATGTATATGTTAGGTAGTAATAATAGGTTCGTATAATTACTGTATATGTAATGTAATATCGTTTACTTATTTTTTTGCGATTATTTTTATTTTTTTAAATATGCAAATAAATAAAATAAGTAGATATCTATTGTTTTAAAACACATAGAAATAGAAATTTAAAGGAAATCCTGTCTCTTAATTTGTTCTAACTTTTTCCAATAATATTATTCTTACAGTTAATCCCTCGACAGTTGGCCCACGAAATTATAATTATTATTAAATTATATTTTTTTGAACATTATTTACCATTTTCTAAACTAAAGCGGAATTCATAACCTTTTTTTTAAGGATTCTGTGTAGAGGAGAGTAAGTTCTGGGAAGGAAAAAGATACGAGAGGTGGAGTCGAGGGGTCAATGTGTAGCAGGAGTGGCGGACATACGAATACATTCGCGATATTCCGATAGAGTCCGGTCGGAGAGGTCAAAAGGCCTCCCTTAGCTTACGACGGCAAACCTCACCCCAGGAACCCCAGGCACCCTTGCTAAGTCACCAAACGTAGCTAATCAATTGGGGTGACATACGGAAGAGGTGTTGGTTATCTAATAATCGGTTCCTAGGGCGACAGAACCCCAAATATTATCTTATCTATATACTCCCAAAATTATATCTCATCCATATACTGATTTTTTAATATTTCTGGATTTCACCCTCTAAGTATGTTCTTGGCTATCATTTCAAATTACGCAAAGAGGAAAGGTGAATTTTCAAAGGGGCAACAACATATTATTATATGTATAATGTATAGGTAGTTAAGAAACTACTTGGCTTCTTTTTCTCGCGTTATTTGGAGTAAAAATATAAATTTAAAAAAACCATTAAGTTTAGAATTTTACGGCCAAAAGCATTTTCGTTGTTTTTGGGGTGCTATGCCGTGTTACGCTACCTCCTTCCTTAGCCGATGTTTCGGACAGCATCGCAGTGTCCATCATCACGGCAGATCCGGCAGATCCGACAGATGTGTACTCGCAATTCCCACGCGGTAGAAGTAAAACCTTCAGAAAATTAAAGTAGACAAGAGTGGGGACACAACGAAACACTTGAGAAGGAAATTTTTTTCGTCGAATTCCAGTGCACTTTTTCATTAGGTCATCATGTTAGTATTTGATAGTTTAGTATTAGCTAGATGTCGCTTACTTTTGCCTGCTTATTTTGGAGTGGTTTGAAAATTGAATATTTGTTTTATAAAAAGAGATTTATTTTATTTGGATTTTGGATTTGATCCCTGATCGGCTGAAGGTCTGAAAAGATTCATCATGCGCTTTATTCCACTACAATAAAAAGGACTTGCGTGAGACCGTGGATTTATCGTATTATATTTGAACCGAGTAGTGAATAAAATAAATATTTTATTGTTATCTCATTCTCTCGCTGTCTAAATCCTGTAGATGTATGTATTTGTCTCTTTTTAAACGACTTCGAAAAGGAGGAGGTTATCAAATCGACGGTATTTTATTATTTTATTTTTTTTATTTTTATTTTATTTTTATTTTTTATGTTTTTTACCTCAGAACTTTCGATTGGGTGAACCGATATTGATAAGAAAGCTGGTGCTTCCCGTGTAGTCCCATTTTAATTTATTCCAGTTTGACGACCTCAGTCCAGTGGCTAAGACTCTTGACTCACAATCCGGAGGTCGCGGGTTCGAACCCGGCGTGCGCTAATAAATTTTATTAGACTAATTTGTGTTATTTCACAATTAATTCATTTAAAATAATATATAGTATATTTGCGGCACGTTCCATATTGGAAGATACTATCAGTATCGCCCTGGTGTAAGACCACCATTCAGAATTGAAAGGTTGCTTGAAAATGGCTTTAGCCGTGTTTGGTGACCAGATCTGAATAGCCAGGTACTTCCCAACCTTCCTCTTACCCACCTCCTTCCCCTCCCCACTACCTTCAGCCTCACAACATACCCCAATTGGGGATGCCATAGTTTGACTGGCTCCAGACGGGAGCAGTTGAGATTCTTGTGCGGTACTCACTGTAAAAAAAAAAAAAGTTCTGACAATGGGATCCATGAGAAAACCATATATGTCTTAAATTTGCAATAAGTATGAGCGCGACAAATGAACGAATAACTCAATATTACGCCAACAGATTTCGATTCTTTTTTTGAAATAAAACTTCTTTACGCACGCTCGTCACTAAAAATCAAAAAATAAACAAAAATTTTAACAAAACAAAAAACGACTTCAAAAAATGCACTAAGAAGTAAAAAAATAATCGAACGAAATTATTTTTTTACTTTTTAGTGCATTTTTTGAAGTAATTTTTTGTTTTGTTAAAATTTTTGTTTATTAGTGTCGCTCACATCTGTTTATTAGTGTCGCTCACATCTGTTTATTAGTGTCGCTCACATCCGTTTATTAGTGTCGCTCACATCTGTTTATTAGTGTCGCTCACATCTGTTTATTAGTGTCGCTCACATCCGTTTTCATCTAGTTTCAAATCACAACAGTGCTGAAGAAGTTTCCACAATAAAATTATTTCACATATCTTCACTGGACACTCAGCCGAGTAACCGCTCAAACCTACAACTCAACTTCCATGGTTCAATACCCAGCGATTTTTGAATGCGAATTTAAAATGTCATCCACATTTTAGTATGCCGAATAACACCAGAATCACTGGTTAAAGTAAATCAGATACATCTCTTAACCCCGCGTACATCATTTATTTACCTGCTGAAACAGAATTTCCTTCTTGTTTTCCACCGCATGTGATTTTTCTGGGATTGTTTCGGTTGGAGGCGGTTGAAGTGATTTTTCACTTAAGCCCACATCCGTCATATTAGACGCGTCGCGTCGCGTCGTCACAAAACTGACTTCATTGATTGATTTTTTTTTCTTCATTTTACTCGTCTACCAAGTAAAAATATAAACATAAGTATAAAATAAAATAAAACATACGTAACATAAAATTTGAAGCAGCCGATGAGTCCACAATAACTGGAACCGTTCAAATCAGTGGCGTAGCGTGGGAGGGGACGGGAGGGGGGGGGGGGGGGGGGCAAATTTTCACATAAATGTTTAAAAATTATTGTCATTAAAGAGAAACATAATGTAAACATCGTTGTACCTCAGTGGTGTAGCGTGTGGGGAGTAAAGTAAGTTATTTTTTTAAATGTATAATAATTTATTTGAAAATGTTCTACGATGCTTTCGTTTACGAATCCAACTCTTTATTTTATTATTTATTATAAATTTCAATAATTATTTTTTTGTGCTGCAAATTCCGTAAGTTCATAATATTTAAATTTCTAACACATATTATGAGAGAATACTAATTAAAGCTGGGAACTCGCAATTAATTCACCCTTCATTAAAACCAGAATTGTGTTCAGAATGTAACGATTGAATTTCAGTTGTGTATTCATCCGCAGATAAATTTCAAAGGAGACCATTATTTTATTCGAAGTGCATTGGAGGTTATCCACCACACATCCGCCTCTCTACTAGACCTAGAAACTAGACCTCCCTCATTCGAAGTGCAGTTATAAAATTGTCTTTGCAGACTATGTACATGCTGAAGAAAAGAGTATAGTTTTAATTTGGCACATACAGATTTAATTTAACACGTCTAATCACATAGACGCAAATAGGCCACTTGCATCAAATTTTTTTAATTTTTTTATCGGTTTAGAAAAATATTCTAAGACATTCCGTATTTTTTATTTTTAAATTGTATTTTTGAGACCCTGGGGATCTTTTGAAAATATAAATCCGAAAAAGAGGACCATTTTTTATAAACCAGAAATACGGGACATAATTTTATTGGTGCAAAAATACAATAATTTTATAGCCGAAAACCATTTAAAAAAAAAACGACGTATTCGACACGATCAGCTGAGGAGAATTACGAAGCATTCCAAAAATATTAAATCTCATAAATATTTCCTGCTATTGCAATGAGATTATTTTGAACAGTCGAACATTATTGTTCTTAAACATATAATTTGATTTAAAATAAAACAATAACTTTGTAAACACCACTTTTATTTTTGTATACTTTATGCAGACCGGGTTTCGCTTCAACTGTAGCTTTCAGGGCAGTACAATCTCTAATAAAATTAAAAAAAAGTGTGAACTAGTGTGAACTTAGTTTGAACACTAGTTCATTAGTGTGAACACACTAATTCTGCCCCTAAGATGACTTCGTTCAATGTGCCATCCAATGTTTTGCAGTTAGCTGCCTCATGTAGTTTGGATGCAGTAATTCTGCCATATCGCATTTCGTGCCACAACGGGCAGTTAGCCTGCTTTCTAGTTAATGAAAAAAGTTCCTGGAAGATATTTGTAGAAATATCTGGATCACATGTAATAAAATTAATGAAATCTGTAGCACTTCAGTTCATTGTTCAGGTTTCTTGTTTTCTTAAACGCAGAAATCATCCTGTGGATGGACAAACAGTCAGTGGGCTTCGGGTCCATGTGAAGTTGAGTCAGCTGGCATCGAAGCCCCTCCTTAAGACTCCTTTGGAGTACTGCTGCCAGGAAATCGCCATTACCTTTCTCCACGCTTTTTACTGCGTTCTTGCCAACTTGAGATGCCATAATGAACTTTTGGGAGGTTCCGACGCATGATAATTTTGACTTTCTCCAATAACAGTCGACACTGGTTCTTCACTTCTCCTATGGAGCCATGTTAAAAATGCCAGTGCATGTTTACAGCCACCTGAAAGCAAAATGTTCCGAATATAAATAATTATTTGTCAATAGCTAGCCTCACAATGAGTGTGTGTTTGTTACATCACACAAGAGTTTGTTCTTCCCCACATCTCTATAGGATAGACTATACCAGGTAGAGGAGAAAATTTTTACAATATAGCAACATACAGTTCAACTAACCGCTAGAAGCTGCACAGTCTTGACATTCCAAGACTTGTATTTCATCTTCAATCTCATCACACACAAGTTCAACAGAGTATGCTTTTTGGCGGACACGGTGCTCGGGGGTTATTTTTGCTTTCACTGTGCAGATAGAACCTTCTCTTTTTACCTGCACATATCCAATTGCATTGTCACCATAACTTTCACGTGCAGATCTTCAAAATACATAATAATAACACATTAAAAACAATAAATACCTACGTATAACTGAATGTAAGCAATGACATACTAGACAAATATTATTATTGCTTTAATTATAATGATTGATGAAACATAATGTTATAGTGCTCTATTTTTAGCTTTTCGTATACTATAGAATATAGAAAAAATATTTACAGTTTTGTTTTGGCATTTCTAATTTCGGTTCCAGTAAAATTGATATTATGACTTAGAAAAGTAGCCATCATAAATGAATCTATTTTCGGCAAATTGTCAGACTGACCCTGAACAAAACCTATTTCCGACATTTTTCAAATCCAAAAGTTTCCATTAATGTCGTAACACTAAGTTCCCGGGCTGCAAATAATAAAGCTAGAGAATTCAAGTGTCACATTCAAAAACTGGCTGGAAAACGAAGTGTTGCCATATTAAAAAAACCCAAATCAGTGTGGAATTTCATAAAATTAATTGAATATTATCAGCGACGGGACATTTTTATGTAGTGACGTCACGAGCCCAAAAAACGGATTTATTTATTTATTAAAAAAAAAACTATAAATTTAAAAAAAAAATAGTAACATTTTGGTAATCTTAGTACAAAAATCTATCCACACGATTTTTTCCAAGGCATTATAAAATCCATGCAAGTGGCCTATTGTCCCACACATTTAATTTTAAAATAAAATTGTATGAACGCGATAAAAACTGAAGAGACAGTTTTGTAAAAATAAAATAAGAGAATTAATCTGTATTTAAAATTTTAAGTTTATTCTTTTTTAAGTATTTCATTTGGATATTCGCAGGTGTATATTTTTGGGCCAATTTATATTCCCAATATCAAAATTTTAATACTTAGAAAAATTATTTTATCCAGATTTAAGAACAATTTTGTTTTTTGTGGAAAAAAATAATTAATAAAAAGGAACATTTAAAATGCATGGGAAAAACTGAGAATTTTGTGCGCAAACCTTGACAGGCAAAAGTTTATAGATATTTTTTTATTATTATTCGAAGGGTTAAACCAGTTTTCAGAATGTAAAATTCCAATTTTGGATTCATCTGCTAACACAATTCAAAGGAAAACATTATCTTATAGTGCAGTTATACAATTCTGGTTGAAGACTCTGTGAGGCATGGAACTGGCAGAGGAAGGATGAAAGCAGACTGAATGCTGTAGAAATGAGATCCCTGAGGCGAATGTGTGGTAAAACCATGTACGATCGTGAGAGAAACGTGGATATCCGCAAAGAATGCAAGGCTGATGTAAGCGTGATGTGTAAGATTAAGAAAGGGACTCTCCGATGGTTTGGGCATGTAGAGCGAATGAACGAGGAAAGGAGTGTAAGGAGAATATATGATGCAAATGTGAATGGTAGAAGAAGTCGGGGACGCCCGAGGAAGACATGGCACGACCAAGTGAATCAGATACTTGAGTCGGGCCATGTGAAGAGTCGGAATAATAGAAGAGCATGTATGAGACGATGTATGAATGTGAACGAGGCAAATAGTGTGTGCCAAGATCGAGTTGTGTGGTGGTCCGTCCTCTCTGCCTACCCCTGCGGGGAAACGGCTTGATGGTTAGTTAGTTAGTTAGTTAGACTCTGTATGTGCTGCCAAAATTAAAGATAAACCATTTTCGTGTTCTGAGTGTAGTTTTAATACAGATACAATTTAAACCAGTGTTATTTATTTATTTGGAATTTCACGCCCGGCTGGGCTTATACATGCATTTTTTTTAAACAAAGAACATCTAAATCTAAATGTGCATTACAAAATAAAAACAAAATCAAAAACAAAACAAAAACAAAATCAAAATCAAAATCAAAATCAAAATCAAAATCAAAATCAAAATCAAAATCAAAATCAAAATCAAAATCAAAATCAAAATCAAAATCAAAATCAAAATCAAAATCAAAATCAGAATCAGAATCAGAATCAGAATCAATATCAATATCAAAATCAAAATCATAATCAGAATCAATATCAATAGCAATATCAAAATCAAAATCAAAATCATAATCAAATCTAAAACAAAAATAGAGTAAAAAACAAATTGCAATAAAAACAAAACACACCACCATGCAAGATGGAAAACCTGTAAACTGGGAAAAGTGCAATACATGTGAAATAAATCGAAGCAGAGCTATGCAGTTGGATAAATGAAATTTGTGGTTCTTCTTTCTGATATAAATTCTACTATGGCTTTTTTTATATTTAGTGAATGATGTGTTAAATATGTCAACAACATCTTTATAGTCATTACCCAAATTTTGTATACGGCGAACGGGGGTATACAATTGTGATTCTGTGTTGGAGTTGTCACAATAGAATGGTAGATAGTGCCTCGATGTTGAATTGCGAGGTATGTGGAAAGAAATCAAGTATAAAAGTTCAGGGCTGTCAATTATTGAATTTATGATTTTATGTAAACATGTTAGGTCATATACTATTCTACGTTCGGATAATTTTAATAAATTAAGTTGACATAGTAGATAATCATAGTTGATACATTTGATTGTAATACCCATTCTGAAATTAATATATCTTAAGAATTTTTTTTGAATTCTTTCTATCGTGATTGAATGACTAGCATAACTAGGTGCCCATACTGTCGAGTTGTACTCGATTTGACTCCTAACCAATGACATGTACAATTTTTTAATGGTTTGAATATTTTTAAATTGCATTGCAAACCCAGCATTTTCAAAGCTTTATTTGATGTAATTTCAATATGATTTATAAATTTCAGTTTTTGATCAAAGTTTACACCCAAATCATTCACCTCGGTTACAGCTGTTAGTACTACATCATTAATGGAGTATTAATAAATTATTGGATTTTTTATTCTATGAAATCTCATAATAAGACATTTACTTAAATTTAGTTGTAGATAGTTCTCTTGGCACCAAACAAAAAGTTTCAACAAGTTATTAGACAATGTTTGACAGTCATTAATTTTTTTTATAGCTTTATATATTTTCATATCGTCCGCAAACATTAAAACTTGAACATCGTTGAAAATAGAAAGAACATCATTCACAAATATCAAAAATAAAATTGGTCCCAAATGTGACCTTTGCGGAACGCCGCTAGTAGCGATAAATATATATGAAGTAAAGCCGTCGATTTTAACGGCTAATTGCCGGTTGCTTAAATAACTTTTAAACCACTCGTATAAATACCCCACTATTCCTAATTTGTGAAGTTTTTTTAACAAGAGCTCATGGTTAACTCTGTCGAATGCTTTGCTGAAATCGGTATAGACTGAATCAACTTGTAACTTATTAGACATGGATTCGGATATATAGTTTTGGTAAATTAAAAGATTAGACAAGGTAGATTTTCCTGAAGTGAAACCATGTTGGTTAGGTAAAATTACTGGCTTGATACAGTGGATGATTTTATTTAAAATAAGTTTCTCATACAATTTTGGAATGGTTGATAACAGGCAGATCGGTCTATAATTGCTCCTTTTTTAAATATCGGGGTGAGGAAACTGTATTTCCATTTTTCAGCAAAATGTCTCGTTTGTAACGACTGGTTGAAAAGAAAATGTAGTGGATATGCAAGAGTGGTGGCACAATTCTTTAAGAAAACAGGTGGGATATTATCAGGACCACCGCTCTTACTTTGATCCAGTTGTTTTAGCTGAGTCAGTACATGGTTATATTCAATTGTTACATTAGATAAATTTAAATAATGATCTGAGGAAAAACTGGGCGAGCAATCATTGACTGTTGAGGTTGAGTCACGGACATAAACACTTTTAAATTATGTTCGCAATGTAAAATTTTTGTTGGGGTTAATTATAAAATTCTAGTTGTAGACTATTTATTTAATGCCAGAACAAAAAAAAACATTTTCACATTCTGAGTGTAGTTTTTATTCACCTCAAACAAACTGGTTTTGTGTTCAGAATACAATGCTACATTTTTTTTGTTTGTTTAAGGCAATTCACCCTAAAGAGAGAGCAATGTGATGATAAATTTAATACCGAGTTGCAGATTCATCGTGTACCGAGTGAAGCGTTACATTTGATAAACATGATTTTCGTTGAAAGACTAATCGTCAAATGTGATTAATAAAAAAATCGGCTCGTATATAAATAGGTCGTAATATAAAATGGATTTCCACATCCATTAAAAATGTGACATTCTGTATTAAGCTTATTGGAATGACGCTACTCTGGCTACCCCAAATACAAAATGTATTAAAAAATGATTTGTCAAATGAATTAAACATGATTGATAGCTGAACCAAGGCGACGGACCCCGAATAGGGCAAAGGAGGCTCCAGTTCTGCAGAATGGAGCCAACTAATAAAAAAAAAAAAACTTTTACAGTTCTAAAATCTGCTTTATACAATTAATTCGCGAAGCTTGTATAATTGGTTTTTATACATTTAAAAAATATATTTTTGAAGTAAAACTTCTTTACGCACGCTTGACTTGGGGAGTAAGCTGGTGAATGCGTGACGAGAGCGTTACGAAAGGTGTGATCGGGCGCGACGAACGGAAGTTGAGATGAAAATATAAGTTAGTGAAGATAGAAAGAGAGAGAGTTACGTTTCGTATATTACTGTAGGTGCAAGAGAGAGAGGTGTGAGCACACATTTTCTTTCTCTCATAGCCAGTTACATTTCGTATATCTAAGACACAGTGCAGGCCTATTGTCTGTATCACACTGTAGGAGCAAGAGAGAGCAGTGCGCGCACATGTCTTTCTGTCTACTTTTATAAGTTAGTGAAGTTTTACTTCAGTCGCGTTGTCTAAAGCACACTCGTTTTTTTGACTGCCCAACCGTGAAGTTTTCCCGAATAAATTTCATATTTTTTATTTTTTATGTGAATGTTAGCCGGTGAGATTATGGCATCCCCAATTGGGGAACGATGTGAAGCTTAAGATAAGTGTGGAGGAAAAGGAGATGGTGTAGAGGAAGGTGGGGAACTACCAGGCTATCAAATCTAGTCACCAAACAGAGTTAAAGCCACTTCAAGCATCATTTCGTTTCTGATTGGTGATATCACACCCGGGCAATACTGAGAGTATGTTCCTCTATGCCCCCAAATACACCTTACATAATTCGAAAATGAATAAATTGTGAAAACACAAATCAGTGAAATAATTTTTTTCTACGCGCGCGGGGGTTTGAAGCTGCGTCTTCAGGATTGCTAGTCGATAGGAAATATATATTTGTTGTGTTATTCTAAACACATAAGCTATTTATTTTTAGATGGAAACTTTTTTAAGACCGTTGTGATTTGAAACTCGATGAAACGAAAAATAGCAGAAAATTAAAAAGAGACAAACACACACATTTTTGGATTTAGCCTGCAAGAGTATGAGATAGTATAATCGGTCTCCTTTTTTTGTGCGGAGCTTCGTAGTCTCCCCACTCTTGTCTACTTTAGTTTTCTGAATGTTTTATATCTACCGCGTGTGAATTGTACACTCTGATTTTTTCGATGTGTGAATGTAAATAATTTCAACTAACTAATTATTAATACATATTTTCTAACACAAGGTGTTCGTGGGCAAAGTGTACTAAAAAGGATCTTTGGAATTTCGAACAATGTTATGTAATATAATGTGATTTAAGATTTTCACGGCCAAAGAATTTTCATGATTTGTTTTTGGGGTGCTATGTCGTGTAGTGCTAACTACTTTTTAGCCAACGTTTCGGATATCCTAAAAGCGTCCAAAGTGAGGGCATGCATTTGCATTGATGATGGATACTGTAACGCTATCCGAAACGTTGGCTAAAGAAGTAGGTAGAGCAATACAACATAATACCCCAAAATAAAATCTTTGTCTGAAATGGTTCAGTGAAAAATTTACCAATAAGAAAAGTTATGATTTTGTAAGACTAAGTGCCAGTTGTTTAATAGAATTTGGAAAAATCATCATATTTCAAAGTTAATTTTCAAGTTACTTGAAAGTTTTATTCAAGTTAAAAAACATATCACTAATTCATGCTTTAAAACTTGCTACAAAACGAAATATTATATAATTTACATTTATCTTTATTCTATTTACTTAGGAATTTACGTAATTTTATTTTTTTCTTCTATATTTTTAACTTTTAATTCTCCCTTTAAAACTTGCTACCAGATGAAATATTATATAATTAACATTTATCTTTATTCTATTTACTTTGGAATTTTATTAACTTTATTTTTTTTCTTTTGCATGTTCAACTTTTAATTCTTGCTTTAAAAATTGCTACAAGATGAAATATTACATAATTTACATTTATCTTTATTCTATTTACTTAGAAATTTACGCAAATTTTTTTTTTTCTTTTGTGTTTTTAATTTTCTGTATGCTACAATACTTACTAATTTTAAATTGTGCTCTTGACTGTCTCTTTTTATGTATTACAAACTGCAGTCAAATTGAAACAAATATAATAATGACATATGTAAACCTACTTATCAATCATTATTCAAATAGATACTTAGGTTACTCAGAGAGGTTGTATTAAATTATCAAATTAATAGGATACGTATAGAATGTGAACTAATTGTGTATAAAATATGGCTTTAAGTAATTATCTGCAAGAAGATAATGAAGTAGATTTTTTAAGAACTAACGATCTCCATCAGTGGTTAAAAATTAAAAAAAGCGATATAGGGGAATTGATTTGTATTCATGTAAATATCAGATCATTATGTAAGAATTGGGATGTTTTGCATGTTTATTTAAGAAGTTGTTGGGAGCGCATAGACATTTTAATGATTAGCGAAACAAATATACAAGCTGACCTAATTAATATGTATGAGATTCCTGGCTTTTCAAATTACAACTATTGTCGTAATAACAAATCAGGTGGGGGCATATCGCTATATATAAGGAACAATCTGGTATTTAAACAATCACCACTAGAATCAAATTCTTTTGAAAATGTTTTTGGTGTTATTACGCTTCCAAATAAACAAAGTTTGAGTATATTAGCGATATATCGACCGCCGAATCTTAACAAACTATCGTTTATTAGGGAAATTGAATCTATTCTGACGGATTTCATAGGCCCTCGAGACAATGTTTTGTTCTTTGGGGACACTAATATAAACCTGATGAATTTTCATGATCCTATAGTAAATTCCTATGAAAATATTCTTACAAGCAATTATTTGATCAAATGCATAGACGGTGTGACGCGGGAAGCAATTGTTAGCGGGCGCATAACTCAATCATGCATAGATCATATATACGTTAGGTACAGTAACGGGCCTAAAGAAGTGGACTTGCTATCAGCATGTGTATGCGAGATTTCCATAGCAGATCATTATATGACAGCCGTTAACATTAAATATGATGTGCAAAAAGAACCATTAAAAAACATAAAGAAGGTAACAATTTCATCCCAAAAACATATTGATAACCACATACGAGAAATACACTGGAATTCTTTACTTAGTGAACAAGAAAGTACTGTTTTGTATCAACAAATTAAAAATAATTTCATTAATTTATATGAAAAAAGCACTGTGTCATTTTTTGAAAAACCAAATAAAAGACCCCATGCAATCAAAAAATGGATAACTACTGATATTTTAGAGATAATAAAAAAAGGGATTTATTGTTTCGAAGGTGGAAAAATTCTCCTCTTAATAAAAATTATGAAAATGAATACAGGTTCATGCGAAATAATGTCAAAAAATAATTACGAAAAGAAAAAATTGTTTTTTTAAAGATAAATTCAAATGTAGTTTCAATAATACTAAGCAAACCTGGGATGAAGTAAATAAAATATTGGGAAGAAAAACTAAAAGTAATTGTGAATCATTTCACGATATGTGTTAAAGGAACAAACGGTGGAAAGTGTTACAAACCAATATGTAAAGCCAAATGTTGCACAGATGTGATTTTAAAGCATCCAATGTTAATCAAATAGAATTACCCCACAGTATGTATTTACCAAAGGCAACTCTTACTGAGATAAAAAATATTGTTAAAAAAATGAAAAATTCAAAATCCTTGGGAATGGACAACATAAGAATGTACGATATAAAAAGACATATAGATATTTTAGGACCCATTATAACGCACTTAGTTAATAGACTTATTATAGAAGCTAAATTGCCTAATGATCTTAAATGTGCTATTATTAGACCTATATACAAAGGAGGAAAGCACTCAGAAATAGAAAACTATCGACCTATAAGTATCTTACCTGCACTGGAAAAATTTTTTGAAAAATATATTTTATTAAAATTAAATAATTACTTAGAAAAATTTGGCATTATAGACCAAAAACAATATGGCTTTCAAAAGAAAAAAAATACAGAGCATTTATTACAGGATTTTTCAAATTATATTAATAATGAATTAAACAATAAAAGACATGTTTTAGTACTATTTATCGATAACTCCAAAGCATTTGATACAATTGACCCTCAAAAATTATTAAAAATCTTAGAAGCACTTGGAATTAGAGGAAACCTACTTAATTTGTTTAAAAATTATTTATTTATTAGACATATCTGTGTAAAAATATTAGAAAAAATGAGTAGGAGGAAAAAAATGTCTGCTGGAGTCCCGCAGGGGTCAATTTTGGGACCAACCCTATATATTATATTTGTATCAATAATGAAAAAACTATTTAAATATGTAAAACATTTTGTATATGCTGACGACACTGCTCTTGTCATATCTGATGAACAATTATCCATTGCGATTGAATTTATGCAACATGACTTTACGTCCCTAATAAAATGGTCACATGACGCAGGTCTAATCATTAATACAAAAAAAACTAAATTGATGCACATACGATCTCCACATGCTTCATTTCAGAAAACGCCTAAAATAATATCTCATGACTTTATATGTATTCATCAAAACATTTTTCAGCCCTGCATGTTCGATAGTATTGAACTTGTAAATGAATATGTTTATCTGGGAGTGACTGTTGATTGTAATTTCAAATGGGATATACAAATAAACAAAATTTGTAAACGGCTGAGGGCGATAGTGGGTAGGCTGTACAAACTGAAATGTTTCGTTCCGGTGAATATTTTAAAAATTATTTACTTATCACTTGCAGAATCAACTTTACGATATGGATTAACTACTTGGGGACACTCTTGCAAAACTAATTTAAACTACCTAAAATCAGTACAAAATTCTATGATTAAGTTATTAGTTCAAAAAAATATTTTTTCACAGAGACGAAACATTTTATTGTTGTATCGGAATTTAACAATATTACCGGTGCAGGCCTTATTATGGTATAAAATATTGATTCACCATGTATCTGAGTCTGATTATAAGAAGAGAGTGGAACATGAGCATAATACGAGGTTCACAAAGAATGAAGGAATGCTTGTTCCAAAATATAATAATAACTACGGACGGCGAACCCTGGAATTTAACGTGCCAAAAATATTTAACCTGTTACCAATTAATATAAAAAATTGCGACTCTACAAATAGATTCAGATATATGCTGAAACAATGGTTACTGAATAGAGATTGTTTATATTAATTAATGTGTGTTAATTATGACAATTAATATAGTTATAGTAATAATAATATGTATGTATGTTTAAATTGTAATTGAACATTAACATCCTGTTGACAAATTGCTTTATTGCGGTTTAACGGGATTGTAACTTGAAACAATAAATGAAAAAAAGTCCTGCATTATATCATTATAGGTCAGTAGCTTTACAGAACTTAAATAAGAGCAGAACTTGAAAATAACCTTGAAATTTGATGTATTGTTAAAATTCTGTGAAACAACTCACCCAACAAAACCATAACTTCTGTATACAGTTACACAGTTTAGTGTTTTTTCAAGTTGTTCGTTGAGTTGAGAAATTTTAGTTTTGCTTTAACTGACTTGTTTCTGCATAGCGACGTTAATTTTGAGTAGGCGTCACTACCTAGTAAGATTCATACATTTTATTTGCAGCGCAAACATGTCAATATCGCCACATCACCACATATGGTACATTAACACTAGGGATTGCAATACAACACCCACTATTACTTAATCTACCTATAACAAGTATTTTCTCTTTTTTACGTTTATCAATCTAACAAACGTATTAAAAAAGTTAATATAATTTTAGAATTTCGAAAGTGTGGACCATTATTTCCGTCAACATGAATCCCGCACAATGCACAACGCACAACGCACTGAGCCCTACTATCAAAAAGGGAAAATAAATTAGTGTACTGGAATTCCCATCAAATTTCTCGTGGCTCGGCGCGTTGTGCGGGTTGTTATGATGCAGTACAAATCCGTATTACTTTAAATATAATTATTAACATCTGTATTATTTGTACTGCATCCTAACAACCCTACCCGTCGAAATCGTAATTAGGTAGGAACTTGTTATTAATTACTAGTGTGCCAGCTTTGATTTGATCGACGGCCTGGGGCGACATCTAGACAGTTCCGGCGATATACGTCACTTCTTGCGTGGGTAGATTCGGGAGAGTTGGGCCCCGTGTCTAACCACGCGACAGTCAAGAGTTTTGTGAGAAACTTAGTATTTGAACGGGAAAATAATTCCTTTTAACTTTAAATAAGGTCGGGCGGTGAAAGTATTAATGGGTACGCATTGTGTGTTCGGAAGGATTGAATCCCTGTATTGGGATTAGTCGAGTTTCCTGCAACGTAAAATGGCGGCAGGCGTGCTAGAAACCCGGGATATATTTCAATCGAGATGTAATACGTGCGATCACACTTGGGACAGAGCCCTGTTTTGACGGATGACCGGTGTACCGTTAGCCCGTGATGTAATTTGCCGTTCTTTGTGAGGGAGAAGAAAATTTACGCCGACCTTGACTCTCGTCTGGACTGAGGGCGGTCTTCCTCCTTCATAATTCTTCTAGCGACAGGCCCCCTGATGATTTCCCTTTGGCGGCGGGAAGACTTAACTAATTTGATCGCGGCGTAAGGCCGCTTGATGTTTCAACTTTGGCGGCGGAACTGTCTCCAGATCTCGGCCTCGTGAGGGCCATCCAGATCCTGCATGGAAAAATGCTGCCTGGGTCTGACAGCCACTAGATGGACAGTTTATTAGTTAGCTAGCGATAGTATACACAATAAAGGAGGTCGGTTCATGGGGGTAAGTGAAATGACATATTTAAAAACCCTGATTGCCATTTGTTTTATAATAATTATAAGCTTGTTCTCACAACTCTGCCTTTTAAATTATGTACCTGACACACCATTCCTTTGGAGAGCGACACACATCATGGTTTAAAATCCACCCCCTGAGCATATTTGGGAACCACAGGTATTCTTGACGGGAACCATAACCCGTCCAGAATTGGCGCTTCCTACGGGATAAAATCTGTGGGTACCTGATCATCACTATAACACTAAAGTTGTTTTATTAAAATGTATTAACATTAAAGCTCATCAAACCCTGCTACCGAAGGTAACGTAACAGGGTGTCACGTGGACGGAAACAAAAGAACAATACGTCGCACATAATAGTGTATAAGAATATGTACATAGTTTCAAAGTACTACAACATACGTCGTTAGTATAGGTAGTTATATGTGTGTAGTTTTGAGGTGTCTCAACACATGTCAGTAAAGTAGTCCTACAGGGGAATGTCAACTATCGCCGCTCGTGTCTACCCATTCGTGAATACCCGAACAAGCTGGGCACTTTCTGTGCCGAGTTCCCTAGCTCCAATAAAATACAGACCATCTAATAGAACGGACGTTTGGTCCTGTTAAATAATCACTGTAAACCAGATAATAAATAAACACGACTAACATTATCAATCGAATATCATTGAAATTACCATTAATCTTATTGTTAATCCGAGAAAACCTTAGTATATATCACACATATTTAAATGAAAGAATGAGAAACACATGCCACGGTGTCGCAATCCCTAGTGGGGCGCCCCTCCCCCACGTCACCACCCTCACCACTCCAGCTGGCAGCCCATTGGTAACGATCAAAATATCATCCCTCAATGACAAATTGAATCCCCGTCTATCAAATAATAATTTACATTTTTGATGCTCCCCATAAAACTAGCTGGATGTGTGCGCCATTTTTCAATCGTACACAAATAAGGAAAAGATTTTCTTTTCAGAATTATTGTGAATACACTTTCATATGAATGGTTTTGTAGCTTTTTATGAACCTTTTTTACAAGCAGAATTTATTGTTGTGTTCGTGAGCGCGCTGAAGTTTATTTATGTAATAATTTCCCCAACTAGTATTATTATTTAGTTGACTTGTTGTGACTCTCATTTACTCTCATTTACCCAATATGTAGGTGAAGTAGAATCAATAATTATTTATTATTATATTTAATTGGTAAACTAATGTTTAAGACAAGATTTTTATGCATAGCACAAAGGGTAACAATTATTATAAGCAATAATTATTAGCCTGAAACACTCATCAACATTGAAAAAATCTTCCGAGAAAAGATAAATGCCGCCGACGGGACTTGAACCCGCGTCCTTTTGATATCCGGTCAACTACTCTACCAACTGAGCTACGTCGGTTTATCTCCCACCCGCCAAATAATTCAATATATACTAGTGTTTCAGTCAACAATTACTGCTTATTACATTTTTTAAAAATTAAATAAAGTTGGTTGTTTTCAGGTGAAAAAATGTAATAAGCAGTAATTGTTGAATGAAACACTAGTATATATTGAATTATTTGGCGGGTGGGAGATAAACCGACGTAACTCAGTTGGTAGAGTAGTTGACCGGATATCAAAAGGACGCGGGTTCAAGTCCCGTCGGCGGCATTTATCTTTTCTCGGAAGATTTTTTCAATGTTGATGAGTGTTTCAGGCTAATAATTATTGCTTATAATAATAATTATTAAGCTGACTTGTTGTCAACATTCTGATAGTTTAATTGCTCTTTTTACGATAGTATCTTCACTTTCAGTAAACCTTTACCATTGCTCTAGCAAATAATTCTTTGTCCGAGTTGTGAACTATTTCATACTTTTACGACTCTTCTCGCTGTAGAATGCTTTTATTGATTAGCGCCCGTCTTTTCTTGGAGCAGTAAATAATTGAAGATTTATGAATTTATTAAATTACGGTTTTATGACGCTTCATGAGACGATATTTTCCATTGAAAGATTTACTCAAATCCACATTTATTTGGTTGACTTGTGAACTTTCTGATATGCTTTTACTCCGATAATTGACACCCCCACTCGAGTACAAGGCGCAAGTAAATCCTGTTTGGATCACATCAACGTTAAAAACATTGATTTCACAGACTCGTTTGTTATACACACAACAATTTCAGATCATTATACCATAGCGCTCGGCCTAAGAAATAAGCCTTCCTCTTCTCCTAAAAATAAATATATTTCTAAAATAAATTATCAAGCACTAATTGAGGAGCTGTCAACAGAAAAGTGGCAAAACGTAATAGACCAGACTGACACGGAGCAAGCAATGCAGCAATTTATCACTAAATTACAATACTACATATCTAATCACACTATTAACAAAGTTATACCGAACAAACAATTTAAACTCATGCCATGGATCACCCCTGGCCTAGTTAAATCCATCCACAGACGTAATCAAATTCACAAAAATGCTAAAAGACAACCAGATAATATTCTAGTTCAAGAACAATACAAGAAATATAGAAACTTATGTAAAAAACTAATTATTTCCACTAAAGAAAATTTCTACAAAAAAAATATATATGAAAGCACTATAACTCCAAAACGCTTCTGGGAAATATTTCGTAAAATTACCAAATCAAAAAATAGCAAATCGTCTTTCATACAATCATTGGATATTAAAAACACAAGTACTACAAACCCCAAATTGATGGCTAATTTTGCTAATCACTATTTCACTTCAGTAGGAACCTCTCTCGCCAATAAAATCCTTAAAAAATGTAAGAAAACTGAATCTGAACTAGCCAACATACCTACAACTGATCTTAATCTTAAAATAGACGAGATTCAAACAACGATTAATGAAGTCATGAAAATGATAGATGAGCTTAAGTCTTCAAATGCCTGTGGACCAGACAAAATTTCCTCAAATCTGCTGAAAGTATTGAAACCACTTATAGCGAGTCCTATTGCATACATTTGTAATCTTAGTTTTAAGACAGGCATATTCCCAAACCATCTAAAACAATCAGTTGTTATATTGATTCATAAAAATGGGAACAAATCGGATATACATAATTATCGGCCAATATCTCTACTCAACTCATTCTCAAAAATTATCGAGAAGATCGTAAAAAATCGTCTCACCCTCTATCTAGAAAGTCATAAAATCATATCTAATAACCAGTTCGGCTTTCGACCAGGTCTAGGAACAGAAAATGCTATTGCAAAGCTGGCGGATATTATTTCCAACAATATTGACCGGGGTAATAAATCCATCGCTCTCTTTTTAGATCTTGCCAAAGCTTTTGATACCATCTCGCATAAAATTCTTCTAAAAAAACTAAAGGCTATAGGTATTCAAGGACAGCTTTACAAATGGATGTGTAGTTACTTAACTAACAGACACCAAAAAGTTAAAATTAATGATACTGTTAGCGATCCGGCCCTCGTAGAATTTGGTGTACCCCAAGGGAGTACCTTAGGACCTATTTTGTTCAGTATTTATATCAATGATCTGTGTAACAGCAATTTTTCCAATCACATTATTACATTTGCAGATGATACTGTCCTAATATTTGAAGGAAGAACATGGTACGATGTACACTGCAAAGCAGAAGATGGAATAAAACAGCTTAAACTTTGGTTGGACCGTAATCTTTTGACACTCAATTCGGAAAAAACCAAATTTATACGATTTAGTGCGACAGAAGCGGGCCAACCCAAGGAAGCATATAACATTTTTATACACAAATGCACTGACTCAACTACCTGTAATTGCTATAAATTAGAATGCGTAGACAGTATAAAATACCTTGGTGTTATATTAGACAAATATCTTAGATGGGACGGACACATAGATCTAGTTGCCACAAAGGTTAGAAAGCTTACGTACATGTTTATGACAATCAGAAATATCTTACGTAAAAAAGAATTGAAACTCATCTATGATGCTATGTGTGGGTCACTTTTAGACTATGCATCCTTAGGTTGGGGTGGCTGTGCAAAAACTGTTTTGGACAAATTAGCAAAAGCTCAAAAATCTCTGCTAAGGGTAATTCTCAAAAAACCATTTAGATATCACAGCGATCCACTATTTGAAGAGTTCCGAGTTCTGGATGTTAGACAACTATACATGAGAAAAATAATTTTAAACACCCATCAACAACGCCACCTCTACCCATCTATTAACCACTTTTACGACACCCGCCACTCACGGAGAAATCCAATTGTACCACTCACAACTAAAACATCTCTCGCTCAAAGACACTTCTCATTCTTAGGTCCAAAACTATACAACTTAATGCCTGATGTTTGGAAAAAGGAAAGCACAGGTGTTGTTCGTAAATTGGCCACTAACTGGTTTCATCAATTAGGTAGAAAGGAGAGTGAACTTTTACTACACAAAAAATAAAATCAAACACAAACCAAAAACAACAAACCAAACTCAAAAAAAAAAAAAAAAAAATTTTATGATACCTTTATGTTCTAATCTTTATTAGTATGTGTATATATGTACCTACCTATTAAGTTAATATTATGTTTAATTTCATATTTTATTTTTTTTCTATTTCTTCTCTTTGTTATTTATACAAAATATGTTAATAGGCTTATGCAATGCAACACCAGTTAAAAGTACACATTATACCTATTATTTTAATACTATACTAATCAAACAACAGTAATAAGCATCTATTAAATGTTTGATTCATTTTATTGTTTCTGTTCTCTTTCTACTCATTTGTATAAAATGTGTATGTAGGACTAGGTATTATTATTTGAAATGCAAACACAAGATACAATCATGTTTTAATAATTTACTTTTAAGTATGTATATATTACTTTTATGATAATTTAAATAACTATGATAAGCAAAGCACGGTTATCTTTTCTTTTTTTGGTTATTACTATTATTATTATTACTATTATTTTATTTTTTTTAATTTTTTCTTTTCTCTTTTTTATTTTATTTTATACAACCCATCTGTGTAGGACTATGACATGCAATGCTTACACGTTTGTTCTATATCTATATGTTTTAATCCTCTGTAATTAAGTACCTACCTACGTAATTAATATTATTTAAAAAAAAACTTTGCTAAGCAAAGAACAGTCACTTTGTTTTAATCTTTTATTTTTGTTTTGTTCTTTTATATTATTTACAGACCATGTTCCGTATGTTAATACGCATCCTAATTTGACTGTCCTAAAACGGGAATCCTCCTAGTTGGGCAGTCAAAAAAATTCTTAAATAATGTATATAAATGTATAATCTTTTACTAAATAAATAAAATAAATAAAAAAAAAAAAAAAAAAAAATTTTTTATGATTATTTTAGGGAGAGGATTTTCTTATTGAATAAATAAATCTGATGTCCGTGCATGTAACTCGAAGCATACTACATTGAATATATTATTTTACAACAATAACTAAAACATATAATTTGGTTACGGAGAGAACACATACGCTGAACTTTGAAGTAACAAATATGGCAGATACCTTAGATTTTAATTTTGAAATGTTTAAAGCCAAATTAGTGTAACACTTCTTAGTTAATGTAAATAATGAGTAATTATAATAATAATAATAATAAAATAGGATTAAATTTAAAACTAGGATCAGAAAAAATTTGAAATGCAGTCTATCTGCTAAAAATTTAGTAAAGGCGATAAATACTTGGGCAATACCTCTATTAACTTACTCATTTGGCATAATTAAATGGTCTAATACAGATTTAGATAGCTTAGAACGATTGATTAGAACTACGTTAACAAAATTTCATTGCCACCATCCAAATTCAGCTGTAGAACGAATTAATTTACCCAGAAATTTAGGAGGTAGAGGTATGGTCAAAATAACATCTTTAAAACATAATCAGGTTGAAATGCTAAGAAATTTTTTCCATAGGAAAGCTGATAGTTCAGAAATGCACAAAATTATTTGCAAGGCAGATAGAAATATTTCACCATTAAATTTATACGACGAGAATGCCAGCATTCTTATAAATACCAACCAGGAATTATTAGATTCCTGGTCAAATAAAATTCTTCACGCAAAACACTTCAATTATCTCAACCAAACATATGTTGACAAATTTTCGTCAAACAAATGGTTGAGTATTGGAGAGTTGAGCGCAGAAATAGAAGGCATTCTCAGACTATAAAAATATTACCATTTGTTATTTCGGCTACTGGCATTATACCTAGCTCTCTCGTTCAAAATTTAGGCGTATTAGATTTGTCAAAAAAATTGTACATAAAAATGCAAAAGTCGGTCATTTTAAATACATGTAGGATTACGAAAGATTTTTTAAATATATATATTGAGGGATCAGTAGGACCAGTTAGGATTTCATCAGAGCCGAACCCTCTGATATGAAAATATCTGGAGTCGGTGAAATATTTTCCCATTATGTTTCTGGTGGATTGACGTATTGTTCTTGTATTGTTTTGTATTTATTATAATTATATAGTGCACTTACATTGCGTGAATTTACTAGATATTCATTTGTGGAAAAGTGTGTGGAAGGGTTTAATCTTTCATTTGGGAAAGATTCAACCCGGACATAAAATCTGGAGCACCGTAAAAGTATATTTGGACGATTTATATAGCGCCGTTTTTTGTGAAAAATCACCTCAAGGGCGCTGTACAAACTTACCATACATGCCTAAAATCTAGAAAGACTACAAGCTAGACAAACAATTAAAAACAACTTATGGAAAATTGCATACACCGGTTCATTGATCACCGATACGAAAATATTTGTACCTACAATATGTTGACCAATGAACGCGATGCTGCCTAAAAATGAATTAATACAGGACCATACTTACCTGGGAGGTCGCTTGAAATTAACACTGTTTATTATTTATGCAAACGCTTAAGCATCCAAAATATCCATCTAAAATCGATTTATTTTTATTTTTTATTAATTATTTATAAATTTTATAGATTTTTTAAATGTTATAATAACATAACAATATTTTATGCTGTATTTTTAAAAAAAAAATTATTTATGTTGTACCGTTGTCTTCGAAAAAGGTTACCGTTTTTATCTGAAGGGCATGCTTTTGAAGATATAAGGGCTGGAAGTTTCGCCCTTTAGAATTTTTTAGAATACGTAGTCCGGAACATTCTAGAATGTTGCTGAATAGTCTGGAACGTTCGGGAACATCGAACATCCCAGATCATTGTAAAACATTCCAGAACACTCTTGAATGTTGTGGAATGTTCTGGAGCATTGTGGACCATTCAAAGCCTTTTTGTATGGGTGGGGCTTATAGGGGTAGGGGTATATAAGTCTGGAACGTTCGGGAACATCAAACATCCCAGATCATTGTGGAACATTCCAGAACACTCTCGAATGTTGTGGAATGTTCGGGAGCATTGTGGACCATTCAAAGCCTTTTTGTATGGGTGGGGCTTATAGGGGTAGGGGTATATAAGTCTGGAACGTTCGGGAACATCGAACATCCCAGATCATTGTGGAACATCCCAGAACACTCTCGAATGTTGTGGAATGTTCGGGAGCATTGTGGACCATTCAAAGCCTTTTTGTATGGGTGGAGCTTATAGGGGTAGGGTTATATAGGTCTGGAACGTTCGGGAACATCGAACATCCCAGATCATTGTGGAACATTCCAGAACACTCTCGAATGTTGTGGAATGTTCGGGAGCATTGTGGACCATTCAAAGCCTTTTTGTATGGGTGGGGCTTATAGGGGTAGGGGTATATAAGTCTGGAACGTTCGGGAACATCGAACATCCCAGATCATTGTGGAACATCCCAGAACACTCTCGAATGTTGTGGAATGTTCGGGAGCATTGTGGACCATTCAAAGTCTTTTTGTATGGGTGGGGCTTATAGGGGTAGGGGTATATAAGTCTGGAACGTTCGGGAAAATCGAACATCCCAGATCATTGTGGAACATCCCAGAACACTCTCGAATGTTGTGGAATGTTCGGGAGCATTGTGGACCATTCAAAGCCTTTTTGTATGGGTGGGGCTTATAGGGGTAGGGGTATATAGGTCTGGAACTTTCGGGAACATCGAACATCCCAGATCATTGTGGAACATTCCAGAACACTCTTGAATGTTGTGGAATGTTCGGGAGCATTGTGGACCATTCAAAGTCTTTTTGTATGGGTGGGGCTTATAGGGGTAGGGGTATATAAGTCTGGAACGTTCGGGAACATCGAACATCCCAGATCATTGTGGAACATTCCAGAACACTCTCGAATGTTGTGGAATGTTCGGGAGCATTGTGGACCATTCAAAGCCTTTTTGTATGGGTGGGGCTTATAGGGGTAGGGGTACATAAGTCTGGAACGTTCGGGAACATCGAACATCCCAGATCATTGTGGAACATTCCAGAACACTCTCGAATGTTGTGGAATGTTCGGGAGCATTGTGGACCATTCAAAGTCTTTTTGTATGGGTGGGGCTACCCATTGGTAGGGGTATATAGACAAGATCCGTCGTGGGTTTGAACGTCATCGGTTCAATTTCATATCAACTCCCCGAGCGAAGCATGGTACCCCAGCTAGTAATAAATAAAATGTATTGTCATGAAAAAAGGAATGCTTGCTTTTATCGACTATTTGGAAATAATCTTAATTTGCGAAAAAAAATTATGTTTTTTTGTTGGTCCATTAAGCGTTCCTAAACCATTCATCCGATTCTGAAGAACTTTGGTGATAAATTATGCATGCCCGCGAAGGTTTCTATGTACGAGTATAATAGTGAGATCCGGCATTGTAAAATTATTTCCATATAACATTCATGCGATTGCGATGGAAGTTTGATGTTGTAGTTTCTATAAAAAATGATGAGTTCTGGCTTTATGAAATTTGAATAAAAAAATTCAACAAATTGCTTGATAAATGTGTGTATTTCATGAAGTAGTTAAAGAGAGGAGGTGGGAGTGGGAGAAGAATCCAGAAAGCAGGGAGGGGAATGTGGCAGAGGGATGGGGGAGGATTCAGGGAAGGGGTGACGAGGGAGAAGAGATAGCGGGTAAGGTGGAAAGGAAACACAAGGGAAGAGGGGAACGCGGGAGGTGGTCGAGGGTGGTTTGGACATGTGAGAGAAGGGGATGCGGTAGGGGAACGCGGGGCTAGAACGCGGACGCATGGGAAAGTATGCAGAGATTGCAAAGGAGACACAGCAGGGGTTAAGTTTGGAAAATAAGTGATTCTCACACGGACAGCTGTGAGAAGTGTGTATGGTTCATATAGTTTAGCGGCAGAGGAGGAGAGTGGGATATGAAGGAGGGGCATTGGAGTTTATCCACCACTTACCCGCCCTGGTATAAGTAACAAATGGTTACTCCTTCAAGACTCTCGCAAGATTCTATTTTTTTTTTGTTAAACGAAGCTACATTTATTTATTTTGAACGAATCTAGACATACAGTGTTTCTGCATTCGTTGTTAAAAAGCAGTATGCAGTTGTTTAATAGGAAAAAAAACATAAAACAACAAATCACGTTAGTTATACAAGTAAAAGTAATAGTTAAATCAAAATAAAACTTATTCAATAAGCTCTTGAGGCATCATTGCATCACGTGAAAAACCCTGTAAGCACCTGTATAAATAGATAGAGAACATACGATAAACAATTACGTCTCAAATTATTTGGCAAGTACCAATAAAAAATGTAAATTGCATTAAGCCCATGGACATACAAATATTCAGCCTGATATAAAACACACTCAGCATCCGTGTCCCTTAGCCAACCACCCAGTGAAGCCTCAAAGAAAGTTAGTTGGACAATAAAGGTAAAATACCTGAAGACTTAAAGAAAAAAAATCAGCGTTGAGTAGTCGGAGGCTGGACAAATGAAAGTTAAGGTCGTTTAAGCAAGCTTCAGGCTTTCACATAATATTGAAGAAGGGGCAGAGGAAGGGATTGTAAA
The DNA here is from genome assembly GCA_917563855.2 of Limnephilus lunatus. Classification (NCBI taxonomy): domain Eukaryota; kingdom Metazoa; phylum Arthropoda; class Insecta; order Trichoptera; family Limnephilidae; genus Limnephilus; species Limnephilus lunatus. Next base: position 63,271,465 of record OU830604.1, read on the forward strand.
GGAGACAAATTAGCGGTAGGAGATATCAGGGGGGGAATTTGGAAAATCCATGCTTCTCACACGCACAGCCACATGTGGCCTGCTCACGCGTCGGAAAACGTTCGGATTTATTCGTGTACACATGTATCCGAAAGCATCTCAATATACAGGAATAAAAGATGAACACTTACTTTCTTTGGGTGGCACTGCAACGCATGCCGAGTACTCAATGAGTATCTACTCTACTAGGTCTTTAATAGCAGTAGACGTCATAATATCATACTTGAAACATCCGTGAAAACTTAGGAAACAAAGGTCGCTAATGATAGCTTTGCGTTTATGCCTGTAAAAGTTGCAAAGGTTAGAGAATGTACCTGCTTAAGCCGCCGCGTTATTGCACAGTTGTGAATTTATTTATCGCTATCGATGCGAATATTTCGCACGGCGCGCGCGGTCCGGGGAGCCTTCATAATGTAAAGAAAAATATATCCAATTTTATACTTTGTCCGACAGCAGAAAATTCTCGAACCGTCTGACTTTCCGTTTGATTTACAGACGCAATATCGAGCAATGGAATTCGAATATATATCTTAATGACTATTATCGTTCTATGCAAAAAATATTCAATAAAACAGATTGTTATCAGAAATACGTTGGGAATATTGCAACGGGATTGATTTACTCTCCATTGTTATTTAATCCTCAACTTTCTTTGTAGTCGGTAATATTCAGATGAGATTGGGAATGGTAGTCACCGGGTTTGTTAGTACGCGGCTAATAATCAATACATTGTCATTTGACGAATAATTTAAAACAGAGAGTTTTTAACAGTTGTAGTTGTGTGTATACCGCCGCCTCGGAAACCATTTATTGGGTAACCATCTGCCTATATAAAGTAGTTCGCTACCTTTGGTGACTGAACAGGAGTACCTCGGACTTGGCTGAGTATGCATTTTTTCGCTTATTGCGTGGCGGGCCGGATCGGGAGAGGCTGGTTTAGTGTCTCTTCAGTCGGACTCTCTCGATCCATTGCCTCGCATCTCAGTGGGAAGGATGGATGTATACGTCCGTCATTACTTGTCACATTGACTCATTAATTCCTACCCACCCCTCATATCCTTTTCCTTCCTAGAATTTCTTCTACTTTTCCCTAAAAAGACTCACCACACAGCATTCCCAAAGATGATGTTGGCCCTGAGCTAATGTAAATAAAATAAAAGTATTAGTACGTGAAACCGTATTGAGAAAGAGAATCTGTTTGACAGAATATTCATTCACCAGGGAACTAATTGTACCTACCAAAGAATTCGCGAAAAAGAAGTATATGACCTGTTAGAGAAATGTATGAAGGGAGGTTAACATGGATTGACACTTTACCTTGCTACTTGCTACTTGCTACTTGCTACTTGCTACTTGCTAGGAGAACATTGTGGAGGAGATTCCCACTTTTCCGAACCATATTATCGCCTTGGTGTGGCCGTAATATTTGGTTGTCGTGACAACTAAAATATTATGAATATGAATTATGACTTAAAAAATGCACTAAAAAGTAAAGAAATAATTTCGTACGATTTATTTTTTGATTCAGTGTCAGCCAAGATCTCCACATCTCACCTATAACTTTACAAATGTATGTAGTTACCTTGGCTGACACCGACTCCAAAAATAACAATCGTACGAAATTATTTTTTACTTTTTAGTGCATTTTTTTAAGTCATTTTTTGTTTTGTTAATATTATTGTTTTTTGTTATCTTAATCTTTAAAACTGTTTTGGTTTTTACCTGTATGCACTTAATCAGAAAAAAATGAAATAACTTGTAAAAACCCAAAATGGTGTAAATGATTGATTAAATGAGATAAACGGGTACTCGGTTCCAATATAATACAATACATCCACGGTCCCAAGCAAGTCTCCCGTAGTCTGTGGTATAAAGCGCCTGATGAACCTTAGGGCCAGACGTTCAGCGGACCAAGGGTCAAATCCTACGAAGTCAAAAAAAATAAAAGTTTTTATTTTTGTAAAATAATATCCAATCTTAACCACTGGAGCGACGGCGCGTTTTTGATTTTTTTCCTCGGATTCCTCGTGATATTTTAATGACCGTTTTGAATATTTTCCGCCAACCTTAAAAAAATCCTACCTCCGAATTTTAATATGAAGGCATACAAATTTATCATAGTTCTATATAGTCAATAAAGTCACCTATCTTTGGTTGTTTATCACATATAAAAATAATATTATTAAATCGTAAACATTCAAAAAGGAACTATTCTCAGTATTGCCTCCCTTTAAACTCGCCTAGTAAGTTTAATTTTCCCTCCACATTGAATATTATCTATTGGGTTTCTTTTAAATAATCCAATTTAAAATCACAATCTACATATGTTTATAATAAAACTGAATTTTGATATGTTTTGAACTGTTGAATGTTCACTTTGAATAATTTTTGACACAAATTAAGTCGAAAAATGGCGACACTTTTAATAAGACCAAAATGAAATTCACAAAGGACTTACCAAAAATAACTGCAGTACATCAAACAGATACATCAATTATCGTAAATACACAATACCAATTTACCCGATTATTCGTTTATTTATAGAAAATATTGCATTTTCAAAAACACACGACGATCGGTAAAAAATGTCAAAAACATAACCACAAAATTTTGTTTTTCAGATAATCACTGAATGTTTAAGTTTGAAACAGTTGAATTTAATTACTAATTCAATTATTATAACACTGGTACACAAATTTGCTAGAAACATCCACTAAAATACGATAAACAGCTTCAGACCGTTTAACATTTTACAGAGATCTACAAAATACGAATTTTCGATGCAATATTTGCCCTATATATCACTAGAGTACACTGCTATCTGTTGAATTTTAATAAAAGTAGTTTCTTTCTACCTACCCAAAAACGTCTAAAGAAAACGAAATCTAGCAATCCGAAAAAAAAACACAAATACCTATCAATAAGATGACCAAATATATAGGATAATGTGCACTAAAATTCGACGACAAAGATTTGGAAAAAAATCACCCTTCATATTGATAAAAAAGTGCTTTGTAGTCACCCCATTCTTGTCTACTTTAGTTTACTGAAGGTTTCACTTCTACGTGTGAACTGCACCCTCCATCGACCAAACACTCTGATTTTTTTAGAGAACACCAAGTTGCGATGAATACTGGTCATACTGCTACTGCTATTGAACCGGTTCAATGTTGGCAATTGTTTTGTATTCTGTATTTCGGTTTGTTTTAGGATAGCAAAAAGGGGGCACTATTCCGAGGAAATGAAACCAGCCCGCGCTTGGCATTGCAATCTTGCCTCATAATGAAGTTGGTCTAAACGCAGCAAATATGGAGTAGTATGAAGGCGAATCAATGGCTAAACCGATAAGTAAAATAAACTAATGTGATACAGTGTCTAATGCGCATATATACCTGTGGTGTAATTTTAATTCCTCTTATTTACAGTACAATTCTGTTGATTGAGAATGTTCAATAATTCTTGGGTTTCTCAGAGATTACGAGTCGTGTTTATTATGTGTCGTATTTACAATGAGTCGTATTTACAATGAATGTCTAACTTAACGAACTTAACTTCCGCTCTAAGGGACGATCTGTGTTAAAGAGGGGGGGGGGGGGAAACCACTCACTAAAGGTGCCCACATGTAGATCAGATATCATCGGCTATCTACGCAACTGTTCGGGTATTCTGCATACTGCCACCAATGACATCTATCTCGATATTCCAATATACACAAAAGATATTTGTTGAGAGATATCGAAACAACATACTCTAATGACATCTGTTGGGAGACATTGAAACTACATGCAGATTTATAAATACTACAACGTCCTACCTTAGGCCTGATTTACTCTGTCTGCAAGAATTGAAATTCGTATTAAAAAATTATCATCTGATTTTTAAATATAGTATAGTTTTAAAATATGTTTTAACGCACAAATCAGAAATGATCGCTTGGAGGGCCCAACCACTTTCCCGCTCTGGTATAAGTAACTTAAGGTTACTCCTTCAAGACTCTCTCTCACAAGGACTCTAATTTGTTTGTACGAACGATTCATATACATAAATGAACAAAGCTAGACCTCCAATAGTCCCCGCACATAGTGTTAGAAAGCAGTATGCAAGTGCTTACAAAAGTACAGGACAGCAAAGTGTTAGTAGTAGTCATTAGAGATATTAAAAAAAAAGAAAAATGAAGAAATGGATCAGATTAATATTTTTGCTTATTCTGTAAGACACCAGGAATTGGTGATAATAATTATAATCTCTACATATTATAAATTAAAGTCCTCCGCCGCGTCTGTCTGTCTGTTCGAGATGAACTCAAAAACTTCTGAATTTTCATGCGGTTTTCAACAAAAGATAGAGTCATTCATGAGGAAGGTTTAGGTGTATAATTTGTCAAGGTTTTGTGTAAATTAGTTGAAATGTGTGTTAGAATAACGTCTCTATGTGTATGTGATGCGGATTTGAATTGTACGCAAATCTACAGTTTTCTGCCGAGGTTGATGAAATTTAGCACATGTGACCTTCAGAACATTTGATTTCGAAAACTTTGTGTAAAGCCCGGGCATTGCTGGGACTTCAGCTAGTACATAATAAAATAATATATTTAGAGAACGAAATTTGGAACTTTAATTAAAAATGTGATAACTTCTTTAGCACCATTGTGATTTGAAATTTGATGAAACGAAAAATAGATAATAAATAAACGCATGTGATTGCAGTTCACAAGCGTTACAAGTGAAACCTTCTGAAAACTAAAGTAGACAAGGGTGAGGGGGTTACGAAGCACCACACAAAGAGGAGACCAATTATTCTATCTCATTATCTAATTATTCAAAGTAACTACAATAGACAATTTATATAAAAAATATTCAATTCTACAAACTTTCAAAGAAATACAGCTAAAAAAAATACATTTCTATATCTCAGCAAGATATCAAAACAATATTAAAATCCCAAAATTTAATACCAAGCACATCCAAAATTCCTATCTGTATCATGGTATAAATTATTTCAACACACTCCCATTAGAAGTAAAAATTATTAAAAATTAAAGAAAATTCCAAACTAAATTAAAAAATTACCTGAAACAACTGTAAGAGTTACATTACTATTTCACTTCATTTAAATCTGTTAATTGACACATCTCAAGTTTCTCTTACTATATCTATTGTTAATAGTTGCAATATTATTATTCACCTACTCAAATGATAACATTGGTAACATAATTGAGTATGAATTCACTCACCAAACACAAGAGCCTTGTCTCTTTATGGTGAGGAAAGGCTTTTATTACATTAATATTACAAATCTGTTTAATATGTAAAAAAAATGTATAATTATTGTAAAAACAAACAAATATTAAATATGAAAAACATTCTCTCGCAGGCTAAATCCTGTAGATGTATGTAGTCGCCTCTTTCTAATGTCTCTATTTTTCGTTTCATCAAATTTCGAATCACAATGGTGCTAAAGAAGTTATCACTTCAATACATTTTAAGTGTTATAGTGCATTGGTTTGTAAATCAGATAAGTACTTTTAAATAATTAAACCTAAGATACGTAAAAAACGTATGTTACAACCTAACCTAACATAACCTAATGCAACTCCTAATACAATAGTTTTTCTCAGCGCTGTGCTACTTCTTCTCGCTTGGTATTCAACATACGTCCCAATTCCAATAAGTCCGGTTCCACTTACTGCTCTGTATTCCTACAAGAAGGCTTTGTTTGTTACTGCCGATAACATTTTTAAAAGCAATAATTACGGCAGAACTAAAATTTGCAAACGTAGCTAATATTTACACCACCTTAACGTAAAAACTTGTGAGGTTAATTTGTATCATAGATACATCACATCTGCATAAATCTCTATAGGTTAATAGTAGATAAGAATGGAATTGTGCCATAGACTATTATTTTTAACAAAAATAAAACACTTATTTTGTATAAAACCACGAGTAAAATAGATATATTATAGACTTTTTTTTTTTTAGGTGATTATCGTTCAGCGCGTTGATTTTAATTAATATGTATGTATATTTTCTAAGAACCTTGAACAATACCTATGAAAAATTTTACATAAAAAAAATAAAAGCGTGCAGTTCACATGCGGTAGAAGTGAACCCTTCAGAAAACTAAAGTAGACAAGAGTAGGGAAGTTAAAAATCACCGCACAAAGAGAAGAATGATTATTCTATCGCATTTTCTCGCAGGCTCAATCCTTTAGATGTATGAGCTTGTCTCTTTTTAGAGTCACTATTTTTCGTTTCATCGAGTTTGAAATCACAACGGTTCTAAAGAAGTTTTCACTTCAAAAAAATCAATCCAATTTTGATTAAATTTGACGATAGCTGCAAATTAAATGTTTATTGAGATTCATCATTGAAATTTCTCGTAATAGTATTTCAGATTGTTTTTATTGTGCTTCTTTTTGAAGTAAAACTTCTTTGCGCATGTTTGACTTGCGGAGTAAGCTGGTGAATGCGTGACGAGAGCGTTACGAAAAGTGTGCGCAAGGCGAACGGAAGTAGAGAGGGAGATATAAGTTAGTGAAGACAGAAATAGAGAGAGAGAGAGAGAGAGAGAGATGCGAGCACACATGTTCTTTCTCTCTTTCTCTCATAGCCATATCTTATATTATCTAAGACACAGTGCAGGCCTATTGTCTGTATCACACTGTAGGAGCAAGAGAGAGCAGTGCGCGCACACATTTTCTTTCTCTCTTATTTTATAGTTAAGTTTTACTTCAGTCGTGTGGTCTAAAGCATACTCGTTTTTTTTAATGTATGTTGTTCCTTTTGTCAAAAGAAGTAAAATACCTAAATATGATGGTTTTGATAGAGGATAAACTAAAAAGTATTTTAATAATTTTGTTTTTTCGCTATGCTTTTTTTATAATTTTTTATTATGTTTATTATTACTGTTAATGAATATCTTCACTTATATTAAAATTATATTATTTGTGTTGTGATTCGACCCTGCTTCCAAAATGCTTTTGTCCGATCTTAGCAACCCAACCACTGCAGTGGTTCAAAGATATCCAATTTTGTAAAAATTGAAAACTTCTTTAGCACCGTTGTGATTTCAAACTCGATGAAACGAAAAATAGTGACTCTAAAAAGATTGATTGATTTTTAAGTGTAGTTTAAGTTTAGGATTTAGCCTGCGAGCGAATGAGATGGAATAATCGGTCTCCTCTTTTTGAGGAACTTCGTAGTCTTAGACTCTTGTCTACTTAGTTTTCTAAAGATTTCACTTCTGCCGCGTGAGAAGTGCACACGATTTTTTTAGTTTTTTTAAAATGAAACTTGGTTAGCCCCATTGTGATTTGAAATTCGGATGAAATGGAAATGACGCATTACAATAACTACCTACGAAGCGTCAAACTGCGCTCATTGGCCGCTTTGATTATGATATCACTATTCCTATTGGCTGCTATATCCTATTGGCTGAGATTGTTTTCGTGAAGTTTCGCTTCTACCGAGTGTGAACGGCACTCGACTTCAATTTAACTTAGAAGCTACACGTTTACAAAGCTGGGTAGTTCAATGATCACTGATCAGGGCAGATTCCTTTAACAAAAGTTTAATTTGATCGATTTAAAAAAGTAAGATGAACACGCAGTGGAGAATAGAGTGGTGCTGTAATTCGCGCCGACGGCAATAATAGCGACGCACCCTTAATGGGCAATTTCGCGTCAAACGGGAGAACAAGGACTTTGTGCTGCCACTTTAGTGCTTACGTTTCTCGGGTCTTGGCGGATCTTACATAAATACTGATAATTAATATTCATAGCCACCCGTACAGTTTCAATTGCGATGATGGATTACATTCTCCGCCATTATGTTTCCCGAAAGCAGGCAGCTATCACCGTGTCTATAGTCCCCCCGGGCGGGACGGGGGGCGGTAGGGTAATATGCTGAGCCGAGTTGAACCTAAATATATTCCACACTTTTTTATTTCATCTCCATTCAAATAAAGCCTTTATTGTTGTACTAACCCCTTGCTGGATCAAAATCAACTGCATTATTCAAGGTAGGATAAAGGGGGAAAGCGGAGAGTTTTATTTAATGGACGGAGAGTCCTATTTACATACTCCTTTTTGAATCAACAGCTTCAGCAATACAATGTGCGCTGTGTACACCACCTAGCTATATGTAGAGCACGGAGCATGCGTATCTACAAACACACTGTTGCTGATGTTCAAGAGTTCTATTATTCATTACATATATCATGCGTCACCGACTGACATTATGACCAATTAATATCATTAAATCATTGACGAATAAGATAATATTAATAAGTCGAAAAATAAAAAGTTAACTTTTTTTTTTTTTTTTTTTTTTTTTTTTTTTTTTTTTTTTTCATAGGAAGCAATTACTTTGTGGTTAGACATTATATTATAAAAAATAAAACACAAACACTTTGTATTTAACCACGAATTTATTATTGCATATATCGACCGGTTTCACTTCGACCAAGGAATTTAATTGTCGATCCGTACCTGACCAAATGCAAAGCACATCGTCTAGGTACGGATCGACAATTAAATTCCTTCCTCCAGCTTTTAAATTCATTTCACACTCAAATACAATTCACCTTAGAAATAGGTATTAATGCTTCTTTAAATTTTCTGGACCTTACAATCACTTTGTTAAATAATAGACTTGATTTCAACATATACCGCAAACCAACATACACAGACATAACCATCCACAACACATCCAATCATCCAATCTCCCACAAACACTCGGCTTTTCATTCAATGGTTCACAGATTAGTTTCTGTGCCATTGACTGACAGTAATTTTTCAAAAGAATTATCTCTTATTCAGCAAATAGCGATAAACAATGGCTATGATCCGGATTTAGTTAATAAAATACTTAATAAAAAACTAAAACAAATAGCTACAAATAAATTCCTGTATAAAAGCACCCCGGATAACAATAACGATACACTAAATTACCATTGGCGTAGGATTTTATTTATAAATAACTTTTCTAACCTAAGTGTTAAGAACCTTCCTTTCGATATAAAACCGGCTTTCTACACAAATAATAACCTCGCAAAATTGTTAATTAATACTAAGGACAAAGAAGATAAGTTAAGCTTCTCCGGTATTTATAAACTTAGCTGCAGTGATTGTCCTGCGTTCTATATTGGCAAAACAGCACGTAATGTCAACATTAGAGTAAAAGAACATTTACGCTGCTTAAATGGAAAAGGTTTCTCTGAGCTCGCAAACCACTTGATCTCAACAGATCACACATTTAATAAAATTTCAGGAACTCGCATCTTACATAAAAATAGTATAGGTATAAAACTAGATAACTTAGAAGCTTTAGAAATTAGGAAATCTTTAAATACAAATATGTCAGAATACTTACTAAATAATCAAATTAACTTATCAAATCAAAAAAATACACCCTATAGTCCTATTTTTAACTTATTTCCCGCAATCCATCCTAACCCATGATATTATTTATGTGTTGTAGCGTGATTCATTATTAATATTATCATATATCGAAATATTGTCCTTTAGTTAATGTAAAATACAACAAACTTTTTAATATCTCATAGATTACAGTTAACTGTTGTTTGTTCATTTACTTGTGATTATGATGTGTATTGATGTTTCCCTCCCAGTAATTGATTATTGTATTGTTGTCTCCCTCCCACTGCTTGATTATCCACTTTACCTATGTCAAATACTTTGTCTCCCTCTAATTTTGTTCTTTCTCCCTCTGTCACTCTTATATATTAGCCATAACTCTGTCTTAGCATTTAGTTATTATTTATATCCTGAAGAAGCTTGGTCGAAGTGAAACCGGTCGATATATGCAATAATAAATTCGTGGTTAAATACAAAGTGTTTGTGTTTTATTTTTTATAATAAAAAGTTAACGTTCAAAATTGGGACTCCAACCTAGGATCTCTCGTATTATCGAGACAAACGCCTCAACCAACTCGGCCATTAAGACCTTTTATTTTTAAGTCATTTTGGTCAATCTTACATTATTTGAAATTCAGAATTAACAATATTATCTTCGACTAATTTTTCTTCCATATTTTATCAGCTACCTTTTAAAATGAGCACAATGTTCAAATAATTGGTTTGTTACCTAGATAGGGTCTCGGATAAATATATCCGATATTATTTATACGGAAGACCTATAGGTACACCTTTTTCTAAAAGTATAGACATATATATATTCAACAGATTACTGTTGAAGGTTATTCTTGTAACATTATTATTATTAAGATAATTTAGTTGCAACCATTACCTTTATTTTTTTCAAGATTTTTTTTCTTTATATTTTTTTATTATTATCTTCTTCAATAACTAAATTACACATTAAATAAATAGAAAATCCTTCATAAGTTATTATAAACGAGAATTATTCTAATTAAAATTGAATAATATTAAAACTTATAAAACCAATTCATTCGAAAAATTCTTTTTCTATTTTTTGAATCCAACTCGTTACTAAAAATACACAGCGTAGAAACGTAAAATAAAACACATTTGTAATGGAGGGAAATTACTCCGCGCCTCAAACATTCATTTTTCAACCACTGCCATTGGAGCAAATGTTTGAAATGCCGAAATCATTTCACGGGTCTAGAAACATTCCACGTGTGCTTTGCCAAAGTATTTCGTGTTTCAATACATTTCACTGTTTTGTTAAAAGTACTCACCTACGATTCAACACGGCTCTGTAGATACTCGTTCGGTAATAATATATGTGGATATCCGCAACAAGGTGACAACATGACTAAAGCTACAAATACTCCATTTCTAAAAGGATACACAACAGTTGTTATAGTAGTTGTCTACAAATCAATGGACCGAAATAAAAATATGTGATTTTCAAAGTGACACAACCATGGGAGTAGTTTGGTGAACAGTGGAACGAAATTGAAAGAAATCTGACTTAACTTAAATTTTATACAGACCGTTTTTGTGAGATTGGATATCACTGCACCAGTTTCCGTAATAGATTCGAATAAAATGCACCAAGATATCACCGGGTTGATCATTGCACACATCGTAAGAATTGATATTAAAGTCACTGAGATATCATCATAGGAATCGATAATTGCACGGGTCACTTCAATAGACTGATTGTTCCTTGAATTATTGCTCCACATACAATATGTAGGTAATATTGGCCACACACCTTATCATATGATAGGTACAAGAGTAGGAGGATAGGTGGGGGAAGGTATATGTACATAGTTGCGTCAAAAGTAATTTTGAGATATTTAAGAATTCTAGAGATGATGTAAGTATCTAAGTCTTAAAAACTCGAATAAAAAAATTGATTAATTAATTGGAAAGAATAATCTATCTGCCATAACGTACCGTAGAATAAAGAAAAGAGCTGGCGCTTCAGTTTGTGGTGTCATTTAATCTGAATACCGAATCCAGTCTTAGTAGCAAGTTGTTTGACTGACCGTCACATTTCGAACTTCGTCACGAATGGACGATCAGCACCACTTTAATTTCTTTGATATTATTAGATCTATGTATGTGTACTGAATCCGGTAACAGATCCAGCGCTTAAGGTAAAGAACCATGTCGTGTTAAATTCGGGATCAGGGGAGTTAAGCACAGGGAAATCGATAATTTTACAACATCGGATCGATATGCGTAACTTCTGATGAGTTTATATCGATATACCGAGCGCGGTTTGACAACCGAACTGAAATTGACAGGGAATAAATAAGAAATCGATACTCTCCGGCAACATTGGCTTCTGTCTACGAATACACATTCTGAAACGTCAAACGGAAAACAATTACGTAGGTATAAATATATTATAAAATTGGCATGGTTGAATAGAAATACTAACCTAAATATAAATTAACAGTCCGCTTTAACTTTTTGACGCTAAACGGGAGTTAATTAGTTAACGAGGTCTTTGGTCATTTTTCAACCATTTTCGTTTTTCAAAGACCGAATGGAATAAATTCAATGCATCTTAGATCCATTATTTAAGTCGGGTCGCGTGTACGAATTATTTCAATTCTAAGGGCTTTGTTAGTTCAATCCGGTCATTAAATAAGCCCATAATTTTCTCTGACGAACAATGAAAAATGTGTTTATTGATCGTTTACCGAAACTTATATGATACCACGGAGGCCGCGCTGAAATGTATCAACCGGTTGGAATATCTGTTATCAATCATAGACCATCCTCGCAAAGATACAGGGTTTTATCGATTGACCAAGATTGACCTCCAGCACCATCTCGAATATTTTTACATCTGAAGGTTCACCCTTAGCCGTAACCGTTACAAGAGACGGCTCGATCGACACCTGATCAAATAATTTGAAAAACCGCTGGCGATTTCACCTGTATTGAAGCTGACCACACGCCCATTTCCCCCGTCATCAATCAATCAATCACATCCGATACGATATCACATCCAGTCGAAGAACGAATGGAATCCGGCTTCACCCGACCCAATCCGTCATCTATGGTCAGTTATCAACATTTGCGAGCACGGTTAACGATTGATACCAGATATTCCGACCGACGACTAATAAATTTTAGCGCAGCCTCCACTTTATTTTCGTTAAGTTCGGTTAACTGTCAACGAACACAAATTTTTGAAATGAAGTTTCTTTAGCACTGTTATGATTTAAAACTCGATGAAACGGAAATGAGTGACACTAAAACGAGACAAACTCATACATCTATAGGATTTAGCCTGCGAGAGAATAAGATAGAATGAAACCTTACCTACGTACAGTACCTACGAAGCGACGTGCTCTGTCAACTGCGCGCATAGGCCGCTTTTATTATGAGTTCACTTTTCAAGGCTCTTATTGGTTAAGATTGTGATGGTGAAGGTTTCACTTCCACCGCGTGTGAACTATAATAATGTGAAAAATGTCGTTCATTATGCAAAATTATTGGCTTATTTAATGAACGTATTGAACTAACAAAGTTGTTAGAATTGAAATAAGTCGTGTATTCGCAATCCAAATATCAATCTATTTCGTTCGATCTTTGGAAACAAAAAAAACTTAGTTAAAAAGTAAATTCAAACAGCCGACGCATATTTATGTAAGTATTTCAATCAACATTACCATTTTATTAATATTATTAGGTAATTTATGGTGCTAGACCCTTCAGAAAGTGAATTCGTAGACAAATCCGATGATATCTTATTTATTCCTCGTCAATATCGGTTTGGCTGTCAACAGTGAAAACATTCTTGGTACATCAATATGAAATCATCGGAAGTAAATTTAATGTCATGGATTTCGGAGTACGGTACGTATAATACAGTTGTGACAGTCTGCCCACCAGTTGTTATTGCATGCCTCAATCTTCAGGCTTAGGTCTGTAGGTAATCTTCGCTTATTAGCATTAGGGGCTCAACCCCTTCATTCATTACCCACAGAGTAGACTGCCTAAATATTAAGATTAAATATTACACTCGGGATAGCTTGAACATGTTTTGTTAATTAGATGTCCCTTTTGCATCAAAGTTAAAGGGGTGGAAAGTAATGGATTATTTGAATGAGTATTGTTCGCTTTGATAATGTAACCTATGGCAGGGGCGGTGGGCGCGGGCGGCCAGTGGGTGGGCGGGGGCGGGCGCGGGGGGCGGTGGGCACTTTCCCATCATTACAAGTATTACTAAGGTACACTGTTATATTTTTGATAACCTTCCGAGAACTTAGGCGAATTGTGCTTAATACCAAAACCATTGTCATTTAGAAGGTTTCTATAATACGGGGTTCACAAAGCATGCGGCTACTGTTGGTAAACGTTTTGAGAAAAATGTATAAAAATGACTTATTATTATTTGGCTTTTTATAAATTTTCCAGTGAAATAAAAACGTTCAATTAAAGTTTTGGTTTTATTCAGGAGAAGTATATTAATTATATTAGCCCAACATCATTACACAACCTCAGCCATAAAATGCTTTAACTCCCCAAAGAAATACAATCCGAAAGGAATTACGAAATTTTTAAACAAAACCTTAAAAGAAATTTTACTGTTTACTAGATTTAGGTATATGTTACGTTGTGCCAACATATATTTCCAATATGAACAAAAAAATGTCAACTTATATTTTCTCTATGTATGAAAATTCACATTATGTTTCATTATGTACAAAAAAAATGCCAACTTATAATTTCATTATGTATAAAAATTTTCCGTGTGCACAAAAAAAAAGGTTTCAAACTTTTTATTCACTGTATATATTTAAAAAAAAAATAGTTCTGCATAATCCAAATTGTAACAACTGTTAAGTATGTATAGTACTGTCAATCTGATAGTGCTCCCTCTCTAAACACGAGAATTTCTCAATTAGGGAGGTATTGTTACCACCAATATTATATATTATTTATATTTTGTTTAATTGCATATTATATGTATTGGTTAATAAATAAAATATATATATATATATATATATTAATGGAGAAGGTCGAAGAGGCCTGGGACAAATTTACAACAAGTTTTGAGCAAGAAATAATTAATAACACTACTCTAAAACAAGTAAAACTTGCACACAAAGCTAAAAAAATTAAAATATGGATAACACAGGGAATATTAAACTGTTTTCGTAAACGAGACAGAATTCCCAAACAAATTAAACATATCTACGCCGTATGACATACAACAACTTAATTACTACAAAAGATATAGAAACATTTGCACAAAAATTATTAGAGTAACTAAGGAGTTGTATTTTAGAGAAAAACAAAAAAAAAACATAACCCAAAGCAAATATGGAAAATATAAAAATAAGTTACATATACACAAAAATTCAAATAAGAAAATACAATCAAACCACTAAACATTAACTCAAAAAAAGTAGACGCCAATACAAATAAAGGAAATATAGCAAATCATGTAAATAACTTCTTCGCAAGTATATGAAAAGTCTTAGCGAACCGTAAAATTCTCAACACAAATACACCAACACAAACAAAGAGTTCGAACATCAATACACAACCGACACAACAAACACAGAATTGCAATAAAAACAACTTTGGAAGAGGAAATTGACAAAATAATTTAAAAAAAACTTTTTTGGGATGCGATTTTGACCCTTATGCATAAAGAAATTGTATGAAGAACAAGGTCTGAATGGTTTAAGCCATTCTCGTCGACGTAACAAAAAGCCGCATAGCGCCTAGCCTCTTGGAATAAATTACAAAAATTATCTTTGGTTGCTCGGCGTCACTTCAACTGTCATTTTGTATGTGTAAACTTTGAAAATGTAAATATTTTACATTTTCAAAGACGTACCAATGTCATAACTTGTTCAAAAACACCCTTAGATTGTTTTTTTTTCACGTAGGGTGTCTATTCAGGTTTGTGTAGAAATAAAAAAATATATTTTTTTACGATTTGTTTCCGGAGTGGGAAAAAGCTAATTTCGCGCGGTTTTTTCCAAATACGAACGGCGACAGCCAGGTTAAGATAATAAAAACCGAAATTTTAAAACCCATAACACACTTAATCAACCTTAGTATAACACACTCCTGCTTCCTTAGTACTCTTAAAAAAGAACTTGTGATCCCTATTTACAAATCCGGAGACAAAATGCAAATAACTAACTATAGACCTATCAAATTGTTAAATTCGCTTTCAAAAATTTTTGAAAGAGTAATAAAAAACCAAATTATAATATACCTGGAAGAAAATAAATTAATCTCGGAAAAGCAATATGGATTTAGAGAAAAAATAGGCACAATAGACTATATACATAGCAATTTAGATCAAGGATATAAATGCATAGCGATATATATAGATTTAGCCAAAGCTTTCGATTCAATCTGCCACCAAACGATTTTTAAAAAATTAGAAAACATAGGTATCAAAGGCAAGGAACTCCAACTATTAAAAAGTTACATGAGTAACAGAACACAGCAAGTAAAAATTAACAACCATATCAGCAACCCACTACCAATTACATATGGAGTTCTACAAGGAAGCATACTAGGGCCGTTATTTTCAGTATTTTGATTAATGAACTTTACAGCATGAAATTAGACGGTGAAATAGTTAGTTATGCAGACGACAAAGTTTTACTCTTTAAATCTAAGGATTGGAAAAATGCATACAACATAGCGAGTGAAATCATGGCTAGACTCAAACACACTTACACTAAACATATCGAAAACAAAATTCACAACGTACAGTATAAATAGCACAGGACAGCCAAAACATAACACAAATACCATAAAAATACACGAATGTCTAAACACCAACTTCTGCGTTTGCCCTCCTCTAGAAAAAAAAAGAACAAATAAAGTATGTAGGAATCATAATTGACCATAACCTTAGATGGACACATCACATCAAACAAGTCACAAATAAACTCCTCCAAACGATACACATTTTCCTAAACATATTATACAAAATGCAACAAATGAAAACAATATACTTTGCTCTATGCCAGTCTATAATAGAATATGGAATAATTGCTTGGGGAGGAGCAACAAACTCAGCTATCGAACACCTGGAAATTGCGCAGAAAACGATCTTAAAGGTAATTCTCAAAAAACATAGACTTACCAATTAGACAAGCATACAAAGAAAACTTAAAAACTCCGACGGTAAATTCAAGCTTTGGACAAAGACACTACCAATCTCACGCTATAAAAGCTTTCAATAGACTAACACTTGTAAATAAAATTGAGGAAAACAAAAATAAATTCCGACACAAAATTACAAAATGGATCAAAGACCAAAATAGACAATACTACCAAGATATCACAGCATAAAATAATAAAACATACAAGTAACACACAAAAACAATATAAAACACAATCACCCACAAACACACAACACGTTTTTAACCTTACATATATAATATTATTTATTTTTAATTTTCTTTAATTTAAATCTCTAATTTTTAAGTTTAATTTATCTTAATCGTATGTTTTTATTCACTTTCTTTTCTTTTTTCACAAATATTATATAAATATATATATATATATATATATATTTATATGTATTGTGTATAATTTTGTATATGAAATGGGGGCCTCAGCACGGGTAAACATCATTGAATTGTGTATAAATTGTAAATATATTGCATCAAATAAATAAATACAGGAAATCGATAATACATGTCAAACATTAGTGTGTAGGTTGATTGTGCCAAACAGAGTGAGGCACACAAGAGCTGTAGGATAGGCTGGAGGTCCCAATCCACGGAGGCGCCAAATGTCGGGAGAACTTCTTGGTTGCTTTGAAGCTGGTCTGAGTGATCCAATGGCTCTTCCTTATGCAGTAGCTGGGACCGGTCCATGGATGCAGGGTTAAAGCGAGGCCGGGCGGGCAAGCGGAGAGAATTGTTGACAAGACGAGTGGTAGTATAGAACTGGCTTAATTCGTGTTCAGGGCGTATTTATAGGGTGTGTCACAACGGTAGCGTCTACCATTGTCATTTCCACCATCATCCTAAACTTATATTTTCAGACCATATATTGCAGTTGACAACATCATGCTATAAGCTGCTAGAGTTTGTTATAAGATCATGCAAACAGTTTTCAAAACCTAAAGCAACGATGGCTATTGGCTATGTATAACTGCATTATAAGGTCGAAAATTGAATATGCCTCTACTATATGGGCCCCATACCAGAAAAAATTCACTGAGAAATTAGAACAGATTCAAAAAAAGTTTCTTAGATACCTGTATATGAGAATGCACGGGGAGTACCCGCGATTCATGCATCATGAAGATCTGCTCACAGAAACGCGTTGCCAAAGTCTCCAGTCGAGGAGGAATGGGACCCTTGCAGTAACGGCGTACAAAATCATTAATAATTTAATAGATATTCCATACCTCCTGGAATATTATAAGTTGTTTGTGCCGAACAACTATAGCCAGGGACTGCACCACGATCTTCTATGTATCCCACATAGCAGAACAGACGTAATGGCTAGGCATAGCATGACACGAGGTATGGTGTTGTTAAATAACGCTTCCAAAACTATTGACATCTTTAAAAGTAGTCTTGAAGAATTCAAGAGGCATTTAATTGTTACTATTTAAAGTGTGTCACATGTGTATTGTAAATGGACACATAGTCTGTAATACACAAATTAAAAAAAAATATATATCAACACATTTGGATTCCTAAAACCGAGTGAAAGCGAGTGACGGCGGCGAAAAATTGACTCTCTGCCTGCTCGCTTACCCCCAGTCCGACGATTTATTTGTTTAGACATACAACAAGCAGTTTTACTTACAATTCACATATTTTTGGAGAACCCCCTGGTTGCGTTATATTGTGCCTTGGGCTGGAATGTTTTCATGCCTAATTCGTCCGTATTGCGTAATTTCAATACCCTTCAAAAAGATGACGTAAGTATGGGTAGTTATATGTAGTTTTGAGGTATCTCAACAGATATCATTTAAGTAGTAGGTACCTTAGAAGAGTGACTACTGTCGCCATTCGTGTCTAATGCGTGAACGGTTACTGAAATAGCACGTTATTCAATCGATAGGTGGGCTCCCTCTGTTCTCTGACTTCAGAATTACTGGAGAATCTAATAGAACGGATGTTTGGTCTAGTTAAATTCATATTGTAAACGTCACGATAACGTTAATGAAGAAACTTGTAATCCCGATGATCCTCGATCTTTATTGGAGAATCCCGAACACATGTCAAGTAATTTCAATCACAGGGATCGAAGAGAATTACAATAATTATACAATATTATTAAATTTATACAAACAGTTTATTTACGAACAAGTTTTGCTGTGTAATCATTATTACGGTAGAGAGTTGTTTCACCGTCTGAAGGCATTATTAAACTATTCGTTTTTTTGCAATTTTATACCAATTATTAAACGTTATGTTTTATAATGCCATAATTCAACGAAACAGTTTGATAATTGGTGGAGGCATCAGTACCTAATAAAGTTTGTACACTCGCGATAGTTGATTTTAATTAAATATTAGTTAAAGCCAGTAAAAAAACTTCATTAGATCCTGTGTAAATGTTTGAATAAATCCTAGTTTAATAAAACGTTTAATGGAAAGTACATTCGGATTTCCAACTTTTAGAGAAGCAGAAAGGATACATTCTTCTTAAATGTTTCAAATTATGGATCCCCTTTATCATGCGTGATATTGTTTGAAGCTCATAAGGGCCCTATTTCACCGGGACGCCACGGTTGAACCGCCATGCGCCAGTAGCTACAATTGTGTCAGTGTGTGATCAGCCATAAAGCGCTATACATTTACTGATTGGCACGCTTCGACGCTGGTGTCTGGTGTCGGCCACCAAATGTGGAAATAACAAGCGGATACCAGGTGAGGACCCTACATCGAGGTGTATGCATTTAGTTGTGCCACCATGGTTAAGTATGGAAATATTATTATTAGTATTATCAATTATCTCAAACATTTTTGAAAAGGTAGCTAAAAAGCCACTCCCAAATTTTATTGGAATTAATAGTATATTATATTGAGTGACAACATATTTGGATTTTGTGCAAAAAAAGCACACAGGACCCAATCATAGACTTGACAACAAAATATATCAAGCACTAGGCAAAGGCTAAAAATCAAGTAATATTCATAGACTTAAAGAAAGCCTTTGACATTAGCCACAAAAAATTGCAATGCAAGCTAAACGAAATCGGAATTGTAGATAACGCTAAAATGTGGATAGAAATCTGCAGGAAACTATAACTTCGCACCTCAGTAATTGGGTTAAATAAAATAATTTTACCAAATTTTAACTAACTAACTAACTAACTAACCATCACGCCGTTTCCCCGCAGGGGTAGGCAGAGAGGACGGACCGCCAAACAACTCGGTCTTGGCACACACTCTTTGCCTCACTCACATTCATACATCGTCTCATACATTCTCTTCTATTATTCTGACTTTTGACATGGCCCGACTCAAGTATCTGATTTACTTGATCGTGCCATGTCTTCCTCGGACGTCCACGACTTCTTCTACCATTCACATTTGCGTCGTATATTCTTCTTACACTGCTTTTTTCGTTCATTCGCTCTGCATGCCCAAACCATCTGAGGGTCCCTTTCTTAATCTTACTCATTATGCATACATCAGCCTTACATTCTTTGCGGATATCCACATTTCTCACACGATCATACATTGTTTTACCATACATACGCCTCAAGGATCTCATTTCAACAGCATTCAGTTTACTTTCATCCTTCCTCTGCCAGTTCCATGCCTCACTGCCATACATCAGGGTAGGTACCAGGACTTCATTGTGAACTGCTAGCTTCGCTTCTTTTGACAGTTTTTTATTAGCGCCAACGGCATTCAGTCCTCCATTAATGGAGTTACCAGCATTCACCCTTCTTTCAATATCCCTATCAGCCTTCCCATCTCTCGTAAACATACTACCCAGATACACAAACTCATCCACCTGCTCCAAGTATTCATCATTCACAACTATATTGCATACTGTTTTCGTACTCTCTCTTTCAAACACCATGACTTTAGACTTACTTACATTCATCATTAACTCATTCTTCATGCATACTTCGTTCATCCTAGATACGAGAGACTGTAGATCTTCCATAGTGTTAGAAATCAGCACCGCATCATCAGCATACAACAGGCAACATACTTTCAGATAACTCAATTTCACGCCCAATCCCACTTCTTTCAATTTTTGCATACAATTATCCATGTACAGATTGAATAACCATAGTGACATTACACAGCCTTGCTTAACACCTTTTGTGATATCAAACCACCCCGTAAAACCACCGTTCACCCTAACACATGCAACGCTTCCCTCGTACAGAGACGCAATTGCCTGTATGAGATTTGTATTCACTTCATACTTGGACAACACCTTCCAAAGCTTTTTCCTATCGACTCGGTCGTATGCTTTTTGTAGATCTACAAAGGCGCAGAAAAGTTTCTGGTTTTTCGCCAGAAACTTCTCAGTGAGCATACGCAAGGAGAAAATCTGGTCCATGCATCCCCTTCCACTCATAAAGGCACCTTGCACATCCCATATTTTATCCTTTGTTTCCATTCTTACCCTTTCAATCAATATTCTTCCGTACAGCTTGCCGACTGAACTTAGCAGGCTAATAGACCTATGATTCCCACATTCCATACGCGACCCTTTACCTTTGTATAACGGCATGATTACAGCCCTTCTCCAATCTAATGGCGTGTAACCCTCCTCTAGACACTGGTTAAAAAGTTTGCACAACCATGTGAGAATAATTGGCTATCTCCTTTAAAGTATTCGTCAGCAATATTGTCGAAACCAACAGCCTTACCATTCTTCATGCATTTTATCGATTTTTTAATTTCATCCACGCTGATTTTAGTAACATTCACTCCGTCATCGTTCATACCCGATTCACCGCTGGCCTCACTGTCACCCGGGTTGCTTTCGAAGACTTCCTCAAAATATTTCATCCATCTATCTTTTATTTCTTCCTCATTCGTCAACATTCTTCCATCTTTCGATTTTATCACTTTCACACTTCCGTTCTCTGAACCACTTCGTGACCTTTTGACCTCCTTCCAAAACAGTTTAATGTTTTCTTGGAAGTGTTTTGTCATTTTTATTCCCTCTTCCTCTTCCAGACGTTTCTTTCGTTCTTTCACTCCAACACTTACTCTTTTCTTGCATCCCTTATATACTTCTTTCGCTCTATCTCTCTCTTCACTAGAAGCGGTGCCAGCCGCTATCAGACATAACCATGCTTTCTTATTCTCTGAAACCAATTCTTTGATCTCGTCATCCCACCATGCGTCACCTTTCTTCCTACCTTGCGTACTTATTCCACATACATCTCTAGCAGATTCACAAAGACTCACCTTTATGTGGTTCCATGTTTCATCAATGCTTAGACCGTCCATTTCCTTATCATTCAATCTCATCTCTGCACAATTCTCATACTCACTTCTGACATTTGCGTTTTGCAATTTTTCTACTTTGACTCTTGTTGGAGTCGATATCGTTTTCACTTTAGAGCGCCAGCCGCGAAAGAGGTTTACTCTCGACACCACCAGAAAATGGTCAGTTTCAACCTCTGCCCCTCTGAAAACTCTTGTGTCCTCGGTAACGGCTCTCAACCTAGAGTCAATTACCACAAAGTCAATTATTGATCTTTCATTTCCTCTTTCCCACGTATATTGGTGGACACCTTTATGATCGAAAAAAGTATTCGATACAAACAGGTTCCACTCTAAACATACTTCAAGTATTCTGTTCCCATTGTCATTCGTTCTTTTATCCCCGAACTTACCTAAGGCTGAATCAAATCCATCACGTCCGATTCCCACCCACCCATTCAAATCACCCGCCATTATGATCCTTTCATTCAATTTTTTTAATCTCATTACGTCGTTCACACCAGTCCAAAAATCATCTTTCACTTCGTCGCTTTCAGAATTAACAGGAGCATCCTTTTGGTATTAGAGAGCCATTGATTTCAACTATATTTAATCATTATTTTTTAATTGATAAACTAACGTTTAAACAAGATTTTTATGCATAGCACAAAGGGTACATAACAAATATTATAATCAATAATTATCAGCCTGAAACACTCATCTACATTGAAAAAATCTTCCGAGAAAAGATAATGGCCGCCAACGGGAATTGAACCCGTGACCATCTGATTGCCGGTCAGCAGCTCTGACCACTGAGCTGTTTCAGGCTGATAATTATTGATTATAATATTTGTTATGTACCCTTTGTGCTATGCATAAAAATCTTGTTTAAACGTTAGTTTATCAATTAAAAAATAACAATTAATATTTGACAAGTTAAAGTATTTCAGCAAAAAATGCAGACATAATTAGTCTCGACGCCACCTTGCGGGAGATTTAGTATTAAAAATATCTCTCTCACAAAAATAAAGTTGGTTTTTTTCAGTTGGAAAAATGTAATAATAAGTAATTGTCGAATGAAACACTAGTATATATTGAAGTATTTGGCGGGTATTAGATAAGCCGCCAAAGCTCAGTGTTCAGAGCTGCTGACCGGCAATCAGATGGTCACGGGTTCAATTCCCGTTGGCGGCCAGTATCTTTTCTCGGAAGATTTTTTCAATGTAGATGAGTGTTTCAGGCTGATAATTATTGATTATAATATTTGTTATATATTTAATCATTTATCCTTTATTTTCAGGATTCATAAACAAATTATAAAAACAACGTAAAATTTATGAACGCAAGAATTCTGCACGTGATTTACTTTAAAATTGGAGAACGTAGTACCTATTTGGAGAATATTAAATATTATGACTTCTATACGTTGTCTATTGCCTAGTTGATAACCACAGAAACAAATTTAAATTCGAACATGCATTTTTTTTATTTGAACAAAATATTTTTTTTTTTAATCACATTTTTAACTCATTTTTTGTCTTTTGAAGTATTTAAAATTCCCGCTATCAACATGAATTACGTATAATTGTGAGAAAAAATATTTATATATTTTGGGTTCACGAAATGTACCTACTCGTAAATAACAAATAATTCAGTACAGATGCAAGACATCTCTTGTTAAAAAGTAAAAATACTCAGTTATCTTTGTGATTAATCAAAGTATATGACGCGCGGGAACATTTGAAATAATTCCAACAAATATTTTAAAATATATCTTTAAATAGACTACATTTTAGCCAGTGAACGCACGAGTGCGTTTGCAAATTCGACAAAATGTGGTTACAGTGGAGAAAATCTCCAACAATTGATATATTGAAGATGGATCAAAGGAGCCACATTAAGAGACATGTAACATATAAACATAGATGTACAAATAACTACAAAAAATAAATTAATAAATAGAGAATAATATTTGAATTTCGTTTCCCGGCGATGATACGAGCAATGTACGAGTATTTCATAAACCGTGCACCGTGTAAAATCTCAATATGAGCAGAATTCCTTCATCGGTATTCATATACTCGTAGGTAGTACAATGCGGGCTTCAACAGAATACAACACACTCCCCGCTGCACTCGACGCTCGACGGAGTTTCTGTATCGACTCGATTCCTCGTCGTCGTCTCCCAGTCTCCTCGACCCGTGCGGTACCACTGCCACTGCCACTACCACTACCAGTACAGGGTACAGGAGGGGGAGGGTACTCGGACTCGCTACTAGCGCAGGTAATTGCGCCCATTCTTTGTGTTTTTATCCGCAACTATTCACAGCTTCTCTGATCAAATACTTTTATTATGTGTATATAACATTATTTAATTTATTAATAATAATAAAATCCGAGTGTGTAACTCACACGCGGTAGTAGTGAAACCTACGGAAAACTAATGTAGACAAGAGTGGGGAGACTACGAAGCACCCCACAAAGACAGGACCGATAGGCTATGAATCACCGCACAAAGAGGAGACTGATAGGCTAAGTATTACCGCACAAAGAGGAATTATTTTTCGTTTCATCGAGTTTCAAATCACAACGATGTTAAAGAAGTTTTCACTTCAATAGTGTTTGTTTATTACAGCTGAACAGAGCGGTCAGTGCAATACTCCCTAAACTGTCATAAACAAATTGTACTACTGTAAAAGCCCTCTGGGCGTTGAATAAATAAATAAAATAAAATATGGGTGAAAATTGAGCCTATTGAATTTTAGAAGAAGTGTAATCACCGCCCTCATCGTAAAAAGACCAACATCAGTAGATGAAGAGGATTTTGATGACAATGATTTACATGAAGATGCTGCATTTAGCCATAGGTTCGGGGATACGGCAGGAACTTTGGAAGTCCACTTCAAGAATCTGGTGAGTGAACCTTCAACAACTCCACCCCAGCCCCAACCATCAACATCTTTGTCGTCAGTGCCGAGGGAAATGCGTTGGAAGAAATCGATACCAAGTTATTCGCAAGTGCCAAATAACGTATTTGTTTTTGGTAATGGTACGATAAGAGAAAATCGACTACGGCAGAAACTTTGGAAGTCCACTCCAAGAGGCTGATGAGTGAACCTTCAAAACTCCATCCAACTCCAACCATGAAAATATTCGTCGTCGGTGCCGTGGGAAATGCGTTGGAAGAAATCGAAACTTAGTTATTCACGGTGCCAAATAACGTATTTCTTTTTCGTCCTGATACGATAAGAGAAAATATTGGTAAATTAAAATCGACAAAACAAATTAATAAATTGCAAAGAGATATATGATTAGAGATTCAAAAAAACAATGAGATACTGGTTGTTCGATGGAAAGATAGTGCTGTAGTTATAGCGACATCTAATTTTGATAACGTAGAGCCAATTAAAAACGTAACTAGGTATTCAAATATTAAAAAAGACATTTAAATGCCACTCAACCCAGTATAATCACTTTACGAGAGGAGTTGATTTAGTGGATAATAAAATTTCGTTTCGAACTATAGAATAAGGGTTCGTGGTAAAAATGTAATGCATAGAAATTATATCAAATGGTTCATCCAGAAGAAAATTGAGCCTTTTGAATTTTAGAAGAAGTGTGGTCACTGCCCGTCATCAGAGTAGTCATTTTTTTGAAAGAATAAATAAATAAAAAATCAATCAATCAATCAATTAATTGTATTAAGATCGACCGGTTTTGCTTGTTACAAGCATCAACAAGGTAAAAATAAAACTAATCAAAAAATATTATATGTTTGCTTGTAATATGTTCATACAGATAAATTATAACATTTTGTTGGCTACCTACCATATTTTTAAATGATTAAAAAGTTCTAACGATTGCATTTGTATCCTTGATAGTGTCTCAAACTCGAGAAACCTTTTGAATTTTTCTATAATTATAGAATGAGTATTCAATTATATTGGAATACTATTTTTAAATAACTTTTGAAGGTTATATCCATCAATGTAATATTATTCATTGAAAAATAAGATAATACCTACTGATAAATCTTAAAGATGAGATATCGCACAAGAGTTCCAACTCCCTGCTAACCAGAGTCAATGAGACCATGGCATGTGGTATGCTGTGAGGTTGAAGGGCTTAGGGAGGGGAATGAGATGGGTTATTTTCGGTTGTGATGGCAGCTTTGTGGGACTTTATTTCGGGAAAACATGAATAATTTATTGAGAATTAATGAAACTGCCATCAGTGTAAATTGCAGATACTAATTAGCCGTTGGTTAATTGCATGTTGTGGTGGAATGATTATGGTCAAAGCTTATTTTTATTTATTAAAGCTCGTGAATAAATAATGTTCCGGTGAATAATACCGCCCCTATTCAACAGAATATCACGGATATACCTTATAGCTGCCATATCACAGGCATAAGTACAATACACAATGCCGTGAGCCCCTCGTCACTTCTAAACAGGGAAAATCTCACTGGCGGATACATGTACTGATATTATGTCAATCTTATATAACATTCTAAACGGCCTTGACGGGATGTGTCAGCCATGCAAATATTACTTGGACCGTATTCATTTAAACAATTAAATATCCACTGCAGACCTCAGCCCGTCATAGTTGTTAGATATTAATTTATTAATTGTTTTTGTGTTTAATTCGTAGAACTCCATTTTAATTTTTAGAAATTTAATTAAATTTAAATTTGATATGTTATTATCGAGTTCTGCAAGTTTTTAAGAAAGTATTTTAGTTACAGCTGTTTCGACTTGTAAGGTCATTTTCAAACTGTGGTGAAGCAACGTACGGACGACTTATTTGTTATATTTTAAATATCAATTTATGAAGGTGTCCAAATTGATTTATTACCGGTAAATCCAAAAAAAAAATGCTTGTTAGACATTCTCTGGAAATGTAGGATAAAAGGATGCCATAAACTCACTGATGCAGGACAATGAAGTCCCCTGTCGAATATTCACTTTCCACTTTGCGCAGTTGTAATTTTGAAGTTTTTTTTTTCACGGAACTGGTAATATATCAAAGAAGTAAAATACTGATCATAGAATACGGCTCTCACTTCGAAGACTGTCAAAGTTACCCTGGTGTGTGTAGGAATCAGGATAATCAAGGACAGAAATAATCACTAAAAATACAATTATTATAAGCAGTAATTATTAGCCTGAATCACTAATCAACATTGAAAAAATCTCCCGAGAAAAGATAAATGCGGCTTATCTCCCACCCGCCAAATAATTCAATATATACTACTGTTTCATTCAACAATTACTGCTTACTACATTTTTCACCTGAAAACAACCATTTGTTTTGTGAGAAAGGCATTATAAGTGCTGACTCTCCTACTAAATGGCGTCGAGACAAATTATGTCTACATTTTTTGGTGAAATACCTTGTCAAATAATAATAATTATTTTTAATTGGTAACCTAATGTTTTAGACAAGATTTTTATGCAAAGCACAAAGGGTAACAATATATATTAACATATCCTGAAGAAGATAACATTGTTATTGAAACATGTCGATATTGTTTATTAAAAAGTGGTTTATACAAAGTTATCAGTTATTAATTAAAAAATATATCAATTTTTATTTTAATGTGCGACATCGGTTAACTTTACTATGAATATATATATTTTTAAACTTAATACGTAGAACCTTAATATATGAATTTAAATACATATCACAATTAGAAAAAAAAATATCATTCGTTTTCCTGGGTTTCTAGATCCAAAAGCATAAATAAAAACTAACTCAAGTACTGGGTTCACTTGACCGTGCCATTTTTTTTCCTTGGCGTCCTCGAATTTTTCTACCATTCACTTTCGCGCTGTATGTTCTCCTTACAAACCTTTCTTTGTGCATTCATTTCTTAATTTTTCGCATTACGCTTAAATCTGCATTCGTTGCGAATCTCCAAATTTTTCACACGGTCATCACGTTTTTTTTTATCTAAGGAATAAAGAAGAACACAATAAATGCCTTTTGGACATGTTCAATGATTCAAATGATAAATTTACAAAACAAATCTTTGATTAATAAATTAAAACGGGATGGAGATCTACTATGTCAGGCGAGTGTAAGTGAGATGGAGCTATGGGCTATTCTATTAGGCTAAATGTTTGAAACTAAAACAAATTGTTTCCATTCAAATTAGTATGGAAGGCACTTCTGGTTTTCTTATTGAAGTAAAAACTTCTTAACCACCGCGACCGTTGTGATTTGAAAAACGAGTGACACTAACAAGAGACACACACATGGTATCTATAAGATTCTGACGAACCTTAGCGGCCAGACATTCAGCGGACCAGGAATCGAATTCTACGAAATCCAAAGTCTTATATTTTTTATAAAATCAATATCCAATCTTTAAACCACTCCAAAATGAACAAATAAAACCCAAAAGAAGTGGCATCTAGTGACTCCGAAGAATAAAACACAATATTAATAAGATTACCAAATGTATAGGAAATGGTGCACTGGAATTCACAAAACTATTCACATTAATAAATAAAGTGCTTCGTATCTTCGTAATCCCCCGACTGTTGTCTACTTTAGTATTCTGAAGGTTTCACTTCTACCTCATGTGAATTGCATTCTCTGATTTTTCTGTTTAAAATTTTTGTTTGATAGTTGCTAATATTGTCTTCAATTATCGAAGATAATATTATTTAACAGTAGGACTGAACTAGAGTTTTCTCAAAATTTTACTTACACCGCGTGTGAATAAATTGAACAATGTGATTTTTTTTTATTATGTGTTTTACCAGCCTCAGAGATCTCATTCTGCAGCTTTCAGTCAATTTTCGTTCTTCATCTGACAGTTCTTTGTCTAAATCAGGATTGATATCAGGACATTATTTTGGACTGCTAACTTCTGTTTTTTTAACGGAAATAAATAATAAAAAAGTGGAATTAATTGCTGTATAACGCCGAGGAGTTGCCAACCCGAGGATGGAATTCTCGACTGGCGAATACCAAAAACCTTTTCGCCTTTATAAAGCTCGCGAATAGAATCCAATTGAATTCATCGAAAAGTGTCTGCTGAGCAGAATGCCGATTTGTTCATGGCGGGCGCAACTCGCCCCAATCTTCCCTAATCGAGTAATGTGGGTTCATGATTTTCTCATCATGAGGATCGCTTCAGCAGAGCAAAGGCACGTGTATAATAGTTCATAATAATAATAACGATTTTGTATATTAACTGCCTGTGGGAAGACCTGCCACGATAAATAATATATATCTAGTCCTGTATATTATCTTACGTATGGGCCTTTCACAAGAAGTATGGTCCGTAATGTTTCTGCGTGAGGTAAGTGTGGGAGTGTGGGCCTGCTACAGTAAAAATGGTCCGTATATTATTTGCGTTTGGTAGTTTTGAAACTTTCACGGAAAGTATGGTTCTGTATATGATCTGCCTGTGGTTCAAAAAGTATGTTCCTGTATGTTTATGTACCTGTGTAAAGCATAGGCCTGGCATGGTAAGTATGGTCTGTACGTTATTTGGACGTGGTAAGTATAGTATTGTTTATTAATTGTGGTTCTGTACATTATCCGCCTGTTGTCAATACGGGCCTACTATGGTAAGTACGTTCCTGTTCTATAATAATTTGTACAATTAACGCGGCATCATTGGCTATTATTGATACATTTCCTATTGGTGATACATTACTTGTACAGTTTTAAGTTATTGTCAGTGGTGGATTAGAGGTATTGAGAGGATCGGGGTGATGGCACCATGCAAATCATCCAGACTTTATTATTAGGTACGAAGCATTTGTCAAGTATTTATAAGTATCTTTAACCAATATTAAGGACCAATAATATATTTTTTCATCCAAGAATTTGAGTGAGCATAGCGTAGTAATGTAGAACCGCGGGAGCTGCGATCCTTCAGAAGTGACTTAAGCCGGTACCGAAACACCGCATTTCCCCGAGATAACCCATTCAAATATATTAGAAAGTTTATGGGTAACGTTAGGATAAATAAATCGCATTTTATTCCTACGGCCCTCGGCTGAAGAGAGTTCAGGATTCATTTTGGCAAATATTATACACAACATTATTTCAAATACATCCTTGAAAATATTATATGATACCTTTTGATCTTGAAAGGGGAGGTACGTCGGTATGCTAAGAAAGAGGCAATTTCTGAGAAAGGTATACACGGGAGCAATCATCAAATGAGGCCCTAAATTTTCAGATCCAAACAGTTTTCCGAAAATAATATCGGAAAAAATTTACTCAACTGTGATCGACAAGAAATAAAAAATAATTAACTTATTTCATGTTTCACGGCAGCCTTACAAATAATCAATTAGAATGAATACCGAGAATACAGGTACTGCGCCTATCATCAAGTACTACGGGTCTTGCTTTATATTTATAATATAACTAGCTGAATTCCCCGGGATTGCCCGAGCTTGACGCAGATTTTTTCGAAATTCTTCATCAAAGTAAAGTAAATATTTTCCTCTTATTTTTAATGTTAAGTGTGTAAAATTTTACCAAAAAGTGTAAAAATTCTGCAATAAAAGGTGGGAAAAGAAGATAGGGGTGCTTTTACAAATTTCACGTAGACAGTGACCGTCATCTTGTTCTGAATATCAATTATGCAAACTATTGTACAAAAGTTAATCTTGACATTTTAGAGCTCTTTAACCAATTTGGATAAAAAATTTGTATAGGGGAGGTTGTGCGGGGAAACTCGAATTTTATGTCAAAATATAAATTCTCTCTGGCGTTCTTTAATTTCGTGAGTTCTGACCGGCAGTAAATTTCTTAGTTAATGGAAGTTTGTTACTAAGTAGAAATCAGTTTTTTATTCGTCCAGAGAATTTCGAAGGAACGAAGTTATGCGATATACATAATATTACGTAACTAACTAACTATCACGCCATTTCCCCGCAGAGGTAGGCAGAGAGGGCGGACCGCCGCCGGACCGCCGTGTTGTTACACGGTCTTGGCAAACACTCCTTGCCTCGTTCACATTCATACATCGTCTCATACATGCTCTTCTAATATTCTGATTCTTGTGATGGCCCGTCTCAAGTATCTGATTCACTTGGTCGTGACATGTCTTTCTCGGGCGTCCCCAACTTCTTCTACCATTCACATTTGCATCATAATATATTCTCCTTACACTTCTTTCCTCGTTCATTCGCTCTAAATTCCCAAACTATCGCAGCGTTTCTTTCTTAATCTTACTCATTACGCTTACACCAGCCTTGCATTCTTTGCGGATCTCCACGTTTTTTTCACGATCGTACATGGTTTTAGCACACATACGCCTCAGGGATCTCATTTCTACAGCATTCAGTCTACTTCTATCCTAACTCTGCCAGTTCCATGCCTCACTGCCATACATTCGCTTCTTTGGACAGTTTTTTGTTGATGCCAACGGCGCCGGCGTTCAGTTCTCCATTAATAGCCTGCATTCACCCATATAATCTGCATTAACCCTTCTTTCATTATCTCTATCAGCCTTCCGATCTCTCGTTAACATACTTCCCATATAAACAAACTCATCCATTTGCTTCAATTAATACTACGTAGGTATTAACAAATGGTTTTTATTCAGAGTAAAACGATTAGGTAACTAGGTGATAAGTAAATTTTGGCACATATTCCAAAAATATTTCTGTAGTACATTCAAATGGGCAAAATTCTACTATCAGGGCTTTAATAAATTGGGCAAGGCCCAGTAATAGCCGCCTGCAGGGTCTTTTATTATCCATGACAATTTGCTAATTAGCTTTTAAAAATATGCGATACTGTTTGTTGATGTTCGTCACATTCAATAGTAGGTATACGACAATTGAAAAAAAAACAAACATTGCACAAAAAAATACATTCTTAACAATGGATTGAAGTGGGAAATGTTTGTATTGTAGTGAAACTTCTTTAGCGCCGTTAGTAATTAGAAATTCGGGTGTAACGGAAATGCGTCACAACTCGGTTCTACACAAATACTCGGTTCTAATATAACGCGGTTAATTCGCACCTCGGCGCGTGCCTTCCGTAGCGTAGTGGGCACAGTGCCTGACAAGTCTCTGCGGCCAGAGAGACAGACATCAAGCGAACGGGGGTTCGAATCCTACGAAATCCAAAAAAAAAACTTTTTCATTTTGTGAAATCAATACCCAACCTTCAAACCACTTTAAAAAACAAGCAAAAAAAAGAAAGCGACATCGAGTGACTTTCTAGTTACACTTCT
This sequence comes from Limnephilus lunatus, assembly GCA_917563855.2. Lineage (NCBI taxonomy): Eukaryota > Metazoa > Arthropoda > Insecta > Trichoptera > Limnephilidae > Limnephilus > Limnephilus lunatus. The sequence continues at coordinate 63,303,554 of OU830604.1, forward strand.
ACCGCGTATTACACACTCTGATTTTGAACAGACAATGAGTGTTTTCAAGCTTATCGCGAATAATACATATAATATCAGCAAGTTATCAGAGTAGTATGAAGAAAGTATTGGAGTCGGTCCTCATAAAATTAGAGTAAAACATTTAGTCCAAGTTTGAGTGATAATATTCTAAGGAATATTTTTTTGCTCAGATTCAATAGTTTTTGTGAATTTAAAGTAGTGCGAGTTGTTATTATTATTCTTCTTTACTTTTCATTATAATATATATCTAAATATATCGAATACGGGAGGCGTGTATGGGAACCGCTGTCCCGGGAACCATTTGTTGGATAACCGACACCTCTGATATGTAGGTCACCCCGAGTGATTCGCTACTTTTGGTGACTTAGCAGGGGTGCCCGGGTTAATGGGGTGAGATTTGACAGATGCGTCTGCCCACCTGCTGCGTGGCGCGCCGAATCGAGAGGAAAGCCTTTTGAATTGACAACCCTTCGCCTTGCACTACAAATGGAGGGATGGATTCGTACATCTGTCACTCCTGGACACTAACCCTCATATTCCTACCCACCACTCAAACCCTTTTCTTTACCAAAACTTTATCTCCTTCCTTTCCTTAAAAAAACCCTCCACACAGCATCCCCGAAGATGACATAGGTCCTAAGGGAAATTATTTTCCTCAGTCCTCCTGTGTGGAGCTAACGGTAAAAAAAACTATTTGAATTTCATTAAAATTATATCGAATTTCTGATTTGATTATTTGGTTGATGATTTAAAAATGTATTTGACTAAAATATTTAAAGTTGACACGCTTAAGCCGGTTTCCAATGCTCTGTGTTAGAAGATCAATTGTTTCCAGAAGATAACACGTATTATTGTATGTAGCTTAGTATGAAAGAATCTGTTAAACCAACATGAAGGTACACACTACAATTATTATACTTCTGATTTGTTGGCGCAGTACTTTTACGAGTTTCCACGGAATGGCGTCCGTCTTGGGTTTGTTTTAAATAACCTCGCAAACTGCATAACACTTCCTCCCGACTGCATAATTAAATTTTCCACGAGTTTCTCCCTGCACTTATTAATAAAAATATCAACGGGATGTTTTTTAATTAAATTTGACAAAAGTGAATTTGCCGACAATTCAACTCCCGGACTGGCATCTTTTCTTATCCCAAATATTGCACCCCTCAGCAGCGGGGTTGGGGGCACCAAGACACGCGGTCCTGCGCCGGTTGGTTGTGAGACTTGTGAGAAGTGCGACCTCTCGGCGAGGTGGTGCGCCCGGTGTCTATCTATAGGTCTGCAAGAGCTAGTCCCGCGACCTCCCGTTGATTTATAATACTAATAATACTCTTTCTTCATAAGAGAGTCTTTCTGCTTTCCAGGAAACCTTTGGCATTCTATTCAAATATACGCAAATCATTGCAGTGCCTCTAACGGCTCGAGAAAGTACTGCCATACATATTAACTTCATATTTTTGTTTCATTTTAATATAAAAGACTATTCTTGGAGGACTAGAGAAAAAAAAGCCAAATGTATTCATGTCAACTTTTTTTTCAAACCGAACTGTTTTATCACTTATGAGTTGTTTATTGTTACAATGTTTATTTATAACAATATATGCAGATCGCAAGTTGTTATTGTTTTTGTTTGAATTACTTTAATAAAAAAAAATAAAAAAACTTTTTTTTTTTTTAAATAAACAGGGCATCTTTTCTTTTCCCACTAAATTATAGCTAACTTTTATAAAATTAACAATCTACACTTTTAAATTATCAATTTCAGTCTTTTTCAGTTTAGAGCTGACGTGGAAGAAAGTTCAGTCTTCAAATAATGGTTTTACTGGGCAGAGCCGGTTTTACTTATAGAGCCTGATATTGTTCCAAAGTTCATTCCTATAATACTAGATTTACTAGGCAGAGCTGATATTGTTCCAAAGTTCATTCCTATAATACTAGATTTACTAGGCAGAGCTGATATTGTTCCAAAGTTCATTCTTATAATACTAGATTTACTAGGCAGAGCTGATATTGTTCCAAAGTTCATTCCTATAATACTAAATTTACTAGGCAGAGCTGATATTGTTCCAAAGTTCATTCCTATAATACTAGATTTACTAGGCAGAGCTGATTTTGTTCCAAAGTTCATTCCTATAATACTAGATTTACTAGGCAGAGCTGATATTGTTCCAAAGTTCATTCCTATAATACTAGATTTACTAGGCAGAGCTGATATTGTTCCAAAGTTCATTCCTATAATACTAGATTTACTAGGCAGAGCTGATATTGTTCCAAAGTTCATTCCTATAATACTAGATTTACTAGGCAGAGCTGATATTGTTCCAAAGTTCATTCCTATAATACTAGATTTACTAGGCAGAGCTGATATTGTTCCAAAGTTCATTCTTATAATACTAGATTTACTAGGCAGAGCTGATATTGTTCCAAAGTTCATTCCTATAATACTAAATTTACTAGGCAGAGCTGATATTGTTCCAAAGTTCATTCCTATAATACTAGATTTACTAGGCAGAGCTGATTTTGTTCCAAAGTTCATTCCTATAATACTAGATTTACTAGGCAGAGCTGATATTGTTCCAAAGTTCATTCCTATAATACTAGATTTACTAGGCAGAGCTGATATTGTTCCAAAGTTCATTCCTATAATACTAGATTTACTAGGCAGAGCTGATATTGTTCCAAAGTTCATTCCTATAATACTAGATTTACTAGGCAGAGCTGATATTGTTCCAAAGTTCATTCCTATAATACTAGATTTGCTAGGCAGAGCTGATATTGTTCCAAAGTTCATTCCTATAATACTAGATATACTAGGCAGAGCTGATGTCTTACGAAAGTTCAGCCTCAAATATTAGTTATATTAGACAAAGCTCCAAAGTTCAGTTACTAAATACTACTCAGAGCTTAGAGCGTCTATGACTATTCGTTATACTTACCATACTTGTGTTAAGTCTGCATTGATTTCAGGACGGCGAATCTGTAATTACTGTTTCTTCTGTAGATATAAGCTGCTTATTCGTTTTTAGGATTTCCTTGTTTGCCAATAGCATTATAATAGTAAGAAAACCAGCATTTTTCCTGTGAAATATGTGATAATTAGAGTTGAGTGCATGCCGTCCCAAACACTGTACAAGTAACAGGCGTAGGCCGGCATGAAACACATATACTTAATTGCTTGACTTTCAAAAACGGCTAGGAGAGGTAGTAATTTTGGTCTGAAGAGAACAACACAGGTGGGATGTGAATCCACCTGCATCACTGATGTAACAGAATATTGGGGGAGGGGGGAGTCGTAAAGCGATGACGGGGGGCACGATAAAGCAACAGGAAGGGAAGCGGTCCCGGGGCGGCGAGCGGCGAGCGGCGAGCGGCGAGCGGCTAGCAGGCAGCGAGGGCGCGCAGCGAGGTGCCCGCGGCGAGGTGCCCACAGCCCTCTAGCGCCGGATGAGCGGTGCGCGCGCAAGGTCGCGGGACTCGCAGTCGGCCTTCGAACTTCAGCCCGGACGTCGTGCGGCGCCATCCTACTTCCCGCCACAAAGACGAGGAACATTCAAATATTCAGCTTTTATTTATTTATTATAAATCTAACCGCGTTTTGGACAATTGAACTAACGGACAACTGAACTATCGTGGCTTAAGAACTGATGTGATCGTCAATTATAAAATAGTGTTAATATTGGCGGAATAACTTTTATTCTTAATTATTTCGATAATTTTGTGGTAATGTGAATTATGAACAGTTTCGTGACTAAAATTATTTTAAATTTCCAAATTTAAATAAAATACAAAATTTGTTGAACTTTTGAACTATTTAATTAAAATTAAACGATCGAACTACGTTTTACATATTAGAGACATCTAATTAAAAGTGTTGATCTCTGTTTAACGTTGATCCTGAGAAAAATTGGTAAGTCTTTTTATCTTGTAATAATAATTCACTATAATTAAAATACCCGCTGTCAACTAATTTAGCTACCTGTAGATGTTTTAGACCGCAAACAGGTCGACTCCCGGCCGGCGGCGGATAGACCGCGCCAGCCGTAACCACTACCAAATATTCATTCTTGGCTTTATACTGAATCGGAAAATTTATTTAAAAAATACATGATCTTAATAAATAGCTTTCATAATTATAACTTAAATTTTCCGATTGGTAGATCAAATATATTTGCAATTTTTCTCACAATGTTCTAATAGTATCTTCCTAAATATTTCGTTCATTTAAAATAATGCTAATATTATGTAAGGTATACAAAAAAAACACTGCGATCCAATAGGCGAGCAAAAAAGTGTGTGTGATGTTTATTAATTTTTATTCCAATGAATTTAGGTGACATTTAATAAATGAATTCGGTTTTTGAACCGAATGGGAATTCTTCATTTGTAGCCGGCGGTATTTATAAATGAAAAAACACTTGAAAGCGCATTTCACCATTTTATTTCCAATGCAACGCATTTCGTTTAGATATCCATTATAATAGATAGCTGGTTGTACTCATCACAAAAATAACAAAATCGCTAGGTAATACTGATAATAATAATGTTTATTCATCAATAGACTTTTTACAGTTAGTAGGTATTATACATTTTGTTATTTTATCATTGAGTCTATTGATGAAAAGGTCACTGCTCAGCTACAATTCAGGATTTCTCTTGGAATGCAGCTGGTTTTCAGCAGTGCCTCCAATATAAAAAAAAAACAGTAAATAAAATAAAAAAATAAATTAAATTAAGATGAAATAAATACAAAAATTAAATTACACAAACAATTTTAATCAAATCCCTAATTCAACAAGCAGTTTAATGCAATATAGATAAATAGTAGAAATGAAAATAATAGGTAAATAAATTAAGTGTAAATCAGAATTCAAAGTAATTTTTAATATTAAAACTCAAATACAAAATAAAATCAAATCAATTCAAATAAAATATAATACCTATAATAAAGTCGGTTCAAATTCAAAATAAAATAAAATCAATTCCAGAATAGAATTAAAATAAGTAGTAATATAATCAAATCAAATCAAAAACACAAGAAAGTATACCTTTTAATTGCATTTTTTTTAAATCAAGATTTTGTGCGGTTGACTGCAGTCAGCAGCCATTCGCCGATAGAATTAAAGAACGATAGTTGCGTCAATGTCATGTTTTAAATAGAAATATATTATGAGAGAGAGACATCACCAATCACTACAAGTAAAACTAAATGCCTTCGTACATAATATCACAATGAAGGTTATCAGCAGACAAGGAAAGTAACTTATTCAATAGATAGGTATTATAGCGGGAAATAGTCCAGATCAGAAGATAAACACGGTTCATACAAGAGGTAAGGCAAATCCCAATCAGGACCTAACAAGGTGAGAACATCACGGGTGGGGGGAGCGGTCAGGACAAACAATGTAAACTTCTGCCCAACATCCCATTATCCACAGCCGCCAGAACCTACTCGTATAGCTAATCCACCAACACCGGATAACATCGGTGCTAAAATCCACTACCCATAAGAAAAGCGGCAAAAAGAGAGCTACGCGGAATTGTAGACGTCTCGGCGAGATACGGTGTTGCCAATTTTCCCCGACACTAAGCCGACACTTTCTGCCAATACTTCTCGACACAAAAAAAACACATGACTTCAAAGATTTTGAAACAATTTTGTATTTTATTCATCTTAATTTACTGTTTTTTTTTTTTTACATAAGCTCCACACAGGAGGCCCTGAGGAAAATAATTCCTCTCAAGGCCTATGTCATCTTAGGGGGAGCCTTCAGAGGGTCTTTTTAGGAAAGGAAGAAGAGGAAGATCTGAAAAAGGAATCTTGGGGTCAGTGTGTCCAGGAGTAACGGACGTGTGAATCTATCTCTCCCACTGCGGTGCAAGTCGATGCTCCGAGAGAGTTCTACTTGAGAAGTTAAAAGGTCTCCCTCGACCAGTCTGGCCTGCCACGTGGTTTATTTGACAGATGCATCCGCCGCTCAGATTCGGACACACCTCACCCTAAGTCACCAAACGTAGCGAACCACTTGGGGTGACCTACGGCAGAAGTGTTGGTTATCCAATAAATGGTTCTGGTGGTGGCGGTGCCAAAAATCACCTCCCAAATTGAGACATGCTATAGAACAAGACACAGAACAGAGAATTTTGGGAGGCGGGTATGGGTACCGTTGCCCCGAGAACCATTTATCGGATAACCAACACCTCCGCCATATTTCTCCCATAGTAGTTCGCCACGTTTGGTGACTTAGCAGGGGTGTCAGGATTTATAGGGTGAGGTTTGTCCAGGACTTGGCGACGGATGCGTATGCCCACCTGCTGCGTGGCGGGCCGGATCGAGAGAGACTGGCTGAGGAAGGCGATTTGACTTTTTCAGACGGACTCTTTTGACGTATCGCCTTGCACTGCATGCGGAAAAAATGATTCATGCCTCCATCACTCCTGGACACACTAACCCTCAGATTTCTACCCATCCCTCATATATTTTTCCTTCCCACAACTTCCTATCCTTCCCTTTCTTAAAAAGACCTTCCACACAGCATCCCCTAAGATAACATAGGCCCTGAGGGAAATTATTTTCCTCAGGGCCTCCTGTGTGTAGCTAATGTAATAAACAAAAATTTTAACAAAACAAAAAAACGACTTTAAAAAAATGCACTAAAAAGTAAAAAAATAATTTCGTATTCTTCTACAATCAACTTACTTTTTTTACTCATCAATATGTAGGTACGATTGTTATTTTTGGAGTCGGTGTCAGCCAAGGTAGGTTTGTCGCGCGTGTGAAACAAGCACATCTCACCTATAACTATGTTTGTAGTTACAAACCTACCTTGGCTGACACCGACTCCAAAAATAATAATCGTACCTACATATTGATGAGTAAAAAAAGTAAGTTGATTATTAAGTTGTAGAAGAATACGAAATTATTTTTTACTTTTTAGTGCATTTTTTGAAGTCGTTTCTTTTGATTTGTTTAATTTTTTGTTTATTTTTTGATTTTTAGTGAATCTGAAGTACACTAACTAATTTTTCTAAATATGGGTAGACCTACTAAACGTGCTGCTCATATGAGACAGACATTACTTGACCATAACGGCGTTACGGTAGGTGACTCAAAGATCCGGATAGCCTTTATAAGATTCGGCCGAGTATCGTTAATTTGCTTCTAAGAATTGAAGAGTTCCGTTACTTTGTCATGGATCCCATAATCAGAACCTAACCAAACTCTCATCAAACTACCCTTGAAGTACATCCTTTCCAATAAAAAAATGAGTGCGATTTAGACCACACGACTGAAGTAAAACTTCACTAACTTATGCCGGGTTCCCGCTGTATATAATGTTATATAGTACAGGTGCTTGCATTATAATGTAGTTTCCCGGGACTTGCGATGGAACTATTATAGTTTACTTGACCCCGAGGTTAAAGTGGCCTTGCAACGAATTCCGGGTACCCGCTGTATATAATGTTCGCTGTATATAATGTTATATAGTGCAGGCCAAGGGCGGATCCAGGATTTTTTTCTGGGGGGGGCACAAGTGGCGGAGTGGGGGCGGCCCGCAGGACGGACCAAAAATTTTTATGAAATCGAAATTTGTGTTTGTCAACTTTAACCACTGGAGCGACGACGCGTTTTTTTTATTTTTTTCCTCGGATTGCTCGTGATATTTTAATGACCGTTTTGAATATTTTCCGCCAACCTTAAAAAAAAATCATGCCTTCGAATTTTAATATGGAGGCATACGAACTAATCATAGTTCTATATAGTCAACAAATTCACCTATCTTTGTTTGTTTATCACATATTCCTAGGATTTATGAAAATAATATTATAAAATCGTAAACATTCAAAACGGAACTATTCTCAGTATTGCCTCCCTTTAAACTCGCCTAGTAAGTTCAAATTTCCCTTCGCATTGAATATTTTCTATTAGGTTTATTTAAAATGGTCTAATTTATAATCACAATCTGCATATGTATATAAGAAAACTGAATTTCGATATGTTTTTAATTGTTGAATGTTCTCTTTGAATAATTTTTGACACAAATTTAGTCGAAAAATGGCGACATTTTTATTAAGACTTAAATGAAATTCATAAAGGTTCACCAAAAATAACTGCAATACATCAAACAGATACATCAATTATCTTAAATCCGCAATACCAATTAACTCGATTATTGGTTTATTTATAGAAAATATTGCATTTTCAAATACACACGACGATCGAAAAAAAATGTCAAAAACATAACCACAAAACTTTGTTTTTCAAATAATCACTGAATTTTTAAGTTTGAAACACGTTGAAACAGTTGAATACCTTGCTAATTCAATTATTATAACACTGGTACACAAATTTGTTATAAAAATCCACTAAAATACGATAAAAAGCCGAATTTTAATCTGACAGCTTCAGACCGTTTAACATTTACAGAGATCTACAAAATACGAATTTTCGATGGAATATTTAGCGTACATTACTAGAGTACACTGCCATCTGTTGAATTTTAATAGAAGCAGTTTCTTTCTACCTACGCAAAAACGTCAAAATGGAACCACGGGCTTATTTGAAAATATTTCAAAAAAAAAATTAATGCATCTAGGAAGAAATTGCTGTAATTCGGCAACTTAGCAAACTTATATTTTGTAAATGGTACCGAATTTCAGCAAAAAGCGTTCCAGTGGATAATGGGGGGGGGGGCTTTTCGACCGCGCTTTCCCCCAACCGTACCACTAGTTTATTTATAGTTAATAAAGTAGTTTTCCGGGGGACTTGGGATGGAACCATAACAGTTTAGTTGACCCTGAGGTTACAGTGGCCTTGCAACGCATGCCGGGTACCCGCTGTATATAATGTTATATAGTGCAGGCTCTTGCATTATAATGTAGTTAAAAAAAAGAATCATCGAAGTCGGTTGGCGTGATATTGAGTTATTTGTCCATTTGTCGCGCACATACTTAATGCAAGTTTAATACTTACATGGTTTTCTCATGGATACTATTATCAGAATTGGACCAATTTAAAATGTAAATACAAGGAAAGCACCGGCTTTCAAATAAAAAAGAGTCATCAATATCGGTTAACCCAATCGAAAGTTCTGAGGTTACAAACATAAAAAAAAAATTTAAAAATACCGTCGAATTGAGAACCTCCTAGTTTTTGAAGTCGTATAAAAAAACAATAAAAAGGGAACAGTCGCAACTGGCAATGGAACTCAGGATCTCTGTCTTACCGGGACATGTTTTGTTTAGATTTATTAGTAATACCTTCTTCATTGAGGGTACAATCTGCAAAAAGTTAGTTGTTCCAAACAAATTGAATAATACACTTTATTTAAACAAAGTATTTGATGTCACACAGGGAATTTTCAATTATTGTTGAAGAAGCAGTAAACTATAAAGTACAAGTACGTATTAATTTATTAAGTTAGTGACCGTTTATCGTGCGACCGTTTTAAGTTCTGAGTTATCGCTCTTTGGAACAATTAAAAGAGGGCACCGATGATAACATTTTTTTTTAAATTTTATTGTAATTAAGAATTATTATAATATACCTATATATTTTACAAAATATTATATTAAGGGATCATTGGTCATATTATATACCTTATCAGAAAAGAGGAGCTCTTGTGTCTGATAAGGGAGCCACGATTCTTACTAAGGTTTTATGTTATAATAAATATGTTGTGTATAAAATATTTACTTTTTGATATAAGTTTTTTTATTTTTTTATTTATTTATTTGTTCTGATAGGTTGATGGTGCAGCGAAATTCAGAAGGACGGTAATATAGTTTTTTATTGATTGGTAAATATAATGGTAATGCTTTTGAGTTTTAAAATAAGATGTAATAAATTGATTTCCATTTCTCGTTGGTTTTTAAATTTTTGATATTCTTTGTTATATTTTTCTTTGAACATTTTTTAATAGAAGCCTTTTTTTAAATATGTCATCGATATTTGGTACTGGAGACAATTTAAAAAGTGATTCAATTGAGAAGGTATACATTTTTTTAGTATTACTGTTTTTTGATTGCGAAAATTTTATAGAATTTATATTGTTTTTGTAAGATCCGCCCCAATCTATAATTCTGTAGAAAAGCAAACTAACACGATTGGTAAAATTTGGTAAATCAAGTACCTAGATGGGTATTTAAAAAAAAAATCATGTCGCGAATTATCTTCCGCGCTTACGGAATAATTATCGCACGGCAAATCGCCATATTATAGAAAATGGTAAACGGTACAGTACAGAATCGCCGACGTACTAATGACCGAACTTGTCCATTACTTTCATGAAACAGATAGGTGTGCTGTGTTTGAGTAGAGTGGTAGTTTTGAATGTGGCCATAACAGACACGATAGTAAATATCTCTACTTCAAGCAGTTCATTAACCAAAGTATTATAAATACACGTCCTCTGCATTCCTTTGGAAACAAGGACCCAAGTAAAGTCAGCTATATGGTAAACGGTACAGTACAGAATCGCCGACGTACTAATGACCGAACTTGTCCATTACTTTCATGAAACAGACAGGTGTGCTGTGTTTTAGTAGAGTGGTAGTTTTGAATGTGGCCATAACAGACACGATAGTAAATATCTCTACTTCAAGCAGTTCATTAACCAAAGTATTATAAATACACGTCCTCTGCATTCCTTTGGAAACAAGGACCCAAGTAAAGTCAGCTATATGGTAAACGGTACAGTACAGAATCGCCGACGTACTAATGACCGAACTTGTCCATTACTTTCATGAAACAGATAGGTGTGCTGTGTTTGAGTAGAGTGGTAGTTTTGAATGTGGCCATAACAGACACGATAGTAAATATCTCTACTTCAAGCAGTTCATTAACCAAAGTATTATAAATACACGTCCTCTGCATTCCTTTGGAAACAAGGACCCAAGTAAAGTCAGCTATATGGTAAACGGTACAGTACAGAATCGCCGACGTACTAATGACCGAACTTGTCCATTACTTTCATGAAACAGACAGGTGTGCTGTGTTTTAGTAGAGTGGTAGTTTTGAATGTGGCCATAACAGACACGATAGTAAATATCTCTACTTCAAGCAGTTCATTAACCAAAGTATTATAAATACACGTCCTCTGCATTCCTTTGGAAACAAGGACCCAAGTAAAGTCAGCTATATGGTAAACGGTACAGTACAGAATCGCCGACGTACTAATGACCGAACTTGTCCATTACTTTCATGAAACAGATAGGTGTGCTGTGTTTGAGTAGAGTGGTAGTTTTGAATGTGGCCATAACAGACACGATAGTAAATATCTCTACTTCAAGCAGTTCATTAACCAAAGTATTATAAATACACGTCCTCTGCATTCCTTTGGAAACAAGGACCCAAGTAAAGTCAGCTATATGGTAAACGGTACAGTACAGAATCGCCGACGTACTAATGACCGAACTTGTCCATTACTTTCATGAAACAGATAGGTGTGCTGTGTTTTAGTAGAGTGGTAGTTTTGAATGTGGCCATAACAGACACGATAGTAAATATCTCTACTTCAAGCAGTTCATTAACCAAAGTATTATAAATACACGTCCTCTGCATTCCTTTGGAAACAAGGACCCAAGTAAAGTCAGCTATATGGTAAACGGTACAGTACAGAATCGCCGACGTACTAATGACCGAACTTGTCCATTACTTTCATGAAACAGATAGGTGTGCTGTGTTTGAGTAGAGTGGTAGTTTTGAATGTGGCCATAACAGACACGATAGTAAATATCTCTACTTCAAGCAGTTCATTAACCAAAGTATTATAAATACACGTCCTCTGCATTCCTTTGGAAACAAGGACCCAAGTAAAGTCAGCTATATGGTAAACGGTACAGTACAGAATCGCCGACGTACTAATGACCGAACTTGTCCATTACTTTCATGAAACAGATAGGTGTGCTGTGTTTTAGTAGAGTGGTAGTTTTGAATGTGGCCATAACAGACACGATAGTAAATATCTCTACTTCAAGCAGTTCATTAACCAAAGTATTATAAATACACGTCCTCTGCATTCCTTTGGAAACAAGGACCCAAGTAAAGTCAGCTATATGTTTTTTTGTGTTTAATTTATGGAACTCCATACAAATTTTTAAAAATTAAATATACATCAAAAATAATAATGTAATTTTTAAGTTCTGAAAGATTTTAGTTTTTTATTATTGTGACGATGTTATAATAATAAAAGAACTTCGCAGAACATCCCTTACTGAATAATTCCGTTCCACTTAACAATAAAAAGTCTAAAGCATTACATATGGAAAGAAAGAGAATGTGTTACAAAATCCCAAATAGCAGATCAAAATATACTCGTACATCAAAGACACCGACCTCATACATAGAGGTCCGTCTGTTGCATTGGCGGCCCTTTAGATGTCTTCCAGTCCAGGTTAGATTCACACGAACAATTTAATAATATTTACCGATTAGGTTATCAAGATGATCCGCAGAGAGTAAAATCCGTAATGAATCAAATTTACAAACATTTGGCAGTTGCGTTTTTTCAGTTGCGCACAATAAAATTTGAGTAAATCACATTTCTTTATTTTTTTTATTACAAAACATAGTTTTTTTTTCTTGTTTACATTATACCTGCAAAGCTACTGTAAGTAGCTTGGCGGCAGGAAAATAGTGTGGACAAAAACATGGTACAATATAAAATGTCTTACAATAGAAGAAAAAAATATTACAATTTAATAAAACACATAATAAAAACATAAATACGTTTTAAAAGTAATAAAAAATTGTATTAAAAAATTTAAAACGCACGAGGAGTCACTCAATACAGAAAATCCCATTCCAATAGCCATGTTTATAACAATAATGCAAATTTAGGTGTCGCAACATTTTTTCAAATCATATGGCAGCATATTAAATATAACAATTGTATATATTATAATCCGTATTAAAAACGACACTTCAACGACATCTGTGATCTGTGATGGTCTATTCGCGGTTCAAATGGGAACAAAACATTTTAGTATCCCTGAAAGCTCATAGAGACCGCCAAACAACCACTTTGTGATATAAATATTTATAATTTATAATCGAGACCAAAAAAATCTAAAACATATTACGATGCCTTACCAGAAAGAGTATTCGGTTAAAGCATTGATAAATAAAGTAATGTAAATAATTTCTTCACATCTCAGTACATTCAGAAGACCTCAACAAAACACATTTAAATAAGTCCAAGCAGTAGAGTTATTATTATACAATTAAAAAGACATTTCATGCAGGGAAAATAGTTTTGAAGTACGCCGTAATAAACAACCTCTTGTTTTAATTACTTTCTTGGTAAATCGGATAAACTAAAAAATCATTAAAGGCACCATAAAAATTGGAATAAAGCGGGTGTAAATAGAATCATGAAAATAAGTCGTTTCAAAGTGGCTCAACCACAGTGAAAATGGCCTTGTAATCCAAAACATCTGTCACAATATAACAAATAATTACTTTCAGATTTTAAAATTGACATTATTAAATATTATTTCATTAAATTAAAAAAAAAAACTAAATAACACAAGATTGAGGTCCGATAGAAGGCGTGGTCATGAGTAAGGAGCACTCTGTTTCTGGGAGACAACTATCTCCAAATCAAGCTACTCTTGCAGTGGTAACGCTGTCTGCTAGCTGCAGGCTGCAGTCCGGGATATGTGCCTTGAGCTCTACGTGGCTGTCAGTGGCTGGTGGCTGGCAGTTCCTTGCCCAGTCGAAGGAACCACCTGACATCCACCCGAACCCGACTGCGACTAAAACCCCCGCTTCATTGCCAATATAATCGCAATCAGCATCGTAGAATATGATTGTTCCTAATCCGAATCATAGAACACGATTGTGATCAGAACAATGTAATACGAATCGTAGATACATTTAGGAATTTAATCACAATGGGGTATTTCCACAAACGAGGGATTCTGTTGAAAATGTACGGAATATTTAAAGACCATTTTTCTGATTTTAATCATCCTACTATAAATGTTTGTTTTTTATGTTTTCATTCAATATTATTGATTTTAAAAACGCTCGAAAACTGACAAAATCAAAACGGCCCGTTTTTTCAAATGGGTTTGTGACGTCGCAGGCTACGTCCGGCTAAACCAGCACAAATAAGCACTGTCAGGGAGCGTCCGCACTCACGACGTCACACGATAGCCACGCCCCAAAATATCGTTTTAGCGGTGATTCAAAAATGGTAAACTTCAACTCGCTCTATAAAATTTATTCGTCAACATAAAAATAAAATAAAAATGCTATAATCATCGTAATTTTTTGCTTAATTTTTTTAAGCAATAAAAAAAATACATGGAAATACCCCATTGTTGCATTGTATCATTGATGCCAGACAGATTTCAGATTTCACATTTTCATTGCAATGATAATAATTGTTTCACGACTTTTCAAGCCTCTATTAGGTAATAATTGCCCTAAGAAAGAATTTGAAAAAATTGCCATTGAATTACTATAAACAATTTTTTTTAAATTTCTTCAAATATTAAATCACAGAAAGAAAGGTTCGCTACCAAAATTGTATTCTGCAAATATTCGGTTAGTTTTCCTTTTCTCATTTGCCATACACTTTTTTCATTTTATTTTATTTAAAATTTTTAAGAATATTAGGTGAACAGCGAGGAATCAACGGGTTTTTGACAACTTCTTTAGCACCGTTGTGATTTGAAATTCGATGAAACGGAAGCAATCGTCACTAAAAAGAGAGAAACACATACATCTACCTATTGGATTTAACCTGCGAGATAATGAGATAGCAATAAAATATTTATTTATTTCACAGGTACTCGGTTCCAATATAATACGATAAATCTTAGGTCCATGCATATATTTTTGTAAAATCAATATTCAATTTTCAAACCACTCCAAAATGAACCGGCAAAGAAAATATAAAAGAAAGCGACATCTAGCGACTCCGAAGAAGAAAACACAAATACTAATAAGATGACCAAATGTACAGGAAAAGGTGCACTGGAATTCGACTTTAGAAATATGGAAAAAATCATCCTTCACAAAGTGCTTCATGGTCTCCTCTTGTGCACTTAAGTTTTCGGAAAGTTTTATTTCTACCGTATGTGAATTGCACTCTGATTTTTTGTGTGTTCTTATCAATGAAATGATTATTATGTGATTAATAGCAAAACTTAGATCGAGGTTGAAGTAATTAAATCGATGATTGATATTCGATGTCATTCATTAGCCTCGGCTTGATTCTCCATTTCTTGTTCTACCAATCCATCAATCAATCAACCTGGTAACACTTATTGGTTTAGTTGCGGGGCGCGGGCGGGGTACTAATACTAACCTAACTGAATTATATGCATTAGGATTAATTACTTGGAGATCAGTTGATTATGCATTCCTTGTCTTTGTATCATATTGTAGGTATTGTAGGTGGGAACTAATGGATGCCGAGAAGTGTCATTGTATTGGCAGATATTTACCTAGGCGCAGGCGGGGCCATCCATCAACTCACTGACAGGTTCATTACATTATTTATCCCAAAGAGGACTGCGACTGCGACTGGGCAGCGGCGACCTTTCTTTCAAAAACTGAGATTTAAGTAGGGACTTACTTCTTTCTTACCATACAGCCAGCAAAGACAAGCAAATATTCGATTATAGAAGTATATCTTAACATTTCTTTAATTTAGAATTTTTCTATATTTTTATGGTAATACTTACAAGATACCAACCCCTTAAGCCTCGGCGTATTCTTTTTAGCTAACGTTTCGGACTTCATTAAAGTGTCCATCATCAGAGCAGATGTGTCACGATGTTGGCTAAAGAAGTACGTAGCGCAACACGGCATAGCACCCCAAAAATAAATAACGTAAATCTAAATCATAACCATACAATTTTTGAAATATTAAAATTTTGGTTGCGAATACAGATTTTTTTTTAAATGATTCACTTTACGTTTTTTCTTACTAAAATGACTAATAATAATTAAAAAAACGCGCACATATTTAAAAAAAAAAGTATAATAAACGTTATAGTTGTCTCGTTTTTTTTGTAACTAATAAAAAAAATAATTAATAAAAAAAATCACGAAGTTTCAGAGATATTTATCAAATTGCAATCGAAGACACCGAATTCATGGAGGTGAATATTTTTATTTTAATGTGATTAATTTCTAGATTTGAATGTAAAGCGTGAAGTTTTCTCTTTCTAAAACCGTTTATATTTGTCACCATGACAGTAATGTAGATACAGCGATTTTCATAAGGTTTATGTGAGCTTTTCCCAAAAGCGAACAAATTATTCTGAAAGATAATTAATAAAATTAGAGTGTGCAATTCACACACCGTAGAAGTGAAACCTTCAGAAAACTAAAGTAGACAAGAGTGGGGAGGCTAGGAAGCACCACACAAAGAGGAGACCGATTATTCTATCACATTCTCTGACAGTCTAAATCCTATAGATCAGGGGTAGCCAACTTGATTAGACCGAAGATCTAATTTTTACTGACGAAACCCTGTGCGATCTACCAATTACATACTTCTCAAAATTTTTAATGAAACAGTACAGTACAGTACGCAATTATGTAATATTTTTGAAGTAAAACTTCTTTACTCTTGACTTAGGTGAATGCGTGACGAGAGCGTTACGAAAAGTGTGATCGGGCGAGGCGAACGGAAGTTGAGAGGGAGATATAAGTTAGTGGAGATAGAAAGAGAGAGATAGTTACGTTTCGTATATTACTGTAGGGGCAAGAGAGAGAGGTGCGAGCACACATTTTCTTTCTCAATTTCTCTCATAGCCAGTTATGTTTCGTATATCGACACAGTGCAGGCCTATTGTCTGTATCACTGTAGGAGCAAGAGAGAGCAGGGCACACGCACATTTTCTTTCTCTCTTCTTTTATAAGTGAAGTTTTACTCCAGTCGTGTGGTCTAAAGCACACTATTTTTTTTTTAATTTATCACGAGGGGAAACATAAAAATGAAAAATATTCTGAGTTTCATTTATTTATATCAGTGTAAGCATTGCTTCTGAGCGTCTTTCGCTAGATTACCAAAATCAGGTTTGTAGTTGGAAATTGCCAACCTTAAATAATCCAATGTACGAGCATCTGTCAAGCGAAAACGGCGTTTATTTTTTGTTGTTGTTTTAAGTAGGAAAATTCTGATTCACATAAACATGTGAACAAACAAAACCAAAACACGAATGCAGTTGTTTAATACATTTCATTTGGATATTTTTCGTTTGAAACCAATGCCTCGAAATCTAGACCTGAGGATGAACTTGCTTTAAGAAATATGTCACGGCGCAGAGTAATAATTTAGTTTTGTAATAACATGTGGTCTATTTAAAAAGTAGGTATCTTTAAACTTTTAAGCCGTTTCATAAATATTACTACGATCAATGAAATTATTAAACGGATAACTGATGAGTTCCACCAACTTCTCATTTTTTTTTGAAATTACTAAAGCGATTTTAGAATTTTGATACCACAGCCCATTTTTCTGCCGTGTACTTGACAGGAATGAAATTGTAGTGTCGAATTAAGCATAAGAAAAAAAAACAAGAAGAGCAACGAAGCATAAATAGCCAAGGGAAAGTAACAAGAACCAAGAAAAATCGAGTAGATACGACTAGGAAAAAAGTCGAAACGAAGCAAGAAAATGGCGGCAAGAAGAAGGAATACACAAAGAAACGATAAAAAAATATCATAAAGCTCAATCCATTCCTTTATTCCTGCGCATCCTAAATTCCAATATTGGCTTATTAGGTTGCCATGTATAAATTGCCATGCATGATGGATTAAACTCCAACCTACTTTCCATCCTCAGAGCACGTGTTCCAAGTCGTAACAAAACAGTGCCCCCTCGATGTACCGGTCTCACCGGGACAGAAGTGCTCGTGGCTGGGGGTACAATCGTATTGTTTGTATATATGTAGGTAATATTTGTTATATATATAAATATAGGTAATATTTGTTTTCCGTATGATCTTTGATATTTACAAATTGTTGAAATTTTTTCTTTTCGATGTCGACTATCATGGACGCTGTTTGACTTTGGAATGCTGAAATATAATTCATCATTTCTGTTAAGGTTTTATCCTTGCCTTGTAATTCCAGATATTATAATGTGCTCAGTCTTGCTGATAATCATGAATCTTGTCTGGCTACGGGTCCGAGTTCTTGTGCGGGTGCGGGTTCTGTTGGGTTCGAGTCCCTGCTATATATGCATGTGTTTTTCTCTTTTTAGTGTCGTTTATACGTTTCATCGAGTTTTAAATCAGAACGGTGCTAAAGAGGTTTTCATTTCAAAAAAACATTGATTAGCTTTCACCTTTCAATGTTGCCTATTTTAAGAATATAATAACCTATACTTGAATACATGAAGAAAACTGAGGAAAAGTGATTTATTGGACATCATTTTGTCTTTTTTTTAAATATTGGAACCAATAATAGGTAATATACCTACATCGGCCAAATAACATATATGGAAAATAAATATGATTGTGGATTCCACCATTGAAGGAGATTGCTTATATGAAATTTTAAAAAGATTGTTACTGTGTAGTTTTCAATACACATTTGTCTGCATTAAAGAAAAACACTGGCTGCAACACGTTTGGATATTGAAATTCTTTTTTAGGATAACTTCTTTTCTTACCGGAAAAACTTTTTTTTATTAAATCTACAAATAATATATTTGTCAAAAAATATATAAATTATTTACAATATACTTACCTTTTTGACGTCTTGTAAATATGTATCTCAATTCTTTAAATTTACTAGTAATTTAAAACTCAATATCCCAATACGGGAATGCGTTTCAATCAGAAACAAGTTTCATGACAAAAAATGTTGGCCATAACAGACAGCAAAAAGATGTTCAAGAGACAATGAAAAAGCTCACAATTCAAGATACTGTACTTCTTCAAGAAACAGCTCAACAATACCTATTAAGAATATCTGAATACCTATGTGATAATGAGGGTTCCCGGGAGCACAGAAGCAAACACCGAGCCTGTTCACGGAAGACCTTGCGAATTTGGCTTCGGGCGGATGTGGACGGGCATTTTAGGTTATCGCATTACACCCATCTACTCGCAGATATCAAACACGATTGTAATCAATAAAACAGCCAACTAATTACCATCAGCTTCTGCTCAGCCGTTTCCATCAATTAGTATTCCGAGCCGCGGGAAGAAGGCGGCCGGGCGGGTGTTAGCCCTGTACAAGTACATGTATGTACTTACATACAGATTTACACACACACAGACAAGCTTGCCTTGACTGATGGACCGCCGGGAACCCGCCCACATCACACATCTAAATGTACCTGTAAGTCAACTTTTGCTAGTAATCTTTGAAATGAAGGTATTTATCCGAAAATTGATTCTTCCCAGCGTAATTCTACAAAATTAAGCATTTTTCTTTACAAGACTGCCCTCTTCCTATCTCAGAATAAAATTAAACCTATTTTGATGAAAATTGAAAAATAATGACTAGAGGTGATTTATTTTCGGGGTCATCAACAGGACAGATGAGTATTCGAAGATGTGTGTGCTCTTGGATGATGATACGTATTACATACATGTAAGCACGCACCTCATCGCAATCTTACCTACATAATATATCTGCCCCGATGATGGACACTCTAATGCTGTCTGAAAAGTTGGCTAAAGAAGGGCTAGTATAACACGGCGTAATACCCCAAAAATAAATTACTATAATATTTTGGCAGTGAAAATCTCAAATCATAATATAATGATTAAATGAACTGAAAATACATGTAGATTACTAACAGATACATAAACATTACTGAGATACACATAGATTACCTACTAATTGATGCATATAGATTAATAAAAGATACATACAGATACATAAAGTTTACTAATACATTAGGCTAACAGATTATTCATGTTTGGTTATGTTCGCTTCTTTGTGCGGAGTAGGATGAGCTTGAATGCAAAAACATATTCTAATATTACTAAGAGATACACATAGATTACCTACTAATTGATGCATATAGATTAATAAAAGATACATACAGATACATAAAGTTTACTAATACATTAGACTAATAGATTATTCATGTTTGGTTATGTTCGCTTCTTTGTGCGGAGTAGGATGAGCATGAATGCAAAAACATATTATTTAGCCCGGGGCCTTGGCTTATCTTCTTCTGATTCAATTTTCCCTGATTATATCGCGCGGCCATTTTGCAAACAGAACCTTCTAGAGATGGTATCAACAACGGATTTGGGGGCAACATAAATTAAAATTAGAGTTATTAATTATATTTTATAATCCCGAATACAAGGCATTAAGGTGATTTATACGGGGCTGACCGCAGCAGTACACACAGTCTGGAGAACTAACCTAGCGTATTATAATATGTACGTATCTGCTGTGCGGGCGTGTTGTGTAGGCGAATAGGTAGGTAACTTCATCCCCCTCCGCAGGTAGGGCGATCCGGAGACGGGAATCCGGAGATGGGCATCCGGAGACGGGCATCCGGGCAGGGCGGCTCTAGGGCGGGAACGTATGCCCTCGGAATGCAATTACAAAAGTCCTCCAGATGATTGGTGTGCAACTTGGCACTAGTGTTATTTACCGTTGATATAATTAAATACACACATTTAAAAAAAAAACGTGTGAATACCTGTAGAGAGTTCCAACTTCTCCCGTCTGGAGCTGATGAGACTATGGCATCCCCAATTGCGATACGCTGTGAGGCTAAAGGTAAGTGGGGAGGTGAAGGAAATGGGGAAGAGGAAAGTGGTAAAGTACCTGGCTATTCAGATGAAGCACAAAACAATTGGAAGCAACATTTTAATACTGAATGGTGGTCTTACACCAGAGCGATTCAGAATGTATCTTCCACTCAGGAATGTATATAGGTATGTACACCTTATATTATTTTTAATAACAATTGTCTGCGCGCGCCGGGATTCGATCACGCGAACCTCAGATCGCTAATCGAGAGTATTCCCCCTCGACCACGGAGGACGTTATTATAGTGATTAATGAAGTACGAGCTAGGTTGTTATTATTGCTTTTTAGCTCTATCTCTCTCTAGAAGGGGCTGCCATCAGCAGGGTAGGTATCGTAAATAGACCTAGGCTGTGCGGGCGGGAGTTCCGGGTTCCTGATACCCAGAAGGGTAGGTACCAGAAGTAGGCAGTGATGGCTCTGTGGATGTATGCTAAGTGGGATCTCCCATTCACCGCGCTCCTTGATTCCTCAAAGATATTCAAATCTGCAAAAAGAGCATTTTGGCTTTTAGCGCTTGTAACTGAACCGCCCGCCGCCCGCCGCCCGCCGCACTAGACCGCCGAATAATAAACGCCGTTTAATATGAATATCATCTTCTGTCAAACTATGCGTGTCTACGTAGTGCCGATTCCAATTCGAGTACAACGCTGAGTAGGTCGATACCTACTAATTTATTTACAATAGCACTGTGTAGGTACATTATATACAAGGTTGCCATAAATGACTTGGGTACCGTCGAGATGAGAAAGACAAAGGACACGCAGTGGAGACAGCCAGATAGCTAAGGACCGTCAGTAACTTACTGTAAGAGATAAATAAGGATTTGAAGAATATGAATGGCACAAAACAATGTTACTTACATCAAGCTTCTGCAAGAAGATGGAGGCGTCGCCTTCCACTCCCTCAGTGTATTCAGCTTTTAGCCAGTTTTCAATTAAACATAATTTAACGAACACATCACAAAACGCGTAGCAAACCAAAAGTATATTTTTTTATATTAGCTCCAGACAGGAAGTCCTGAGGAAAAACATTTTTGTCAGGGCCTAAGTCACCTTCGGGGATGATACGTGGAGGTTTTTTTAGGGAATGAGAGGAAAAAGGTACGAGGGGTGGGTAGGTACCTGGGAGTCAATGTGTCTAGGAGTGTTGTTTGATCCATATGATTCAAAGATTCCGACCTTCTTTCAGTTCATCATACCTTCGACCGTATCATTGTGGGTAGACGAAGTCTTGAACAAAATTGCACCATTTTCTGTACCTAACTTAGTTGAAATAACTCTGCAATACTCCTTTGTCTAACCATTGGCGAGACTATCTTTGATTCAGATGAAAAATTGTTTATCAATAATCAAGGTCTTATATCCTGCTAGATATGGTTACCGTAAAGCGTAATTCTAATAGTAACGATAATGTCCAAAAGCACTTCTTCAGCTTCTTCTGACTATAATTTGAATTAATGGACATGTTGTCATAGTGGGTAACGTAATTACGGATTCCTTTAAAAAAACAAGGAGCGCTCAACCCTTCGTTACCCTCGTAAACAACTTCCCCCTGTTCAATTTTTTCCACCCTCAATGTTTGTTTTGCAGACTATTGTCACATTCTTCCGTTTCGATACAAAGGGCCCATTCCAACAAGACCATGTTTTTAACAAATTCCCCATTTTTCCGAAAAACGAATTTCCTCATTAATTTGAATGAGGTTTGGACATTGCTCCGTTCATTCTTATCTTTTTGAAATTCATGTGCTTTATGCTTTCACAGATTGTACTTTCTGTGGTCTAAAAGGGCACGCCTTTTTGTCCTTCTCTAAAAAATATCACATCTTCTATCGGTGACCGGACAACTAAACAATGGCACTACAACCCACATATGAAACTTGATATAAAGTCATGAAAAATGGTGTTAAATAATCTAAGTTAAATAGGTTACTTTAGGTTAGGTCATGGGCTATTTTTTGTTCATCACTCTTAATGACTTAATATCATTTTTCAAAGGTGTGTTGAGTTGTCATGGAACGCTTATCTAAAATTGCCTCCCATTGGTTTAACATCTCACCTCTTCTAAGTCAAAACTCCACCCCAATTTTCCAAATTAAAATTATGAAATTTGACCATTGCATTAGAAATTAATATTGGTACGTTCCTCTCTCTATAATTTTAAATGATGGCCTAGAACGCCGTCAAAGGTTGAAAGCCAGAAACATCGGAAAAAAAGAAAGATATAATTTATTGCCAACATAATAATTCATATCCCAACTAAACCAAACTACATTCATAAAACTTAATAATGTGTCATAGATCTCTTTTTTTAATTTTATAATGTATGCAATATCCATGTATGTATGAATATTTTGCTGTTTCATTGTGAAATTCACAGCCTTACTAATAAACTTGATGTAAATTTTATTCAATTGATAAGCAATCGTGTAAAAACTTTACTATTAGAATAAAATTGACAAAACTGATATTTTACAGCCCTAAATAGTTATACACTTTGACAGAGGAAGACGTTAGTTTATCTGTTGTATAAACTGGAAATTTCTCATAAAATTAAGGAAATTTTCCAACATGTACGATATTTTTATTCATTTTACATAAACGATATTTTAATTAGAAAATAAATAAGTTAGATTAAGTTAGATTAAGTTAGATAAGTTAGATTAAGTTAGATTAAGTTAGATTAGGTTAGATTAAGTTAGATTAAGTTAGATTAAGTTAGATTAAGTTGGATTAAGTTTGACTAAGGATGTTAGTGCATACGTAGTCCGTGGAAGGGAATGGCCGACATAGGTGTCGATGAGACTCGCTATCCATCACATCGCCATCCCTTCGGTGGCGCAAAGAGGAGGACGGAACGTGAGCAATGCCGAATTGGTACATGGAATATAAGAGGAGGAATGGAAAGAAAGATGAATGAATTATGTGATACAATGAAAAGCAAATGTTTGGACGTACTTTGTATAACTGAGAGTATGAAAAAAGAGAGCGGTACATTGCAGCATAATGATAGGTTCCTCATCTGGTCTGGGAGACCAGATACAGAAAGGGCTTGTCAGGGTGTTGCAGCGCTACTGTCTCCCAGAATGGTTGAATGTATGTTGCAATATGAATGTGTAAGTCCGAGAATAATGTGGATCCGATTCAAAATTGGTTTGACAAGGGTGTTTCTTATTATTTGCTACGCCCCTGTTAATTCTGAAAGTGATGAAGTGAAAAATGATTTTTGGACTAATGTGAATGATGTAATGAGACTAAAAGAGTTGAATGAAAAGATTATAATGGCGGGCGATTTGAACGGGTGGGTCGGTATTAGACGTGACGGATTTGATTCGGCCTTAGGTATGTTTGGGGATAAAAGAACGAATGACAATGGGAATAGAATACTTGAAGTATGTTTGGAGTGGAACCTTTTTGTTTCGAATACTTTCTTCGATCATAGGGGTATCCATCAGTATACGTGGGAAAGAGGAATTGAAAGATCGATAATCGATTTTGTAGTAATTGACTCTAGGTTGAGAGCCGTTACCGAGGACACAAGAGTTTACAGAGGAGCTGAGGTTGAAACCGACCACTTTCTGGTGGTGTCAAAAGTAAACCTCTTTCGCGGCTGGCGCTCTAAGGTGAAAACGGTATCAGCTCCAACAAGAGTCAAAATAGAAAAACTACAAAACGATTATGTCAGAAGTGAATATGAGAATTGTGCAGAAATGAGATTGAATGAGAAGGAAATGGACGTTCTAAGCATAGAGGAAACATGGAACCACATTAAGGTGAGTCTATGCGAATCTGCTAGAGATGTGTGTGGAATAAGTAAGCAAGGTAGGAAAAAAGGTGATGCATGGTGGGATGATGAGATCAAAGCACTGGTCTCAGAGAAGAAGAAAGCATGGTTACGTCTGATAGCGATTGGCAGTGTTTCAAGCAAAGAGAGAGATCGAGCGAAAGAAGTGTATAAGATTTGCAAGAAAAGAGTAAGTGTTGGGGTGAAAGAACGAAAGAAACGCCTGGAAGAAGAAGAGGGAATCAAAATGACAAACCACTTCCAAGAAAACATAAAACTGTTTTGGAAGGAGGTCAAAAGGTCCCGGAGTGGTCCAGAGAACGGAAGCATGAAAGTGATAAAATCGAAAGATGGACAAATGTTGACGAATGAGAATGAAATCAAAGAGAGATGGATGAAATATTTCGAGGAAGTCTTCGAAAGTAACCCGAGTGGTTGTGATCCCAGCGGTGAATCGGTTATGAACGATGATGGAGTGAATGTTACCGAAATCAGTATGGATGAAATAAAAAGATCAATTAAATGCATGAAGAGTGGCAAGGCTGTGGGTTTCGACAATATTGCTGCCGAATACTTTAAAGGAGATAGTCGTATTATTCTAACATGGCTGTGCAGACTTTTTAACCAATGTTTAAAGGAGGGTTATACGCCATTAGATTAGAGAAGGGCTGTAATCATGCCATTATACAAAGGTAAAGGGTCACGTATGGAATGTGGGAATCATAGGGCTATTAGCCTTCTAAGTTCAGTGGGCAAGCTGTATGGTAGAATATTGATTGAAAGGGTAAGAATGGAAACAAAAGATAAAATATGGGATGTGCAAGGTGCTTTTATGAGTGGAAGGGGGTGCATGGACCAGATTTTCTCATTGCGTATGCTCACTGAGAAGTTTCTTGCAAAAAACCAGAAACTCTTCTGTGCCTTTGTAGATCTACAAAAAGCGTACGACTGAGTTGACAGGAAAAAGCTATGGAAGGTGTTGTCCAAGTACGGAGTGAATACGAAGCTCATTCAGGCAATTGCGTCGCTATATAAGGGAAGCGTTGCATGTGTTAGGGTGAACGGCGATTTTACGGAGTGGTTTGACATCACAAAAGGTGTTAAACAAGGCTGCGTAATGTCACCGTGGTTATTCAATCTATACATGGA
Source organism: Limnephilus lunatus (assembly GCA_917563855.2). NCBI lineage: Eukaryota > Metazoa > Arthropoda > Insecta > Trichoptera > Limnephilidae > Limnephilus > Limnephilus lunatus. The sequence continues at coordinate 63,329,261 of OU830604.1, forward strand.
TAATTGTATGCAAGAATTGAAAGAGATGGGATTGGGCGCAAAATTGAGTAATCTGGAAGTATGTTGCCTTTTGTATGCTGATGATGCGGTGCTAATTTCTAGCAGTATGGAAGATCTACAGTCTCTCGTGTCTAGGATGAACGAAGTATGTATGAAGAATGAGTTAATGATGAATGTAAGTAAGTCTAAAGTCATGGTGTTTGAAAGAGAGAGTACGAAAACAGTATGCAATATAGTTGTGAATGATGAATACTTGGAGCAGGTGGATGAGTTTGTGTATCTGGGTAGTATGTTTACGAAAGATGGGAAGGCTGATAGAGATATTAAAAGAAGGGTGAATGCCGGTAACTCCATTAATGGAGGACTGAATGCCGTTGGCGGTAATAAAAAACTGTCCAAAGACGCGAAACTAGCCGTCCATAATGGAGTGCTGGTACCTACCCTGATGTATGGCAGTGAGGCATGGAACTGGCAGAGGAAGGATGAAAGCAGACTGAATGCTGTAGAAATGAGATCCCTGAGGCGAATGTGTGGTAAAACCATGTACGATCGTGAGAGAAACGTGGATATCCGCAAAGAATGCAAGGCTGACGTAAGCGTGATGTGTAAGATTAAGAAAGGGACTCTCCGATGGTTTGGGCATGTAGAGCGAATGAACGAGGAAAGGAGTGTAAGGAGAATATATGATGCAAATGTGAATGGTAGAAGAAGTCGGGGACGCCCGAGGAAGACATGGCACGACCAAGTGAATCAGATACTTGAGTCGGGCCATGTGAAGAGTCGGAATAATAGAAGAGCATGTATGAGACGATGTATGAATGTGAACGAGGCAAAGAGTGTGTGCCAAGATCGAGTTGTGTGGCGGTCCGTCCTCTCTGCCTACCCCTGCGGGGAAACGGCGTGATGGTTAGTTAGTTAGTTAGTTAGTTATAAATAAAACTACCCTTTAGATTTTTGTACTTTTAATATTATTTAAGGGGGTATTCTAGTCCAGTAGCCCGAACTCAGGCATTTTTTGACGGTCGATAAACAACTAATATTTTAACTACACATTTTTTATAATTTATTTATTTAAATATTAAGAATTCACAAAAAAATCTTATATATCTTGTCACGATTTTTAACCTTCTGGTCATCTGAAAATAAAAATGTTAGGAACAAAAAAAAAGAAAAAAATTCTCGCAAAATGACGGCTACTCCAAAAAAATTATGTTATGGTCTTCAGTTATTTTTAAATTTTCCGAATTTTTAAAAATATTCAAAATATTTTATTTTTTTTTGTTGGTTCTAACCATAGATAAAAAAATTCAAAAGTAAATATAATTCATGCAAAAAATACCATTCATAAATAACCATTACATATACCATAGATAAATGAAATAAAATTCATGCCAATTTTCAAGAAAATCGTAGTGTTGAGAAAAACGCGCTTAAAGTTTTGCTCTATTAAGAATCTAATTAGATTCCATCTAAACCGGTGGAACTAAAACGGCTACAACTTTTAAAATGATTCGAATTTTGAAAAATCTAAATAAAAGATATTCTTGAATATCTAAACTATCGAAAAATGAAGAAATTTAATTATTTTTTTTACTAGAATACCCCCTTAATAGTTACAAAAATAAAAATAAAATAATAAAAAGTTTACTCCAATAGTCGAAAAATTGAAGGGAATAATAATAATAATAAATTTATATGACGAGAATGCCAGCATTCTTATAAATACCAACCAGGAATTATTAGATTCCTGGTCAAATAAAATTCTTCACGCAAATCACTTTCATTATCTCAACCAAACATATGTTGACAAATTTTCGTCAAACAAATGGTTGAGTGTTGGAGAGTTGAGCGCAGAAATAGAAGGCTTTATGCTTGCCATACAAGATAGAGTCATTAATACTAAAAATTATAGGAAGCATATCATCAAAGATGCAAATCAAATTGATGATTTATGTAGAAAATGTTTGGCTTTTTCGGAAACTATAGAACATATTATATCGGGATGTTCTGTATTAGCGCCGTCCGAGTATACATTTAGACACAATCAAGTTTTAAAAATAATTCACCAAAGTTTGGTAATTAAACATAACTTGATTGACTGCCGTAATGTACCATATTATGAATATGAACCAAATTCATTTTTAGAAAATGAATTTTATAAAATTTATTATGATAAAACTATTCTGACAGACAGAACAATTAGTCATAATAGACCCGATATAGTTTTACATGACAAAATTAAGAAAATAACTTATATCATTGATGTCGCTATTCCAAATTCTTGTAATATTCAGAAAACTGTTTCTGAAAAAATAAGAAAATATACAGATTTAGGAAATGAAATTAAAAGAATTTGGCATTCTCAGACTATAAAAATATTACCATTTGTTATTTCGGCTACTGGCATTATACCTAGCTCTCTCATTCAAAATTTAGGCGTATTAGATTTGTCAAAAAATTTGTACGTAAAAATGCAAAAGTCGGTCATTTTAAATACATATGTAGGATTACGAAAGATTTTTTTAAATATTTATATTGAGGGATCAGTAGGATTTATCGGACCAGTTAGGATTTCATCAGAGCCGAACCCTCTGATATGAAAATATCTGGAGTCGGTGAAATATTTTCCCATTATGTTTCTGGTGGATTGACGTATTGTTCTTGTATTGTTTTATTCTTATATAGTGCACTTACATTGCGTTAATTTACTAGATATTCATTTGTGGAAAAGTGTGTGGAAGGGTTTAGTCTTTCATTTGGGAAAGATTCAACCCGGACATAAAATCTGGAGCACCGTAAATAATATTTGGACGATTTATATAGCGCCGTTTTTGTGAAAAATCACCTCAAGGTGATATGACGTTTATAAAAAGCATTTCTTTTATCTAGGGAATCTGCAAGAAAACTGTTAAACATTTAAATTCATTATTTGCTTAAATTAATCATCGATTTTTAGAATTTATTTTTACCTACACGCTACTATGCATAAGGCATTTATGTTATTAAAACACCGCTTTATGGAATTCTCATTAAATTCACAACGCAACTTTTATTCAATATTTTTTTGAATGACGTTAACAAAACTATCCGTAACTCTCAACTGTACCTATATGCGGATGACCAAAAGATTGTCAAAATCATTAAGTCTGAGATGGATTGTCTAGAGCTCCAGAATGACATTGACTCTCTGGTTAATGTATATTGTCTAGAAAATCGCTTTCTTTTGAATGCAGTTAAATGTTGTGTCATATGTTAATTTCGAAAGAAACACTCAATATTATATCCCTTCATTATTAAGAACAATATTTTAAACAGAGTAAATGTAATAAGAGATCTTTGAGTTATATTAGATAGTAAGCTTCTTTTTCAATATCACGTCGAGCATATCACGTCAAAGGCTTTGAAAATAGTGGGATTTATTCTTAGAGTAAGTTCAGTTTTCAAAAATCCACAAAAATTTAAGACTCTCTACAAATCCTTTGTTAGAAGCCACCCGGAGTGTGCTTCTTCAGTGTGGAACCCTCATTGTTCTACATATAAAGCAAGAATAGAAAGAGTTCAGAAAAAGTTTATGAAATATCTCTAGTCTTTTATCTAGTCTCTTATCGCGTGCGAAATGATGAAAACTATGTCCCCGTAAACCTTAAATCTCTTGATCAACGCCGAGATATCAGAGACCTGTTAATGCTCTATAAGATTATTCATAACTTCATTAATAGCCCACACTTACTAAAAAATATTCATTTCAGATGTCCAATTAAGAGTTACTCGATCTCTGGACACATTTTATATCCCTAATTGGAACACAAATTATCTTGAAAATGTATTTATAAGAAGAAACTGTAGCACATTTAACAGATTATGCCCATATATCGAAGTGTTTAATACGAACCTCGATAAATTAAAAACACGCATAAAATAAAAACAATCGAATGCCACATGTTTTAACTACTAACTTAATATTTCATTGATTTCCGTATTTTTATTTTTTATTTTTAGTTCACCACATTTTCTCTCCTACCTTTAGCAGTTCGAATTCAAATAAAATTATTTCCTGTTAGATATTATTGATATTTATCAAAATTTAAATGTAAACCCTTGAAAAATTTCATTTAACACTTTTTGTAGATTTAAGTAAGAAGATGCAATTTATCAGAATTGTTTATATCAGGTATAGGTATTGTTGTGTATTTTTGTAGTATGGTTCTAAATTTCTATTTGTCGTTATTTTAGTGTATTTGTAAATTACATGTCGTGTAATTTTTACATTTTGATTTTAACGTCATCATAAAGTTGTTTGCCATCACATACACAATGTTTGTATCTTTTGTACATATTACCTACATATTGTCAAATAGAATATTACGACGGATTGTGATGATGTTACTACTGAATAAAAGTGTCTTATGATTTTAAAACCAATATACAAAATATTCTATTCATAACAGAAATTCTCCCCAGGTTATCATAAATATATAATTTTCGGAACGTAATTTCCGCTTTAGCGTAAATACTAATAATTTCAAAAATCTGCAATCAACATTAATTGAGGAATTGGTGAGTAGTTATTTTATAGATTTAAAAGATGAAATACTAGATTTTTTACAATGGCACTGGAATGACCGATTAGCAGCTGAATGAACAAATGCGGTGAATTCCCACCCGGATTGTTGTTGATTCAATTCCTCTGCTAATTAAGTCCTCCTTCATTGGGCAAGCAACATTCATTTTCCGCTTATAATTAAAGTAGTAGGAATTTTTAATATTCAGTTACCTCTGGTTAATGATGCTAGGTTTCAAATATAAAACTTACCTGAAGTTTTCCACACAAATTAAAAAATGTTTTTGTCTTCAGCAAACAAATGGCAGAGAAAAGCACCGCACTGCTGGCTAAGAGCAGATATTATGCAAAAAGTAGAGGTTTGTTTTAAACCACAAGATGTGAGCTTCGCAAAGTTTTATCCCGGGGGATATTAACTAGTCTGAAGTGTGCCCCGCGATATGTCCAACGGAGTCGGGAAGTAATGTATGGACGCATCTTCTCAACTCACTCCATTCCCCTCCCCCTGCCCCCGCCAGGTTGGAAGATTGGAATTGGAAAATTTATCCGGAGATATGAACAGTGAATACACCCTCTGCCGATAACATTCTAAATAAATACTGATTCTTTGATGACACCACTTCAGGAAACATCTCAATTATATTTTTAATCAGTTCCTACCCGGCTTTAAGTAAGTTTGAAAGTTTGTTTTGTCTTTCACTTTTAATATATTTATATTTATATTCCCAAGCATGCAATATAATAATAATAATATTTGGATGACTTGTATAGCGCCAATAACATTGATTATTTGTAATTGATGTATGTTATGATAGCCTTTTTGTATCTAAATTACTATAATACGAGCAGTTGAACACAGAATACTTCTGAGAATGTGTTGTTAACTGCAACTTTAAAAAAAAGGCAATTTAGGCACAAGCGATTATCTAAATGACTCAATCCTTATATTTTTTTTGCAATAAAAAATAATTTTAGATCGAGTAATTCTTGTTGATACAGAGAAGGTAATTAATTTTAATAAATCGGGGCTGTCTATTATAACAATTTTGAAAATAAATTGCATCAATACTTCTGGTAAAAAAGCTAGAAAACCAATTTTTGCTGTAGGATTCCTATATTCCTCGGAGCTGCACAAATTAGTTAAATTATAACTAGATTTAGCACTTTACAGATAGAAAAGCTTATTGTTGGTGTTGATCTGTGATTGTGAAACTAACTGTATTTGTTTCATATGATAACATTTATTATTATGTTACTAAATAAAATATATATTATTGAAAGCGCACCACTAAATAATAACTGTTATGTACTATATTTAACTTAATTTAATGACTTGTAGTCATCGATGGTGTAGTGTGTATTTTTTAAAATTTATTTATTTCATCCAAAAAATATATGAATACATAATATATATATATATAATATCATATTACAGTCAGTATTGGTTATATTTTAAGTACATTTTCCCTTTTTATTTTCTTCCTTTTCTTTTACACAGCAGTAATCAATATATTTATTTATTTATATAATAAATGTCACATGTATTTGACATTTCCATAGATAAGATTATTAAATCACCATACTAGGCGAATGCCTGTTTCATGGTGATTAATTAAGGATAGTAACATTGAGTGTAGTCTAGTGTTAACACATGGTAGTATTGGTAAAGTTATAATAAAAAATAGAAAAGAGAAAAAGAAGTGCGTAAAACAAACATGTAAATAAAATAAACCTGTAAACATATGGTACTAGTATGTAATGATGTTGAAAATTTAAATCTTTATCTGATTATATGAAACAAGTTGTAAACACTGTCATAGCCACTCATCAGAAGGTCAGTAAGCGCCTTTCTGAAAGTGATTTGGCTTTAGACTTTATTTCAATTGATAAGTTATTAAAAATTTTAGGTGCAAGAAAGTTAAACTGGGACTGTTTCAATGAAGTTTTTGTTGTTGGAATAATATTGGTTTGATTGGTTTGAATAACTTGTGATGTATTTTGAATTTATAATATATTGTTTTGTAAATTTGAATTTAAAATAAGATGTAATATTTTTTACATATATGGATTTTATATTAAGAACTTTGAAGTCTTTAAAAAGGTCTTTCGTGGGGTGTATATAATGTACTTTATAAATAGTGCGTATTATCAATTTTTGGACTTTTATTAATGGATCTAATACAGTTTTAGAGCATCCTCCCCAGAAAATTATAACGTACGATAAAATTGATTGACACAGGAAAAAATATACTGTTCTCAGTGTATTTAAAAAAAATATATATTATAAAAGAAAGTCCAAAAAACGTGCGGATCGCAAAAACTCAGAAACGAGTCTCAGTACGATAAAGGGGGTTATATGGAGTGGTAGATCTTTAGACCCCCTAGGGAATAAGGATACCCGTTTTTACCTAAAGGGCGTGCTTATGAAGATATAAGGGCTGGATGTTTCGCCCTCTTAAAATTTCTAGAACAGTCTTCGGAAAGTTTTAGGAGGTTTGGTAGAGCTCTAGAAAGTTCTGGAAGGAGTGGCGGATTATGTCGTGGAATGTTCGAGAATAGGGAATCGGGAACATTATTGTGGAACATTCCAGAACACTCTGGAATGTTGCCCTGAGCGAAGCCGGGTAACCCAGCTAGTAATAACATAATTTCAATGACAATAACATGTTACTTACAAAGTTAAAAACATAAGGTAATAAATGATACGTTAGTAAGTTAATAACATTGTTATAAGAATAATGTTATAATAATAATTGATGCCATTAAATCAGTATCAAAATAGGAAAAAAGATATGGAGGTAAGAACTGTTATATAGAAGTAACATAATATATATTTTAAGTTGTGCAGTCTGTGTGTATAGTCTGCCTCACTAGGCGAACCTGTATTGAGGCAGAATTTTATTATTTCTTTGTTTCTTGTCAGTATTTCGCTTTTGTGCTCAACATCAAATATCCGATAGATACTTCTAGAACATAATTTGTTTTAAAATACCTCCCGTAATGCTTTTCCAAAGATGACAAGTAAAAAATGGGGTATTATTGCTAAGGTATGATACATGAAACACATTTTTAAAAAACCTTGCGGAATAAATCCACATACGGTGGGGTGGTTGGGGGGGGGAGAAAATAAGCAGATTATCATTTTCCCCTTGCGGACAAATCATTAACATTCCTGGGAAATGAGCCAATCACCAGCCATTGAGTTAAATATTGAAATTCCCCGGTGGATTGTCGCAGGTGTTCCGGAGATGGGTAATCACTTACTGTAGCGAGGTGTAATAATAATAATAATAACGTAGTGGGACGAGATTGACGCTTCCGCACAAATTATGCCACAAATTCCCCTCGAGCCCATTTTATCTCTTTATATCGCGCCTTTCAAAAATGTTTGCTTTATTCCAACCATTTCGCAATTAAAAGTCAATGACAGGTGCTAGTGAAAGAACAAGGATAATAACCATTTAAACAATTTCACATTTTAAATTATCCATTGAAGCGTTCCGTTCCATAATCGATTTCCACCTTAAGCGCTCGAGAATTTTTAATCCTTTGGCTTGGAAATTTCTCGCCATCTTTAAAAAAATCAGAGTGTGTAATTCACACACGGTAGAAGTAAAACTAGAACGTCGCTAGACGTCGCTTTTTTTCTTTTGCCTGTTTACTATAAAGTGGTTGAAGATTGGAAATTAATTTCACAAAAATTAAAAATGTTTATTTTTTTGGATTTCGTAGGATTCGAACCTCCGTTCGCTTGATGTCTTTCTCTCTGGCCGCTGAGACTTGTCGAGCGCCTTGTCCACTGCGCCATCGAAAGCCCGCGCCGACGCGTGAATTTACCGCATTATGTTAGAACCAAGGACCCAAATAATAAATTTCAGTGACGCATTTCTGTTTCACCCGAATTTCAAATCACTAACAGTTTCACTTCAAAAATCATACCTCCAAATTTTAATATGAGAGTTAGAGCCATTGAATGCACCTATAATTAACAGTTGTTAGCATTTTTATAGAATAAAAAATCAATTCTGCGTATTTTTCACTTTAAAATTGGCGTACGTAGTAGGTACCTATATTGAGAATATTAAATCTATCTATTGTCTACAGACTATTTAATAATCACAGTTATGAATGCTATTTCATAAACCCATGATCAATGAATTGTAAGAAAAATATTGCAATAATTTCGGTTAGGGAAATGTCATTAACAAATAATTCAGAAAAGATGCAAGACTAAGTTAAGAGGTGAAAATTCTAAGTTTTCTTGGTGATTGATCGAAATATATTTATAACTTTTGAAATAATATATTATGGGGTATCTCGGTGAAAAACGTTGTATAGGTACCGCGATGCACTAATAGTTGCTGCTACCCGCCGCGGCCGTACGAAAGGAAGCATTCCCGGTGGCTTCGGTAGAGAGTTAAAAGCCTTTGTCTAAGCGCTTTATTCAGGAGCTCTGGCCAAAGTCAACTAAACCCAGAAGGCACAATATGCTGATCAATTGTGTGCCGCGAATAACGAACATTAGAGAACAATACATCTAACTGACTAACACATATACCCTCATGTATTATACATGGTATCTTTTCCAAACGTACTGAGATTCTGGTTAGATTTACTGCTTTTTTGTTTATTGTGGAAAAATAACCTCCTGGTGGTGGAGGATAGTTAAGGAATGCCAACTTACCCTGTTTTTCTTCCTTCGCTTGTCTAAAAATGGTTCCTCAAATTTTGGTACATAATTTATCGCTGCTATTTATTTATGTGTGTAACGGCCTTTTTACCAGCTATTTCTGAGCATATTTGGATGAAAAGGTTAGACACCATTTTGTTGTCCGATGATGTTTTTTTTTTCAATTAAAAACAATAAAAACATTTATCCACCAAACCTCGCAACTGAGCGATCCGGTATAGCGTAGCGGCTGGTCGCATGATAAGCACTCGTCTCATTCTAACAGCACGGTAACAGACGAAACAGCGTGTGTATCACTCCCTGACGTGTGATTGAAAAATATTATTTTTGGAATGACAATATATTTTAAGTCCAAATATGCTAAGGAATCGCTGGTTAAAATCCTTCGGGTACGTGCTGTTCCACCTAGTTCCGAATTTGAACATTAAAGTTAAAAAATAATTTTAGATAAGATTAGATAATAACGCTATAAAACAGGTTCAGAAAATCGGTTCACCCATGCACGGACAACCGAAATTGGCATGTTTAATATAATTTATATGTGACCATAAACATGGCGTGAGCAGTGAACACGTGAATTTGGCAAAATTACCAAAGAAAATACGGTTAGGAGAAAACATAAAGAATTGTAAACGTGAATTAGGCAAATAAGTTCAGTTTTAGTTCTATTTTTAGTATGATTTATATATTTTGTTCCTTTTACTTACTCTTTTGTATCTACAAGCGGTGTACCACAAGGCTTGTGACAAGAGATTGCTTGGAATCGATTTGGAAGAATTCAGACAAATACTTATTGCAAATAATATAGTATTTAAACAGAAAATCACTTTAATTGACATTTTACTTATTTTTATTAAGACAAACGCAGTACATTGAAAAACAAGTGTTAGGGTATATAAAATGAAATTATTGTATGTCACAGTACGTAGGTACTACGGAAGTTCACAGAATATCAATAGATAATTTCGCCTAAAATGAGAACGGTTCTTAAAACTTAACTAAAATTAGAATTAGAACTGATTTGTGAAGAATTTAGAGGCGCTAGTAATTTAATACTATTATAAAACATTGTAAAAATGCAAATTTGAAATCAGCACCGCCGTGAAATTAAACTCGTAAATGAACCTTCGGCGAGCACCGTAAAGATCGTGTATAAAAGTTAGTACATCGCAGTTAATCACATTTAAAGGCTTAATAAAAAGTAGTCCACCTTCTGGTCTGCGCTGCCGTGTAAGCGAATGTTCGGGATCCCCGCATGAGTAACAGAAATTGCCCCATCGGCTTAAAATTCAGCTTTCAAAACACTAACGTCGCGTCGCGTCGGTTCCGAGCGCCCCGCAATGCCACGGCACCCACGTAATATGTACCGTATGGCAGCTCTGCTCTGCTCTGGTGGGCTGCCCGCTACCCGCTGCCCGCTGCCCGCTGCCTTCCTCGCTTCGGGGGGAATAACATATTGTATCCAGTCATACCTTCTAGACTTTCAGCACTGTAGCACCCGCAGCCTGTACGATATATTACATAAAATTCATGTGTGAGAGATACGTTCATAATTACAATACAGTGTAAACGATTTATTAGCGGATTGCGGGACTATGACATATCCATTTGGAGTACCTGGTTGTCCAAATCTGGTCACTAATCACAGACGAGGCAGTTTCATCAAGTCTATTCTAAAGCCCGTTGTTCCCACCTTTTCGATCGATCAATCTCCTATCAGCTATGTGATTTGTTAAGTAACGCTCGATTCGCTGTTGTTTGGAGAGTTGCATTTTTTTTTTTTAAATTACGTTACGAATAACGAATAACTAAACAATGTTTGAAAATCTCCTTCTACCACCACAGAAAGCCGAAAATGTTGCTTGTAACGAATAACTCACCAATGTTTGAAAATCTCATACTACCACCACAGAAAGCCGAAAATGTTGCTTGTGTTGTGATGGAGAACTTAGCCAGCCGAGGAATCGAACATGCCACGCCCGGGTGGGACCCAAGCGCTATGTCCACTCAACCACTGACCGGTCAAAATGATGGAGTTGAAAGAGCATATTTGTGGATTTGAGGATTATTGACTGAGTATTGACCGACTAACTACTGGAATTATTTTTTTAATGTATGTTTTGTGATAATTTGTAAATCTTCCAACAGAATAGATTAAACTAAATATGCGTGATAGGTATTTTAAAAGTAGGTACTTTTTTGGTTTCTACTATTATTCCATCGTATCTCGGCGTCGAACCACCCCTCAGTGAATTAATTATATTTTCATTTTATTGTGATTCCGAGGTGGGTTCCATAAATAGCATTTTATCTGAATCTATTACGATACAGGGTTTATTTTTTGTGCAAAAGTTTTTTTTTTATCAATAAAAACATTTAATGTTGACCTTTTTACATTTTGTTTTATTTATATTGTTGACATTTTGTTTTATTAATAGAAATTAGCCTCGATAAACGCAAACCTGCTAAATTATTAAAATTGTAATTGCTGCCATTTCGGCGAACAACTGTGTTTTTGAGACTTTTTTATAAAATAACCCCGTATTAATGATATTAATTATGTGAAAAATAATTCATAACTTCATCACAATCCTATCAATCAATATAAGGGCTTAAGTCAGAATGTTATTATCAATTTGGGAGGCGGGTATGGGTACCGCCGCCCCGGGAACCTTTTATTGAATAACTAATACCCTAAGTGGTTCGCCACATTTGGTGTCTTAGAAGAGGTGCCAGGGTTCGTGGAGTGAGGTTTGTCCAGATATTGGCAGCGCTTACTTTTGCCCACATACTGCGTGGCGGACCAGATAGGAATAGACTGGTTGAGTAAGATCTTTTGACCTCTCCAGGCGCCCCATCGCCTTGCACATCAGTGGGGGGGAGGGTGGATTCATACGTTGATCACAATAATTCACAATGACAGAGACTACAACAACCACAGACTCCTACCCACCTCTCATATATTTTTCCTTCCCAGAACTTCCTCTCATTCCTTTCAACAAAAAGACCCTACACGTAGCATCCCCAAAGATGACAAAGGCCTTGTAGGATTTTTTCCTCAGGACGTACTGTGTGGAGATAATGAAATATTTTTTTCGGGGTCATGTAAATAATGACATAAGGAATATAGTAAAAAGCGCAAGCACTTGTAAATTAGAGTCTCGGAAGGATGTGTGGGTATCGGGCGGGCGCGGGAGCATGAGGCGGTAAAAGTGTACTTGACGCGCCTCTCGACTCTCCGCCTGCTTAATATTCAGCAGAGCTTAAAGTGCTTTTCCAATTTCATTCAAAAAGAGGCGGCTACATCGCCACTTACAGTAGGACTGCGACCGCCACCACCACAGTTTCACATTCGGCACTCGGCACTCGGCACTGTCCTCACAAGCTGATTCTTTCATTGGAACATTGATTCATTCTAAACCATTATTTTACTCTTCAGAATACTTTTCAACAACTACCACAAATTCAACAACAACTACTGCAATAATTACAACAACTAAAACCACACCTACAATAACTACAACAACTACCACAACTACAACAACTACAACAACTACCACAACTACAACAACTACAACAAATTATAACACTATAAAATATATATGCCTAATTTAGGTAGGTACCTGTATTCTCCAGTAGTATAGGATGCTTATTGAGAAGACGTATGTCCTTATAAAATAGTGACCATTCACTGACGTATCGAAATTTATAATAATACTTCTGAGGACAGACGTCCTTCCAGGCTGAAAGTTTTTGATTTGCCGAGCTGCAACTCGGCAACGAGTCCTTGCAATCCGAAGAGTCCGTAGAAAACTTAGTAATGGAGAAACTTAATCATAGACTAATATGATACATTACAATATATATCATTGATTCTAAGCTAAAATGGATTATTTCCGTGGGGTGAGAAATAAAGTCCTTTGGTGGTCGCTGCCTCCGTGCTTCCCCGGGCAGTTAAATTATAAGAAATTAGACAATATCAATAAGCGAGGATTAAAATATATATAGACTGACAGAATCACTCTCGCCAACGGAACACGGCGGTGTTCAATATTCACTTTAAAACTTTGCCTACTGTTAATCTTCAAACGCAATCAGAAATGGAAAAGGTCGAAAAGAAAGTTTTCTTTCAGAATTCCGTTAAAAATGCCAAAGATTTTTTATCCAAACAACAAAAGTTTCCATATACTTTCGGAGATTCTCTACGAAGAATTATGTTTGGTTTATGCTAATACTTATTAAAAGTATACCGAATCGGGAACAAAGTTCTCGGCGAGAATATTAACTCAAACGAGGACGGTACTAGCGTCTTATCAACTACAGATACAAATATTACTCATTTCGTCTTTCTCAATGGTTTCCCGCGCTAAAGCTCTTTCTCAACTTTTATTGCAGACAGAACTCGCAACCCCGCGTTAATAAATAAAAATTACCATATGAGACTTGGCAAAAAAACACAACATATTTCCCAGTGCGGCTAAGCCCTTAAGGCCCGTTCCTACCTCTGATAATATAAAACAAAAGTGTGGAAAACAGAAACCGGAATTGGAGGAGAAAAGGGCAGTCGGCGAGGGGGCCGGCTCCCCGAGACGGTGGGCAGAAACGAACCCTTTTGGTAATTCGGACATGCTTTAATAATGAGCGGCGGGCGGAGGTGGAAGTTTCAGGGGCGCTAAAAGGGAAAGGGCGCGAAGGGCGGGAGGGCGGAGTGGGTAATTAGTTTTCACCATTTAGACTAATACAAGGGATTACTTAAATTTATGGTAGCCCCCCCATCTGTCGGCTGCGGCGCGGCTTTGTTATTTTAAACCCCAATGAGAAAAGTTGCTACGCCCCTGTGTACTTTATTATTATTTTTTAGTCACAGAGAATCTTGTACACCTGAGAAGCTGTTTTAAATAATTTGGTTCATTTTGTTTAATTTTGTTAGTATTACTTTAGGGATAGGCATTAAAATCAATAGTTTTGGTAAATTATGCCTTGTGGTGAAACTAAACTTGCCCAGAGAATATTTGAACTTCTGCAGTTTCAGTTGTGTATCAACATTGATTCCATAACTATTATAATGATTCCGTACATGATCCGTACGATTAAAACCTTTTTACCTTCCTTTTCATAAATTTCTTTAAATAAGTTTGTGAAATTATATAGATTTATGAATACACACGATCCTGGACGGATAATTTTTAACATAAAAAAAGATTAAGGATATATAAGACTTTTTTTTAAATGACAGAAAAAAATCTAATGCAATTCACACGCGGTAGAAATGAAACCTTAAAAAAATAATAATAACTAACACACAATCTCGACCAACAGGAGCCTTGAAAAGTGAGCTCGTAATCAACGCGGCCACTGCGGTAAGGTTACATTATCTCGCAGGCTAAATCCTATACTTGTATGTGTTTGTCTCTTTTTAGTGTCCTTTCCGTTTCATCGGGTTTCAAATAAAAAGGGTGCTAAAGAAGTTGCACTTCAAAATATCTTCAAAAAGTTGAATAAGGAAACTAACAAGATAAGCTTCCTCCAGACATTGCACATAATGGGCGACACACACCTACCAACACACTTCCCAAATATCAAACAAATAATTAAGCGTCAAAACGACAAAACAAAGTAAAATGATTAAAAAAATGAAACCATTTGTTACTTCTGTATATAAAAAATATTCTCGGTAAATTAGAGCTGATAAGTTGACATCCTATGTTATTAACATTTACAGGTCATACCATACATTAAAAAAACTACTAGTACAGTTGACACGCTCATAAAGAACTAAGGAGCCTTGAAAGGTTAGGTCATAATCTAAGCGGCCAATGAGTGATGTTTTATATCTCATCCAATAGGAGCCTTGATATGAGGTTGATGCTTCGCAGGTGCTGTAATGCGTCATTTTCGTTACATCCGATTCCAAATCACAACGGGTTTATAGAAGTTTCTCTAAAAAGACATGAAATATAATAAACATATTACAACCCAATAACTATCATGTACAAATAATAAATAAAAGTCAATAATTATTACATTTTTCACTTTGTATTATGCAGATACGAAATAAATAAACTGTTACATAAACTGTCTGATATATAAAAGATACAAGTAAAATACGAACAGTGTGCCATTTTATGGCCAATAGATAAAAAACTAATAAAATAAAAATAATAATAAAAACTGACGACGTAAAGTTGAAAGAAGTATATATATACATACAGAGAAAGAAGTATATATATATATATATACATACAGAGGTATGTTTAAATTTGAAATACAAAAAAGTTTATAAAAATGCCGGTAGCTATTGAATTTTTTATAATGAATTTAAGTTCTATTAACAATTTGTTAAATAACGATATACCCTTTTGTTAAAATGTTTGCAAGTTCTTTTAAGAGGGTATAACCAGAGAAAACCAGAAATATGTCATTTTTATATCAGATTTTAGACGTATTGACTCTTTTTCACAAAAAATATAAATTGATTTTGAAACATTGTTCTTTTATCTAGTAAAGCTATGTTTAAAATTTTATTTTTATTATTGGTATAATAAGGTTATACCATAGGTCTTTGGCAGATTTGTTAAATTGTATTATACAACACCCATTTCAAATCATATGATCATGCAGTAAAATAAATCAATACATTATCTGAGAAACGTATGTTACAGAATTTTAATTTTAGTTTATAAAATCATTAAAAAAATATATACGTACAGTGTTTCTTGACGAAAATTGGTCCGATTGTGTATTTATTTGCGCACTTACAGACTAATATATTTCAGATTTTTTTACATTCTTATTTTGCTTAGTTAGACATTATTGAAAAATGATAAATAATATGATGAAAAAATAATTGCAAAGAGTACATAATTTTAATAGTTTTATTATCACGCCTTCCAGCATTTTTGGATGTAGATATAAATTAAAGAAATTTTGAAATGAAATAGGTAAAATCGATATTGAGTTATAATTTTAAAAATCTGGTTCGGAGAATAATTAATATTTCTCATTGGAACCACCCTGTACGATCTTCAGAACATCTTTCAACGAAATGTGTATTTTCGGCCGCTGGCTGGTTAAGCGCCCAAGTAAGAATTTTGTCCGTGAATATTTTAAGCAATTTCGATATATAAAATAAGACAGGTGCCTCTAGTTTTCTTACTTGAGACTCTAATAATAATTGAAAAGAGCTGGACAGTCAATATGACCACTGAAGACCTTGTATAAATATGTCACATCCGCAAAATCTTGCTACCTGCTGTTTAGAGTTTAAAGTCTATTTATAGTTTTTTTATGGAACTGTCCATGTCATAAAAACGCACATGTCCCTCTGTTCAAGTGATGTACAATCTAGTTGATGAGATACTTTTCTTAGATTTTCACGGCCTAAAGCATTTTCGTTATTTGTTTTTGGGGTGTTATTCCGTGTTGCGCTACCTCCTTCTTTAGCCAACGTGTCGGACAGCGTGGCAGTGGATCCGGCAGATCCGACAAATGTCGAATGACGCATCTGTCGAAAAAAAAGCTAGTTGATTATTTTAAATCAATATTTTTTGATGTGGATACGGTTTTTTAAACATGATTCCAATCATTGTTGAACCTCACACATTTGTCGTCCGTACCGACATAACACTTTATTATGATCGAAAAAGGTTTTTAATTGTGTTCACGCAAACATTTAGCAGCCTTTAAGATAAACTAGTAATATTTAGAACAACCTCTGAAAGATTATTAGGTGCTGATTTACAGTTGGTATATACCCTTTTTTCCATTGATTTTTGGAAGTTATTAAAATATATTTGGAAACTTTGAAGGGTTTTTTTCCGTTCAAATGTTAGTAATTTATGAACGTATGGCTAAAGCGTTCTCCAAAACCCCCCGACCCTATAATGCTGTGAAGTGTGCGTGTCCCGCGGGAGCCAGATTGATACGCTCGGCTCGCGGGCAACTCGTACGGAACTCACCCTCGGTGCGTCCTGCGTCCTGCGTCCTTCAGTCGACTATTTAAATAACAGGCTTATATTTCTTCCCGCAGGGGGCGCAGGTGTAAGGGTCTCACGGAGGCCTACCCCTCTGCTCCCGCTGTAGCCGGGATGCTGCGTTATTGGAAACAACGACGCTTTCTTTCACTCTGATACTAGCGTGTCACTAAAGTATGTCTCTCCCGAATATCTTCCCGGTTTGGCGATTAATTGCACTGGTGCGTGTTACTCACAAGCTTGAGGCCGGTATCAAATGCTGTCCATTCCGCTTATAATAATAATAATGGATAATTTGTTGAGCGCCATTTTTGTGAAAAGTCACGTTAAAATTATTATGAATTCTTAGGTTCTATCTAATTTTATTATTTACAAACAAATACAGAAAACGTTCCTTCCTGCAGGACACAATTCTAATAAACAAACTTTAATTATAAAGTTTATGGTTGGTAAAGACAAGACTTTGCACGCGGAGGACATTATATTTAAAATACTGGACATTGCAAGTTTTTACATTTGCTACCCTCTAATACTGTTAAGTTTATGAGAAAATTGCAAAAGTAGAGTTGATATTTATTTTGAAAGACTGCAGAATTAAGGATTCTTTAGGACTAGAAAATTTTCATGAAATGACCTTAAAAACCCTTTAAGATCATACCATAATCACCTTTAATAGGACGGTATCTACCTACCTAGATATTATCCAATGTATTTTTTTAAATAAGCATTATTTGTAGATTTTGAAAATAGCGTTTTGCTCGTAGATATAATTTCGTAATGCAAATGATATTAAATTCTAAAACAACTTAAATATCTAGGATACTGTTATATATGTAGGTTACATTGGGTTAGGTTTCAGACTCTTTAGAATTAAAATATTTCATCACTTTTAATGATTTTTTAAATTCTACTTTGTTGAGTTGCCAAGGAACGGTTTTATAAAGCATTTTTTTTTGTTGTCTGAAATTATAATATGTAAAATTACCTACGCAATATATAAATACATATATTATTTAAGTGTACTATGTAAATACAATATCACACATAAAATAAACAACTTGCTACAACACGTAGCTTAGCGACTAGGGGAAATAGTAAATATTTATAAAGCATTATAGTGTATTATTTGATAATAATTTTTTATTTGCTCGAATAAATACACATACATACGTATTAATCTATTATTATAAGCTGTTTGTATAATGGGCCTTAATAAGCCTGTAACGGTCTCCGTAGTATTGGGTTGTATAAAAATATAAATTAGGTTTGCGGAATTCTGATCACGTAATTAGTCGACCATTATTTTGTCAACAAAAATTGGATATTTCCAAGAACCTTGGCAAGTTTTCGATGATTTGGAAACAAAAAGAATACCAAAACGATGAAACTGAAAACAGACACCCGTGAAATAGCGCCGAAGTTGCTGTCTAACGGGTTAGGGGGAGGAAAAGTAGGGGGGGGGGGGGGGGGAATAATTGTAGACGATATTAGCTCTGCTAATAGATTGGGAGAAAACTTATTTATTATTCGGTAGATTTGAACAATCGGTAAATGATATAATTCACCGTAATTCTGTCATCTCAATTATTGAATTTAATTTTCGTATTTTCTTTGAAATTCGTAAAATAATATAGAACATAAAATAACAGATATTTTATTTGTCCTTTTAACTTTTTTTGGTAACAGAGTAAATATACGAGAAACAATAAAACTACTATGTGTTTGCATTAATTTGGTATTGATTTGGGGGATGTACAATACCTAAGTCCTTTTATAATTCTATTTTCATTTTTTTCAATATTATTTTTGCCTTTTAGTGTGCAGAATGCTTTATCTCAGTTAAACAGAACTTAAATAATAGGCTTTTGAGTTTTTTGTAAAGTTTCAATAAGTATATCAAACGCACCGCCACATCCTGTGATGCCTATATTGCTGGAAATAATTGGAGATTGCGAAAAAGGGAAAAAACTACGAAAAATAGATCATTTTTAATTTACCAATGTTGAATACTTCTTTAAATCTATAAATTAGGTACCTATGTGAGATATCTTAATGTATAGATGGTTTTCTTAATTTACGACTTCCAATGTAGGTTTGTATCAATAGATACACAAATTTTTTAATGTTTTCTACTTTAGCGAGTTCATTGCAAAATGACCATGTTTCTTTATTGCAACTTGTTTTGAGAATTCTGATTTTAAGATTGTTGTGAAGTTTTTTTTTATTATTTGCAAACACGTTCAATTATGTAATTTTTACATGCGTAGTATTTGTGGTTTCATCTTCGGAGTCCCTATGTAGATGTCTTTTCTTTTGGCTGTTCATTTTGGAGTGGTTTGAAGATTGCGTATTGATTTTAAAAAAAAATTCGGATTTCGTTGATTTTACCCTTGGTTGGCTAAATGTCTGCAAAGATTCGTGGAACTCTGAATTTGTCGTATTATATTGGAACCGAGTACCCGCGAATAAAATAATTATTTTACAGCTATCTCATTCTCCCGCAGGCTAAATCTTGTTGTTGTATGTGTTTGTCTCTTTTTAGTGTCGAGTTTCAAATAACAACGGTGCTAAGGAAGTTTTCACTTAAAAAAATACAAGTGTGCGATTCACATGCGGTAGAAGTGAAACCTTCAGAAAACTAACGTAGACAAGAGTGGGAGACTACGAAGCACCGCACAAAGAGAAGACCGATTGTACTATCTAATTATCTCGCATGCTAAATCCTATAGATTTGTGTTTGTCTGTCTTTAGTGTCAAATCACAACGGTGCTAAAGAAGTTTTCACTACAAAAGAAAAAACAAATTATTATTTTTATTTTAATTAATGTATTTGAAAGTCCTGAAACGAATAAGTTGTTGAACGTTTTTGCTATTTGTCTACAATTAATTGCAAAGTTTCATTTCTATTTTATTTTTCCTCCATCACTAGCAACGACTAACATTTTTTTCGACTCACATAATTAGCTCAAAAATATTTAAGCATGTTTCGCTGAATGCGACATTCCTCTCAAAGGTATCATTCCGAGAAACGTTTTTGTGCTACAAGTTTCCGCTTCGAAACATGGAAGCGGGATATTTTTATTTATTCAATCAGTCAAATAATGTTGATAAGCTCCGTAGCACGGCGGACAGAGCTGCTGTAGTATCCGGGGCAGACTTTAAATAAAATATTATGTATAATATTTGAAGTCCCAGGGAGAAATCGTATGCACGTCATCGACGATCATCCTAAAATCCTCTCACAAAAATTTTCCTTTCACACATCTTTTATGAAAATGGGAAAGAAAGGAGATACTAGAATGTCTCATATTTCTATAGACGTTTCGCGAACGTTTGTTTCTTTCGAAATGTAGAAATACTACGGTATTGCCATTATAAAAACGATCCAAAAAATTAAAATACATGGTTTCATGCAACGCAAACTATTTTAATAAAATAAGCATAGCATGAAGTAGACATTTAACAATAAAAAAAATACTCTCTCCCCTCCCGGGTTCCCTCCCCCTACCCACCTACCCGCATTCCATACATTCAGTCTCGTTACATTCAGTTTTTCTACAGCTCGCCTGCTACCTATGGCAATTTTTTATACCGATTTCATAATGCCAAAGCTCACCAGTATATAAAGAAACACTCGCGGGCGTGCTCACAACCACTCACCAAAGTTCCCTCGCAATCTGATGAACGGTTTAGTAACGCATTTACAAGACGCCAGAGTTCGCTTATTATATGTATGAAACCATCGCGGGCATGCATACATCAAATCCCCAAAGTTTCATCGCAATCGGATGAACGGTTAGCAATTTTCATAATGCCAGAAATCACTATATAATATACTAGCTGATTCCCGGCAAGCGTTGCAATGCCATATTCAAAGATATACCTTATTTCTCCCTAAATCATCTTTCCCGTGCGTCCCCGTTCCCTTCCCGCGTCCCCTTCCTAGATAGCTTTATAAAGTATAGCCTATATATTATTCTGATGTATGAGATGAGCTATATTATTGTAAATCTTCATTGAAATCCATTCAGTAGTTTTGCGTGAAAGAGTAACAAACACACATACATCCATCCAAACTTTTGCGTTTATAATATTAGAAAGATAAAAACCATCGCGGGCATGCACACATGAAATCCCCAAAGTTTTATCGTAATCGGATAAGCGGTTAGTAATGCATAAATTCATAATGCCAGAACTCACTCTTGTATATAGACACCATCGCGGGCATGCGCACATCAAATGCCAAAAGTTTCATAGCGATCCAATTTCTACAAAAGTTATGCAATTTCCATTAAAAGAGCCCAACATTAATTTCTAAGAACAATTAATTTTAAATTCGGAATTCCCTTTTCGACTCTTCACCGTTAAAAGTTAGAAGAATACTAATTATCTAATTTTTTATTTAAAAAAAACAATAACTGGTTTGACTTTCCTGAATTGGTCTGGTTAATAAATTATCATGGATCTAGTAGACCAACTCGACTCCAATCACTTTATTATTGCAACAATAACGAATATGCTTGTATAGATCATGCCTGTAGTTTGTCCTTATAAAAAATGTCTGCTAGTACCACATAACCACAATAATACATTATGTAACATGTAACCGTAATAATATGTCCTACCAGTATCTACTTGCACTCTAATAATATCAATGCATTAGAAATAAATCAATGATACAATATAAAATTTATCATATCGTGTTTTGTTTAATTTCAATTAAAAATTTTTTCGGCTTCTTCTAAAACATTTCTTACTTTTTATAATTTTTTAGATTTTATTTTTGAAACTTTTGTGGTTTTTATTCTTTCTTAAGATATCTTATAGTTTATACACTTTTCTTATTACAATTTTACTTCTTTGGTTTTGATTTTTAATCTTTACTTTATACCTTACACTTCACATTTATAATTTTCTTTTTACTTCAACTTCACATTTATATTGTTTTATTCTTTATGTTGTTGTACAATTTACATTTTAATTTAATAATGTTAATAACAAACGTTGTGCCTTGTTTGTTGAAATAAATAAACAAATACTTCTCTTTAGGAGTTATCTGCATCGGAATACAGTTTCACGAAAAGCTTTGTTTCATTATTTACTCAAGTCGCCCCGAAGCTTGCATACACCTTTTACACACGCGGAGCAAGCCTAATGCATGGCTGAATTAAACCCTTCACTTTATATTTGATTACAGCTAATATAATTTATTTTACTTTATTTTATTTCTGCGAATATGCAATTTCTAAGGACCGTTTTTCACCGTTTTCCGTAACGGAAAATTTTGCCGAAAAGATTAAAGCGATAAAAATGGCATTATTTTTTAAAGTTTGAGCGTAAAGGGGTCGCAACGAACCATTTTATTAGTACCCTAACCTACAACACCCCGGGAACTCAGTCCTAAGAGACACCTTCCCGAGTGTATTCTCACATAGGAACGAATAGCTAGGTATATTGAATTCTTTCTTATTAAAGGCACAAAAGGTTGTTTAAGCTTCGTGATAGCACGCATAATAGAATCATGAATTCATAATAAAACGCCCCAACATTTCATAAGCCTCCCGGTCCCTATAGAATGTTCTAGCAGAGGAAGCTTACTTTTGATGCTGTATTTTAATATCGTGGTGGGAGCGATGCGGGGGAGGGGTTAGGGGTGAGGGGAGAGGGGTCTCACCTCGGCAAATCAGTTTGGCCGGGATTGAAAAATAACCACCAAACAACGGAACTCGATTTATTAAGCTAACACCGCCGCGCCCCGTATCATCGCAGCTACTTGAGATAGCTTATATTCCTAATATTCTCCTCCGCCCATTCTTCGCCTCTGGAATAATCTGCGGAAGGGCACATCTCACAATCAAAGAGATTTGAGAAACATTTACGGATTATTTCTCTTTAAATAAGTATTTACGAGTTTAGGTCAGGTAATAATGTAGGACGTTTCATCAACTTCACCGCTCCATCTGGAATATTTCATCGAATACATTTCATCGAGAGAGCTCGCGGCTAAGCACGTCTAAGATGGATTGTGTGAATATGCAAAGAATACGCAAACTCACATAATCTCTTGCACAATTCTAAAAAAAAATCAGTCATCGTTGTATTCAAACACTAAAAAGAAACGCTAAACATTGTTCCACCAATCAGACTACAAGGAAATGAACTAGACGTAGCCCAATATGTTACATACATGGAACATATGTATATCGATGGCCCAGTATTAAACTACAAGATATCCAAATCTGTTGTTTTGATATCGACAACGTTTTGTTTTTGCGCATATCTTAATACATATGGAAAAATGTCAATTTCCATAGTTTTCACAAAATATTCTACATTACCTTAAATGCAAATCCCTGTTTTAAGGGCAATCTCCTTAGTTTCAAATGGAAATAATTCGAAATTGTTTATTTAAAAAATATTTTCAAAACAGGTTTTCAACTTCTACTTAAGGAGTCAAAAAGTGTTATTAATTTTATTGAATTTCGCAAATCTTGTTTAAATGTAACAATACCTATTTCACTTAGTACAGATGTGGCGGATCTATTTTACTGCACGGAAGAGAAGGCTATGGCATCGTGTTGATTTAATCTTAGCCTACTTTATTAACTTTATTCACGGTGTGTAGGAATCTATTTGAACTCCACTCAAAGTGTGGTAAATTATTTAATAACTGTGCTTATAGAAGGACAGGCAACCATTTATTCTAACTCACGATTTATAAAAAACAAAACAAATAACGACTTCATAAAATGCACTAAAAAGTAAAAAAGTATGTAGATGAGTGTTTCAGGCTGATAATTATTGTTTATAATAATTGTAAAAAAATAATTTCGTACGATTGTTATTTTTGGAGTCGGTGTCAGCCAAGGTAACTACATACATAGGTAGTTTTAGGTGAGATGTGGAGATTTTGGCTGACACCGACTCCAAAAATAACAATCGTACGAAATATTTTTTTTTACTTTTTAGTGCATTTTTTTAAGTCCTCTTTCTTTTGTTAAAATTTTTTGTTTATTTTTTGATTCTTAGTGACGAGCGTGCGTAAAGAAGTTTTACTTCAAAAAAAGAATCATCGAAATCTGTTGGCGAAATATTGAGTTATTCGTCCATTTGTCGCGCACATACTTATTGCAAATTTAAGACATATATGGTTTTCTCATGGATCCCATAGTCAGAACTAGACTATATTAAAATGGGACCACACGGGAAGCACCAGCTTTCTAATAAAAAAGAATCATCAATATCGGTTCACCCAATCAAAAGTTCTGAGGTAACAAAAATAAATAAAAAAATACCGTTGAATTGATAACCTCCTCCTTTTCTAAGTCGTTTAATAAATAGTTTTAACATCACACCTAAAAAAATCGTGAGTCCGATCCTGTTACGAGACGCGAGCCTATCTCGCCTCACCTCTATCGGTATCGGATACTAAATATATCAAACAGAAGGAAGTTACATCAAATAATATACAATTTGATGAATTCGAAGGTTCCTGCCATCTGTTTGACAGACTGCATTGGTCCCGTGACTCTCATGCACTGCACACAGTATACGCCAAAGAGATCATTTACTCATTCTCCCCAGACATGAAAGTTCAGTATTTGAGGGTAGTTTCAGATGATATTCATCGTCAAAACTGGAATGAAATACCACTGTCTATTCGTATATGGACATCGTTGCAGTGTTTCGAGAAGATCTGCGGCTAATGGTGGCTGGCTGCATCAGGCATCCGCACAACATCATTATTGACAGAATTTACAAGAATAGGATATCTACTTTTTGTTTGGTTGTATTTGTGATTATTAATTTATTTTGATATCTGATTTTTGAAGTAAATACTTGTTCAGTACCGTTGTGATTTGAAACTCGATGAAACGGAATCGAGTGATACTAAAAAGAGACAATCACATACATCTATAGGATTTAGCCTGCGAGAGAACGATATAGCAACAAAATATTTAATTTTTATAAGAAAAAAATTATTTTTATACTTTTTTGAAGGTTATTCCCATCAGTAGATTAAACGGAGAGGTCTGGGTTCAAGTCCCAGTTGCGACCATTGTCTTTTTTCTGTTTTTCTGTGTCTTGTTCTCTTTTATATTTTTGTTTAGATTATTATTGTTAACTTATTCTAATATGATATATTTCACTGATGGGAATAACCTTCAAAAAAGTATAAAAAGAAAGTTTAAAAAAAAATTGAATATTCATTTGGACTTTTATAAAAAGTCAATTGTTCCGTATAAATAAATTCGGATACATCTATCCGAGACGCCATCCAGTTTACAAACCAATTCTTAGAATGATTGTTTCCAACGAAAAGGGTAGTTGCCCGTAATATGGAGAAAAATAATTAGATGATAATAAAGTAATTCTAAAAATTTGAAAATATGAGATTGACAAATATGACGGTTTGACAGAAGGTGGTAGTGGCGAAATTGGTTAACGCGCTCGTCCCGGTTAGACGGAGAAGTCTGGGTTCGAGTCCCAGTTGCGACCATTGTCTTTTTTTTTGTTTTTCTGTGTCTTGTTCTCTTTCATATTTTCGTTTAGATTATAATTGCTAACTTATTCTAATACAAAATATTTATTTGGTTCACAGGTACTCGGTTTCAATATAATACGATTCATCCGCAGTACCACGCGAGTCCCCTTTAGTGTGGTAGTATAAAGCGCCCAACGAATCTTTGCAGGCATTCAGCCGAACAGGAGTTGAATCCTACGAAATATAAGAAGTAAAAAATTTAATTTTGTGAAATCATTTTCCCATCTTCAAAACAACTCAAAAATTAACAGGCAAAAGACAACGACATCTAGCGACTCCGAAGAAGAAAGCACAAATACTAATAATATGACCAAACGTATAGGAAAAGGTGCACTGGAATTCGATGACAAAAATGTGGAAAAAATCATTCAACGATTTGATAAAAAAAAAATCGAGTGCAGTTTACACGCGGTGGAAGTGAAACTTTACCAAAACAATCTCAACCAATACTTGAAAAGTGAGGTCATAATCAAAGCGACCAAGGAACGGAGACCTAGTGTCATTTCCGTTTCATATCTCAACCAATAAAGTGACATCATAATTAAAGTGGCCAATGAGCGCAATTTGATGCTTCGCAGGTGCAGTAATGCGTCATTTCCGTTTTATCCGAATTCCAAATCACTAACGGGGCTAAAGAAGTTTTACTTCAATAAGTGCTTGGTTGTGTAGCTACTCTTGTGCACTTTAGTTTTCTGAAGATTTCACTTCTACCGCATGTGAATTGCACACTCTGATTTTTTGTTTTAAGTTTTATTTAATTTAGGCTATTGTCAGTAGATAAAATGTTATAAAAGAAAGATTTATAAAATCCATTGCCAAAGAAATGTTTTTAATTATTATTCTTATTACCTAAATAATTATTAAAGTGCCGTGCAAATTATTATTCTTATTACCTAAATAATTATTAAAAACCTGAAAAATGTCCCAGGATTTGCATTTTATTGGACAAAAGAATTAGCAAAATTAACACTCGTTGTTTGTATTCTGAAAGTGGAGGAACAGTCTAACCATTAAATACCTCTCCACTAATAAACATTATCTATTATCGTTTTCAAGTTGAATTTTGTGGAAGAAAAATTGAATGAGCTTTAAATTCAATCAAACCGTTAAGGTAATATTTTCGCTATAGGTAATTAAGTAATAAGTAGGTACCTGTGTACATTTTTCGATAAAAGACACAAATTAACAAGAATTTATCAGAATAATTAGAGACAAAATTCAGATTTGAATAAAAACACCTTTTCTTAGAAAGGCGTCGTGTTGGTTTTTATTTTTATTTTTTTGAAAACTCACAGTAAAACTTATGTTTAATTACAAAACTTGCCGCCTGGAGCCAGTAAGGCAGGTTTTCCCAATTGAGGTTTGTTGTGAGGCTGAAGGTGGTGCAGGTGGGTAGGAGATGAGGAAGAGGGAGGTGGGGCCTGACTATTCAGATCTAGTAAGCAAAGACGGCTAAAACCGTTTAATTGATATCATTATAATCTAGAAAAGTACATCCATGGTTATGGCCACTACATCAAATTTTAATTTAGTGACATTAATAACAAATTGGATTTTTTTGCGTTAGCTCCACACAAGAGGCCCTGAGGAAAATAATTTATCTCGAGACCAATGTCGTCTTGGGGGATACTATTTGGAGAGTCTTTTTAAGAAAAAAGGGGATTAGATGAAGGTCTGGAAGGAGAAGTAGGGTAGGGATCTGGGTCAGAGTGACGGACGTACGAATCCATCCCTCCAACTGCGGTGCAGGGAGATGGGTTGAGAGAATCTGGCTTTAGTGGTCAAGTGACCTCCCTTAACCAGTCTCTCTCGATCCGACCAGCCATGCAATAGGTGGGTAGATGCATTCGCCGCCAAGACCTAGACAAATTTCACTCCATGAATCCGGGCACATGTCACCAAACATAGCGAACTACTTGGAGTGCCCTAGGGCAGAGGTGTCGGTTATCCAATAAAAAGTTCCCGGGCGACTGTACCCATACTCACCTCCCAAATTGTTTATTGGTAGCTCGTTGCATAAATGTATGTGGTAAGAAAAAAATAGTTTAGGTAAAATGTGATTGAATTGCTAAGCAAATACTGTGGGTGTTTCCTGCGTATCGTTTACTACCTAACCAAAAACGGTCGCTATGAAAATTAATAATAATTGTGGCTGACTTCACCTGCTGTGTTTGAGTAATTATTGTTTTAAAGTCAACTTTAGTGAGTTAAGCCACTGCAATAATATGAAGAGTGGGTATTCGATCCATATAACATGTAGGTAAAGTAACATAATATCGTTACAAAACGTTACTAATTTAACGGAAACTCGCTTTATACCCCCGCTTCTGCCCTTTATTATGTGTAACTTTGGTCGTGAAATTTTAACAACTCGCACGATGGGGTACTTAACTTTTTTATTGCAAGTTTACTGTTGAAACTCACAAGGCGATTCGATTAAGCAATTTAATGGAGGGCGACGTCCGCCGCGAGCCGCGAGGTGCACCTGAACTAGGATTCCAGGGAATCCGAGAGACGATGCCGAATGACGCAACACCGCAGCCAGACTTGTTGAGGTTAACAGGTTCACTAAATATTTCCATTTGACCCACAGACATATGAATTAATACGTACAAATGTGTGAAAGAAGAAATCCCAAGTTTCGAAGCTTAAAGAAAATTAATTTGATTAAATTAAAGAAAAACTCCGAAGCTCTTTCTGCTCGAGGGGGTCAAATACAGAAAAATCTATAACTTTATAATATCGGCGTAGCTTCCGACGATTTTATATCCATGTATCGAGTATCGATCATGGTTTCACTTTTTAACAACTGAACCAATATTGACAGGGAATAAATAAGGAATCGATATACGGCTGGCGGATAGATCGTGCAGTCAGTCTATTGAGAGCAGGTTAAACTTATTTCAATTCTAAGAGCTTCGTTGGTTCAATCCATTCATTAAATAAGCCAGTAATTTTATTTTGTAAAAATACTGAAACTTACATAACTGATTCCTACCACGGAGACCGCGCTAAAATTTACCAATTGTCGAGCGGAATATCTGTTATAACTGATGACTAATAATAGTTGATAACTGATCATAGATGACGGTAACAGTTAATATAGTATTGATAAAGGATTTTATTGATCGTCCATGCTAGACCTCCTGGCGTCATTTGGCTTCTCACCAAGAATTCACTTTCATTTCCCTTCCTTTATTATTTATTTATAAATAAATTATTATCTATCTCCAAATATATCTAAATAATTTAGTGGGGCAGTATTAAAGAAGTAAAATTTGTTAAAGAAATTACGAAGTACAACTCATGTAAAAGCAAATATTAATATTTATTTTTGAGGAATATTATTATAGCCTTCTTGAAACTAAATAAATTGCAATTGAACACATCTATTACTTGCAATCTAGGTAGAAGCGAGTACCTAAATGACTCATTAACACCATTAACAATTTTTTAAAATTAGTCATGTTGGAAACATGTCTTCTCTCTGACAGTTTTAATAAATTTAATTCTTTAATCAAGTGGTTGTAATTTATGGATTCTACGAGTAGACCGAGTTTATGGTTAAATATATTTAAGAAATTTACGCTGAATATTTTCAATGGAATCAGAGTCGATTTTAAAGTCAGGGGACCAGATAGAAAAATTATATTCTAATTATATGCGTACCGTTACTTCTTCTTTAACGAATTAATTTTGGCCAGATTTCAAAAGAGATGTGTTATTTCGACATTTTCTACCTGGAAAGAGCGTAAGGGAGTATTGTTTTGGAAATGTTAAGACATCTTTTTTACAGTGATGAATTAGCAATAGATAGACCTCCAGCTCAACGTATCATCCGTCTTCATTAGGGGAAACATTGCGTCACCAATTATACGGCTTTGGTAATTAGCATAGCGCCTGCCTCTGCCGCTCTCCACACTCCCCCACACTCCTCCACCCTCATCTAATTAGGATAAATAATCATAATCACTTCTTTTCAACTTCCCTCGAAGCAATCCCAGTTCACACCTCTCTACACCACATCACCTACCTCCAATTGCCTGAATATTATGTGCTAGGTACTTATCTGTAGCAATATTGTCATGACAATACATTATTGAATAAATTTTCCAAATGTTTTCATTATGAGTAAAAACATTTTTTTTCCAAAAAATTTTTTTTTTCATCTCTAAATTCCTGTGTGGAAGGTTTTTTCCAGAAGGGGAACTTGTATCGTGAAGACACTTATATTGTAGGAGGGAGGAAACACAGAGGCCAGTAAATCATTCCCGAGCTGAGCTGATGAACTTAGAAGTGATGAGCGTTGAATTCCAGAAGAGACCTGTTCTCATGTGAAAAAAATGCACTGACCGCGCACCGGTGCTGAAGGGATCAATGACGCTAGTTCCTCGGGGCATCTTCCACTGTAATACCGGTATAACAATGAAAGCATAACTACTGGATGCCTGTGCTCTAAAGATTGCAATCTGCTTTTAGGATAGGGAATCTATCAAATGGACCGCCCGTTTCTTCACGGAGCAAAAAGTGTTTTTTTTTACGTATTTAGGGTCTACAGACCGGAGGTGACTGCCAAATTTAGCAGTGGAGCATACTCAGTATACATAATAAGTAGGTTGGTACAAAAAACTACTGTGTGAGGATACACGATTATAAAAAACGACATGTAATATACATAGAGACACAAGTGATACATAATTATATAATTCGTTCAAAAATATCAGTATATTGTTTAAAAACCATTTATAATGTCTACTTTAGCCCACTCTATCTCATTTTACACGTAGTGGACTCATTTGGATTGCTAAAATAGGCAACATTACTTTTACTTGTATTCAGGTGAAATATGCTTTAAACAATGGAAATTGCGAAAGTTACAATTGGAAAACATTACTAAGAAACTGTGTGAATAATTTTATGTAAACTTAACATTATATAAATCAATAATTGCATTTTAATGAAATGAAACAAGGATCTCGAATAATACCAAATTCAATTCCTCGAAGAGATGAAATAAAGAGTGAGGTAGATATTTCAAAGTGTAAGATTCCTGTTTAGAATTTCCTTGACACTTGGAATGCGTCATATCTACTGTACATAGATACATTATCTACCGCGCGGGATTACCGACCCTCCAGGCAAAGAAAGCCGTGAATTGACTACATTCTTTTTTGTACTGTATAAGTAAGCCGCTTGTATCTTTTTCATGCGTTGCTTTGGGATTTTTTTTTACTTATATATGCCATTGAAGGATTCCGCCGGTCGTAAGCCTCTTTCCACCCAATCCGCACAACCTCTGCGCGCCGCATCCTTTCATCCTGGAACATTAACATCTTGTGTATATATATATGTACATATTCATATACACAATACTCACGCGCTGTGAAGGAAGTGGCCCGATATAAGGCCGGTGAGCGATTTTCACCAACAACCTTCCTGAATACATATTTACATCAGACTTCCTAAATATTATTTAAACTCTCCTTTTTAAGGTAAACACCGCACAAAAATCCCAATGGTCTGCAGACTGTGAGATAGTTGCGCTAGTGAAAATTAAACCCTGATCAATTGCTAAGAAAGCAAGCATTATTTTTACATTTGTACTAAATGCATGACAAAACATTAAAACATTTTCATATATATGAAACATTACAACACCATTTTCATATATTTGATACATTACAATACCATTTTCATATATATGATACATTACTTGCCTGTTTCATGGTGACCAATGGAATATAGTTACGTTAAGTCATATATCAGAAATAGATTTACAACTAAGTCAGTTACATATTGAGATTAAAGAAATCACAGCATGTACTAAACTACTGGAACCTTAATCTTGCTCAGGGCCAGATACAATTCCCCCATATTTCTTAAAAACTGTGGGGCTAGTGTCTCTTACCCACTGTACCTATTATTTAATCAATCACTTTTAACAGGCAAATTCCCACAAATATGGGAAAATAGCTTTCTCACTCCAATATTTAAAAGCGGAGACAAGTCTTAAGTTGAAAATTACAGACCCATATGCATAAAATCGTCGATACCAAAATTTTTTGAAAAGTTAATTCTTCAAAAAATATGTTCATGCATAAATTTTAATATCTCATCATTTCAACATGGTTTTATCTCTGGACGATCTACTTTTATTAACCTTACACTATACGAACATTTTATCTCAGGTGCTCTTGCTAATAGAGAACAAGTTGTCTAAACTACATTGGAATAAGTGGTAAATTATTATGCTGGATTAAAAATTATTTATCAAAACGTATACTAACTGTCTCTATTAAAGGAAACTTGTCTTGCGAATTTAAAGCCACTAGTGGTGTGCCTCAGGGTTCGCACCTTGCTGATGACATGAAAATTTCTAACATCATAAAAAATATATATGACTGCTTGTCTCTTCAATCCAATTTTATAAAATTCGTAGAATAGTGAACCATTAACAAACTTACCCTTAACATTAAAAAATGTCAAATTATGAATTTCTTTAGAATAAAAAAACCCCATAAAATATAGTTATTCCTTTAACAGTCACAGTTTATTGCCAATACCTGGAATAAGGGACCTCGGAATAACCTTCGATACTAAATTACTTTTAACCAACCACATTGATTTAATAACTGGTAAAACAATGAAAATGCTTGGCTTTATTCCAAGAATTTGTAAAGATTTCAAAAATATCCATACATTTAAACCACTATATACAACTCTGGTTAGGAGTCATTTAGAATATAATTCCCCCCATTTGGAACCCTTTCTACAAAAACCACGCAAACTCCATTGAAAGAAACCAACGCAAATTTCTCAGATAAATGAATTTTAAATAAGAAATTCCCGCGGTTGACATAAACTATTATTCTCTGTCACAAAAAATGCGACTCTTATCGTTAAAAGATAGAAGAATACTCAATGATCTCATTTTTTATTATTTAAAATAAACAATAACTGGTTTGACTCTCCTGATTTGGTTTCGTTTATAAATTATCATGTACCTTGTAGACCGACTCGACTCAAAACACCGTTTCATCGTGACAATACTTTGACGAACGCAGAACAAAACTCAATCATAAATCGCTTGCATATTTTAGCCAATGAATATGCTAATACCGATCACGCCGCCGGTAATCTGGCCTCATACAAAAGATTCATTAAACTAAATTTGTTAGCTAGTACCACGTAAATATTATAATACAACAAATAAACTTAATATGCCTACCAGTGCTTCACACTAAAACTACTAATGTATCAGAAATCAAAAGGTACTTGTAAAATTTATCATATCATATCGGATAACATAATCCAGATTTTTTTTTTATGTATATTTTATATTTAAATCTTTGTAGGTACCTTTTAGAGATATCTTATAATTCTACATTTTACTTTTTATTGTTTTATTTTTCACTTTTTACCTAATAATTTATACTTTGTACTTTATACTTTATATTTTATACTTTACACTTTATAATTTACTTTTATACATTTTACATTTTATTCACTGCTTATTGCCTTACTTTTAACCTTTTTTCTTAAATTTCACTTACATTCTTCATGTTGTGTTACTATTTATAAGAATGTCAATTATGTTAATGGCACGTTTTGTGCCGTATATATGTAAATAAATAAATATATTATAGTTACAATATAATTATGTTGAGCACTAAACGACATGTTGTTTTTTTTTAAATTATTCATCTTTACAAATACTACATACATTACAATGGAGATGTGTTTTGCCTGTCTCACTAAAAACTCCTGGGTTGACAGCAGGCGCAGGTCATAACCTAAGTTAGTAGTTTACAACAAAGATACAAACAACACAATGTTACAATTAAAATAAAAAAAACAATCAGCGTCTTACCATTGGAAAAGTATACTCATAAAATAGTTTTGATAAAATCTAAGATCGGTGTTGGTGATGACTGATAACTTAATGACTTATTTATAATATTGTTGTCTGGCTTTCTTATCAAATACCAAAAATGCGTAAAAATTTGAAAATTTCAATATTTTGGCAAATTTTGGGGCTTATTCGCGACCGGAAGATATCAATTGATCTAAACCAAATTAAAACACAAAGTTTTTATGCTCTATTTGAAGACATTACAAACTATTACATTACGAAAACATTTAATTAAAATTTTAAAAAAATAATCGCAAAAATGAGGTTTTTTTCATATTTTGTAAAACTTTAGGGCCTATCTGTGAACGGAAGATGTCCGATTTTCATTTTTTTTCTTTTTTTTTGTCAATATAATGCACAACTTTTCCGCGCTATTACAACTTCGAAATCAAAAAATGAGTTTTTTCGGCCCACTCTATTATTTATATTTAAATCTAGCTGGTCCCGGCATGCGTTACAATGCCATATTCAAAGAAATAAATTGTTTCTTCCTACATGTCCTTTCCCGTGCGTCCCCGTTCCTTTCCCGCATATCCTTCCACTCCCGCGTTCCCCTTCCACCTTCCCCGCCTACCCTCTCCCATCCCCCGCTCCACCGTCCCACCAAACCCCTCCCGCGTTCCATATATTTAGTTTTCAAACAGCTCGCGTGCCACCTAATACAATTTTTTTATTAAAATATTTTCTTCATTTATGTATTACAAATATTATGATTTTCTGTATATTATAAGAACAATCAATCTAAGTTGGTACCTATCTAACATATCTATAATTCGAAAAATCCATAGACAATTCTTTTGTTACAAAAAAACAGCTGCCTGCTAAATTCGGATTCATCAAACGTGCAAACTGTCAAACGTGCGAAGTTAAAATAGTCGTTAAGTTTCCTGAAATTATCCAATTTTCTTAATTTTTCTTTCCGTTAGAAACTTCTACAAAGTATTTGAAAACTGTAGAAAACAAGATGAATGAAATAAGTAAAATCGTTCTGCAGTTATGGCGTGACCAAGGGAAATTGGGATTCATTTTTAAACGACTTCGAAAAGGAGGAGGTTATCAATTCGACGGTATTTTTTTTATTTATTTTTATTTTATTTTTTTATTTTTTATTTTTTTTATTTTTTATGTTTGTTACCTCAGAACTTTCGATTGAGTGAACCGAAAAAAAGTATTGATGATTCTTTTTTTATTAGAAAGCTGGTGCTTCCCGTGTGGTCCCATTTTTATATAGTCCAGTTCTGACAATGGGATCAATGAGAAAATCATATATGTTTTAAATTTGCAATAAGTATGTGCGCGACAAACGGACGAATAACTCAATATTACGCCAACAGATTTCAATGATTTTTTTTTAAAGTAAAACTTCTTTACGCACGCTCGTCACTAAAAATCAAAAAATAAACAAAAATTTTAACAAAACCAAAAACTACTTTAAAAAAAGTTGTACGTTAGGTACTTGCCCAGTAGTAGTGGTTATTTATTTGGAAACATCGTTTAAAAATAAATTAAAAAATAGTCCAGAATCAATGTATTTTATAAGATAGCCACATAATGAATTATATCGGCTTTTTATACGAACTTTTTCATAACTTTTTATTTGGGCATTTTTAATGGGAAAAAAGATGTTGACATTTTCGGTAAGCTTTTCATGAATCAACCGCCCAAGGTTTCAAAACTTCTCCAATAATACAAAATAATATACTTCACTGAATTTAAAAAAAAGTAACAGCTAAACACAAACAGATATAAAACGTGCTCCTTTATATAGGCAATTTACATTACAATGAATACATTACAATAGTTTTTTGAGTTATTGTTTGTTATGTTAATTATCGAACAAGGTGAATGTACTTAACATATAGGTAATAATAAATTCAATAATAAATATACGTCAACTCTATTGCAGTGAAGTGCCAGGATCGATTTTTGGGTGGAAACTGTTTGTTTGCCATATACTTTTATTGCCCGGATTGTGGTACCATGATCTGTACTTGGAACATAGTAAAAAAGGAGCATGAACTGGTAAACAAGGAAAACAAATCACATTTATTTTTGAATTATTTGTGGTATTTCTTTGAATAAAAGCAAAGACGATAAAATAAGACATTCATGATTGGAATTTCAATAAATAGGTAATAAATCTCTTGAAACACAATTTTCTGCAACACACCCACAACAGCCACGCAACTTCATTTGGTTACATTATTATAGTACATGTAATACTTGTGGCCTTTCCTTAAAACATTTGTCACTCCTCTCGCGGAGGAAGTAATAAGAGCCAACTTGTTGTTCAAATCCCCCTATTTTCTCACACGAGGTTTACGCTTTTTCACAGAAAACTTCATAAACCACAACTAGTGTTTGGGAATACTTTCTTTTTGCCGAGCGGTTTTTGGACATGAAGACCATTTGCAGCTCATTCGGATTAAGAATACTTATAATTCTATCGAACTACTTCTTTGTGAAAAATGATTGGAAAATATTATTTTTTACGTTATGAGGTAGCGATTTTAAAGGAAACAGTCTATGCAGTATTTCGATAAGTTTAGTCAAATGTAAGCATATTTAGTAAAGGCATGGACGCACGCCGCACCGAATGGTGCCAGGGTCCACTTGAGGTGTATTGTGTCGGTCCATTAGTTATTCAGTTGCAAACTTTGTCGCTTCTACTTGCCCAGCAATAATCGCTGAAAACTCGTTAACGATTATACAGTGGCAATGTTCAGCAGAGTTTGGAGTAATCGTAAGTGAACCACCTTGTTTTCAGGCACCCCGATCATTAAAGGGGTGGCGAGGTGGCACCGGCATAACGCAGCACGGTACTGAGTACAGTTCATATACTGAAGTAGTGCCCGTTGCGCAGCGCCAGCGTTCAGTAAGTCTGTGTCGGTTGCGTTCACTATATCTTGTGATATAACTAATAACTAGTAGTTTAACTGAAATAATAAATAATAAAGTGAATCCTCTAGGGCGGTGATGTATTCACATCAGTTTAACGTGTGAAATATGTTTGTTCGGAACAGTTAGCTTGTTCCCTTTGCAGCCGGTAACTCTGGAGAAAAGCTTCTGCGACTTTACGAGCCAACATGAGAAATGATTATTGCAGAAGTTGCCAACAAGCAGCAGGTTCA
Organism: Limnephilus lunatus; assembly: GCA_917563855.2. Taxonomy (NCBI): domain Eukaryota; kingdom Metazoa; phylum Arthropoda; class Insecta; order Trichoptera; family Limnephilidae; genus Limnephilus; species Limnephilus lunatus. The sequence goes on from OU830604.1 coordinate 63,366,073, forward strand.
CATTACTTTTCCTTCCGGCGGCACATGTTATTACTCGCGGCCAGTTTCCCGGATTACACCGACGCGACAGCCCTGGATACACTGCCGACTGCCGACTGCCGAAATGTCGGTACATGGACTCGTTTGGTAAGGACCTGTTGATTAAAACGACTGGCAAATAGGATTATACGTCAGAGTGAGCACGGAGCGAAGGGATCAGCAAATACATTCAATACACACGGCGCGCGCCAGGGCAGGTAATGGTGTAGTGGTAGTGGACAGGCGAGTTGACTTCTGTTTCTGTTTCTGTTTCACCGTTGCAATGTTCGGCCACCGTATTCAGAGACGAAAAACTCTTCATTCAATTAACTCACAGCTGTTCTGGACGAAGGGCAGATCATTGCATTAAAATAAAACTTGTATAAAATGTACATGTGTTACGAGAACGACACAAAAACGGAGTTGACAAACATTTGGTTAAATATTTCATAATATATTTTTTTTTAAATCGGAAGAATAGTATAGGAAATAATTTCATGAAGCCAAAGTTCACCACGATATATATTATATATTATCAAAGTTTCATCGCAATCGGATGAATGGTTTAAGGCCCGCGTAAGACGAACAAAGAAACTTCATTTTTATATATTAAGATTAACCAGAATATAATTCATGTACACAAATACATTTTTTTGTATAAACCAACTCACTAGGCATGACATATTATATTGCTATGTGCATATTGACTTGCAGAAAAAATCATTAGATGTCGCGTATTAAAATAAAATGGATAAATATTTATCCAGACACTATCTAGATAGCATTTAGTTCGGGTTGAATCTTGCAATCATATATAAAGATAACAGCCAATAATATGTGCGTTAAGAAAATGAAGATAGTGTTGGTAGTTCTTAGTCGAAGTATGATACAATTAAAAGTGACCGAATTGGAAATGGGTTCCATAGCTCAATCGGTAGAGCATTGGCCATGAATGCTAAGGTATCAGGGTTCGAGTCCCAGTAGAACCAATATCTTTTTCTGATTTTTCTGTCTACAGATTTTGATTGAATTTTGCTAATATTGTCTTCATTTAATTAAATATTATAATTTGAGTTTTTATTCATAAAGTTAAAAAAATAAAAAAACGATATTTTTGTTATGCCTGTGCACTTTAAAGTTTGGTTTGTGGAAGAATGTTGTATAATGCCGCTTATCGAAATCACGGCGCATGGTTTAATTCATAGGAATAAATGTCTTATGGCATCAACTAGAAAAACTTTAAAACCAAGAAGCTGAAGAATGCTGTAAGTAGTGTTTGTCCAAAAAATTACATAGTGTAAAATGAAGTCGCTCAAAATGTATATGCGCTTAGATCTTTTAAACTACGCAATGGATTTTCATGCGGTTTCCACTAATAGATAAGGTCATTTAAAAGAAAGGCTTACATGTATAAGAAATGCATTTTATAGTAGAGAAAAGCCGAGAAATTCAAAGAAAATAAAGTCGCTCAAAACGTATGTGCGCTTAGATCTTTTAAACTACGCAACGGATTTTCATGCAGTCTTCACCAATACATAGGGTCATTCAAGAGGAAAGTTATAAAAGCATATTATAGTACCTAGAGAAAAACTGAGAAATTCAAAGAAAATATATTTGTGTGTGACTTAAAACGGCTGGCGGGCCGTACATCCATCGGTTGGCAGCGATGGGCAGGCGCTGGGTGTTCCTATAAATAGCACGTCGAAGGCCGCACCTCGCCTTATAGCATTTTTTTTATTTTTTTGTTTACATGTTGCAGTTTTTGCCATTTCTTAATTAATTAACTACCATATAAAATGAAGTCGCTCAAAATGTATGTGCGCTTAGATCTTTTAAACTACGCAACGGATTTTCACGCGGTTTTCATCAATAGATAGGTCATTCAAGTTGAAGGTTTATATGTATTATATATTCTTATAATTGTAGACAAAAGCCGAGAAATTCAAATATTCAATTCAGGCAGCGGGTAGCGGGCAGCTGACAAGCGGGTGGTGTGGATTTTATAAAGGTTGGGTAGTTTGCTTTTAGTTTCGTTAGCCACAGCAACGTATGGCCAGGTCTGCTAATATATTATAAAGGCTGCTATTTGGCCGTTGAAACAGTTTTGTAGAATAATGTTTTAAGTTGATCTCAACTCAATATCTCGAACGCAAGTCTTTTAATTTATTCAAATCGGTTTTTGCTTACATAATCATAATCAAATACATCAATGACATGTGTTAATATAAGTTAGAAGAGCATGTTGCTTTCTGTTAGGTAGGACGAGTAAAAAAATACATTTTGTGGAATAATTTTAAATATAAAATAATATTAATTGTAAACACCACTATATTAACATAGTGGTGTACACAAAGTTATTTGTTTTCATTAAATCAAATTTAATTGCCTTTCTTCATAACCATTCATTTTCAATTCTAAAGAATTGAATGTTTTTTGTATTTTAAATATTAAATGTTATGAAAGCCAACTGATTTTGTTTTTTTCCACTTTTGTTGCAACAAGAATATTGTTGGTTACAACATTTTTCCGTGCAAGGACTCAACTATCGCAATAAGATATGATTTTATTTTTTCTAATGTTCCAGTATTTGTAAAAGTAAGCACGTACAAAAAAGTGAACAAATAAATTTATCAAAAAAATATTAGTTACAAGGCCCTTTTGTCAATAGTGTAGAAAAACACGCCGCAAAGACGCCCTGCGATGGGTTATTGAAAAAGTAGTAATATTATTAAGTAGGATAGTTGAGGCAATAGTATTATAGAGGGCGTTCCATTTCAATGGTGACAGCCATAACAACATATTTGAGGGTTATAGCGCGTTATACATCAGTCCCCACTTAACCGTTACGGGTTAACCATTAGCCGCAGAGTGCCGCATGCCGGGCCCGGGACCAAAGTGCACATCGATCCGGCCTCAGCCTACCCCGACCGAATAAATGTTATTCGTATATGAATAACGAATCATCATTTTTATATAGCCTTTTTCCATTGGAGAATAAGATAACACTAATAATGTTAACGAAAATATGTAAGAGAACAAGACGCAGAAAAATAAAAAGATAACGGTAGCAACAGCTTTTAAAAGGATCAGGTTGGTTTCATTAGTTATGTGTTCGACTTCTAATTTGGTAAATGCGTGGTTTTCCTACTTTCTTGTTATCCATAGTATACCAACTACATTATAATCATCCAACTTCAAAGAAACTAACTTCGTTTCGCATAATTACAGTCCATTTTGCCTGTTGCATTTAAGGCTGTCATTTCGAAGACAGTTTCGGATGCAACATTTTGAAGTTCAAATAATTAAACCTTTTTGACACTGTACTGTATACTGTTGTTTCCTCTGGTAAAAAAATACAACTCCAATGATAGTGACTTTTTTTAGAGTTCATCGTCAAGAGTTAGAACTTTATATCTTCAGAGCACAGGCGTCAGGTAGGTACCTGTCCTTGTTCTACGACTCGTTCTTGAGTTCAACAGCTCGCCTGTGGAACGATTTGCCACCATCTGTATTTCTATTCATGGTTTTTGTGTTTAATTCGTAGAGCTTTATTTAATGTTGTTTTCACATATTACATACTAAAATACTTTCAGAACTTAGTAATAACATTAACAAATTTAATTTAATTAATCTCTGTATTTCTTCCCTCATATGAGTTTTCTGTATTATCCTCACGGAGTTAACTCCTTCTTCTCCTCAAAAAGATCCCCCACTCCAGCATTTGCAAAGAAGACACTGAGGGAAATTATTTTCCTCAGGGCCTCCTGTGTGAAATTAATGTAAAAAAGGCCGTGTGAGCAAAGTTCAACAATCTTGGAATGAAATTGTAGATTTATATAAAAAAAAACATCACCTCCACGACGCGCGACGCGCCTAAAATACTTACTTCTTCTTTATAATATACATAGAATACAGATATAATAGTAGATTAAAATATTTTAATCGCTCAGACGTGTTTCACCTTAAATGTAGTGTTTGTATTTGGTAAGCACCACGACACGGAAACCTTTCTGCGATGTTCCCCGCAGATAAGAAAATGGCAGTCGACGGCGGAACCAGAGAGGAGAGAGTCGAGAGCAGCTACTCGAGCGGAATTTACACAGGCTGTGAACTGTAAAATACGTTTGGTAATTACTAAATGGGTCCTTTGCCCCCATTAGCTTAGAAGCCGGCACTACCACACAGGCTGCTGGCTGCTGGCTGCTGGCTGCAGGTTGCTGGTTGCGGGGTCCGACCGGCGCGGGCGTTACGCTTCTTTTATGTTTGCTACATTATGTACCATTATGTAACTTTGGGTAAGTCAAAAGGTTTGTAATTGTAACAACCGATCCATAGAGCCGACTCGGCGATCTTTAAACTTATTTATACGGTTAAATTAATGCTTAGGTTTCTGCGTGCCTAACTGCCGGTGTGCTAAAGGCGGAAGGGTGCTCTCAGTTTGAGAATTACAACTTAGTTGGACATTAAGCAAATGATTTTACAGGTTTTAGGGAGATTGCTTAAAATGATAGTAATAAATAAATTACTGACTTAACTGTTTATTCCTAGTTTTCTCAAATAATAGACGGTTTTATATATTAAAATAATTTCTTTATTAAATTATCCAAGAAAGCAAACACTTTGTGGCTTGACATTAGGTATACAAAATGAAACAAGTTCTTTGTTTAAAATCACCTTTTTTTAACTGTTTTTATGTTTATTATCCTGAAGAAGGTTGAGATCAACCGAAACAGGTCGACGGATATGAATTCAAAAAAGTGGTTTTAAACAAAGAACTTGTTTCATTTCGTAATTTATTTATTAAACTTAAGTTTGTTCACATCGTCGTATGCGTTAATAACTAAGAGGAAAAATTAAATTAACATTATTTGGCAAACAAAACATATACACAAAACATCAATATTTTAGGTAGGCATAATCTATTTGATCCTTTTTGAAATGAATGCATATTTAAATGTTTCATAAAAACAATCACTTTGTTGTTTGACGTATTATTAAATTAAGCAAACATTTTAAGGGGCAGCAACTCAAATTTCTACGGATTTCTTACATATCTCCCTTAAATATTTGAAGTTTTTAAGCTCTAAAAAAATATATATTATTTTTGGAGATAATGTCTAGATGCTGCCCACGCCAAAACGCAAATTATATGAAATTCCCTTGATAGAAAAAAATCGCAAAGTATGTTCCAAAATCTTTTAAAAATAATTCGGTTTCTATTATCTTATAAATTATATTTGCGAAAAAATTTACAAAGTTTCTTTAAATGATACTTAAGATGCTCTTCAAGAGATTTTTGCTCTATTTTAAACGAGCCGTGTTTTATTAAACATTTTCGCAGTTTTCGCATCGATTTTGGCGCTGTAAATGTTAGCGCTCTCCTCTAACATTCGTAATTTCGTATCTCCCATCTTCTTATTTTCCATCCCGGTTGCGGAGCCTTAAGTTGTACTAATAAATAAAACTTCCCAACCTAAGTTAACCTAGACAGTACTAATCCATGAATAATGTCATGTTGTGAATTTAGTATCATGTTATAGAAAAAAACTAGGTTTTTTCTGTCATTCATTTTTTTTTAATTAACTTTTACGCGTGAATTTTCTATGTTATGCTTTCATGAATGCCTTGCGCATGTGTACTGTGTAGGTAAACACAAACTTCAAGAAATCGATGCCCCATAGGTACCTATTAATTCTTTTATCACGATAAAGGTTTTTATTAAAAAGGTATAGTTTTTTGGATCTAAGGAAATATTCAACTTAAAATGAATATATCGTAAAAACATTCGCTGAATTCTGAAGATATTTATTATGTGAATTTTATGCTGAGGCGACCAAACTATGTAATTTTACTCTAACAGTCTTATTAATAAACGCATACAAATTGATAGACAACCGTTTATGTTAAAATAATATGTAGGTAATGTGACAAAGGAAAATAAATAGTTCATGAAAATATAATATATATAAATTGCTTATCCAGCCAAATAGGATTAAAGATTTCGTAAAAACGAAAAACATTTTGGCAGTAGAAAAAAATGCCTGTTAGAAGTCTTATTTGAAATACACATTATTATTTAAAGTTGAAAAAAACATTTATAAAATGCTTACCACAAACAGAAATCAGAAGGTCGAAAATTTTCAGAAAATCATGTTCGGAAAGCACGGCAAGTTATTAAAAGAATTTTATCTTAATTTAATTTAGTTCGTGGAATAAAATAATATAACAATAATTCTTCGAGAATTAGCCAAAAAATCTGACATTTATTGTTGCGCAATACAAACGTTGATTTGGCTTGTTAAAAAAAAACATCATTTTTTATAGTAATACCTCACATCAGTCCGAGCTGCTCTCTTCTGGAGCCAGTGAGACTATGGCATCCCCGATCGGGGTATGTTGTGAGGCTGAATGTATAGTGGAGGGGAAGGAGATGGGGAAGAAGAAGGTGGGGAAGTACCTGGCTATTCAGATATCTGAATAGCCAGGTACTTCCAGTATCGCCCTGGTCTTACACCAGGGCGATACTGATAGTATCTTCCACTCTGGGACGTTCCACAAATATACTATACATTATTTTAAATGAATTAATTGTAAAATAACACAAATTTTTAAAATAAAATTTATTTGCCCATGCTGGGATTTGATCCTGCGACCTTCGGTTTGGGAGTCAAAAGCCTTACCGTTAGACAACACCGGCCGTCGAAACTTTAACACTTTAATCGAAACTTAATATTTTGGATATAATTTCGCTTTTGCTAATACTTAATTCACAACATGGTATTATTAACCAGGCTAATTAGTTTGGATTTCGGAATAACATAGAATAAAGGACTAATGCCTCCCTTACTATAATCCTTAAAAATATTATCGAAACGGCGTTAGAAAGAGAAAACTCCACGTTTTATATTTAAGTAAAATAATTAAAAACTTCACCTTTTTGAATCCAAAGTTTCCGACCGCAATTTGAAAAGAGACTTTGGAATTTTTTAAATAATTATAGCATGAAATACAAAAAGGTGAAAAATAACACAGTGTGTGTGTTTTATTGTTTGTTCGTAATCAGCAATTTTAATTAGAACAAAAGTAAGCTGATCCATTTTTAAAGGTTTCTTATGTTTGCAACCTAAATTTTAAAAAATGATATCGTTAATTCGAATTATAAAATTTGAAAGCCTATTTAGTTAGGCATTGTAATATCTTTGTTTTGTTTGTTCGAAAAAATAATTAATTACCACATTATTTATACATTATTTACCGCATTATAATATCTTTGTTTTATTTGTTCGAAAAAATAATTAAATATACCAATTATTTACATGACAAGAATGGTCTTTACGCATTCTTTGGGTTTAGCAGAGACACCTAAATGGATTGTTTTAAAAATAGTATCCGAACAAGTGAAGACTGTCATCATCTGTTTTTTTAATATTTTTTTATTGTTAAAACTAATGTTGTGTAAGATTGACAACTAAATACTTGTGCATGTTTCAAAGTCACAAAAAGATTGTACTGATCTGGATTTTAAGTGGTTGAAGAGGCCTCCAAGCTGCAAAGAGCTAAATTCAAGGTTGGTGAATCTGTTTCTTCCCGTGAGATTTTGTCGGATTGCTATTCTTCGTTATACATGGTCCGCGCAAGTAGATTTCATAATCATATCTTTTGTGTATTAAGCTCGAAGAGTCTGAGGTTATTTACACACCCCAGGCTTGCATATTATAATACACTATTTCATCACCTTTTAGTTTTTCGTTATTGTTCAGAAATACTCCATTTATTTGGATTTTGCCACAAAGCGGAAATATTTTGACCTTCCAGCAAAATAGGCCCGAGACCTGAAGTGTTGGTCGATTAAAACTGAAGAAAAATAACACAAATAATAGTAAATATTATATTGAATTATACTAATTCAGTCTATTGGTCATTGTCATTGGAATAAAAACTGTGAACAAAAACGTGATATAAATCACCCATCACATATCACAAATCAAAGACATTTTTATCAGTAATTTTTCGAAATAAAAATTATACTTTAAAACAAAACAATAACTTTGTAAACACCTCTTTTTTTTAAAAACTTTATGCCGACCGGATTTCGCTACAACCGTAGCTTTTTCAGGGCAGTATAATACTCTACTAACATTAAGTTACATGTCCAATTCCCAACCTACACTTATGCTTTTTTCTACTTCACTTGAGTCCAGCCCATTTTTTTAAATCATAATATTATCTATAGCACATATGTAACTTAATGTTAGTAGAGTATTATATTGTACTGTACATATTAACAAAAAAAATATTATACTCCTTATTAAAAGTGTAACTAAAACAACAGTTTAACGGTTGGGAAGTGTTTTTTTTAATAGTAAGGGTACGAATTAATGACACGTAATTTTCATATCAGGAAGTGAATTAAAGTTTTTAATGGTTCTAAGCAAAAATCTTACAGTTTTCATATTATTTTTTGTAATGGGATTTATGTGATACATAAAAAAATTCTAGTTTTTCATCAAACATAACTCCGAAGTCTCTAATTTTAGTAAATTTCTCCAGTTTTATATTTTCTATCTCACAGTCCTGGAGATTTGTTTACATAGAAAGTTGTTGATTCAGAATTCTTAATATTTGGAAATAAATTTTAAGTTTCACACCAATTACACAATTCATTTAGATTTAAATGTAGCTCTTTGGCAATCATCAATATATCCATTTTCTATGTAAAAAAAATGTCAACGAGAGTTTAAATATACGAAAAGTACTACTAATAGTAGCTACCTTGCGGTAAGCAACTGGAGGCGTAGAATTCTTTTCATTTTGTCATTTTTCCGCTTTTACAAAAAAATAATCTTTTACTCAGAGAGCTGGCGAACCAAATAAGCAATTTGCCAAGTATCCCTAAGGCCTTTTTGATAAGTATTTACGTGATATTTTATCAAATTTCTTCGTGAATTCTGTATGTATACGAATTTTCGACGTGATTGTTTTAATTAATGTATTATAATTTTAAGTGAAACTCCCTATTAAAATATATGTGTGAAAACAAAACTACACATGTTTCTATTTTAACTCAGATTTGGTCGTTTGGTTGGGAAATGAAGCACAGCTAAATAATTGGAAGGGATGCAAGTTTAACGAGCGAATCAGATAGCGGATGTAGCGGGTGTAAGTGCGTAGGTAAATGTTGGCAGGTTGCTCTGCATTATACAACAGACAGAGGCAGTTAGTAGTTGTTCTGGGACATCGAACCGGCCGCGGCCGGGCCTAGGCGGCTTGTACTAGACTTGTACCTGTAGCTCACTGCTCACTGCTCGCTGCTCGCTGTGTTCACTATCCTATTTGTCCCGCCAGCTAACTAAACTATCACTAGCTGACACGGTGGCGTAGCCAGGTGTTGCTTTTAGGGAGGAGTTAGGGTGCCTTTTTTAAAATAGCATGGTTACGTTGGTGTTGGTAGAGACAGGCAATGAAAGAATACATGTTGATTTACTCCGTGTCGTTAATATGATCGGTAATAATGTTGAATTCAGTCAGGGCGGTGGGCAGATAGTAGACTAAGCTGCTACCTATCTACAACGAGCCATTATTATGTTTCACAGAAATAGGTTACATTCTAAACTCAGATATGCATAATTCGCACGCAGTAGAGTTGAAACCTCCAGAAAACTAAAGTAGACAAGATTGGGGAAGCTTCGAAGCACCGCACAAAGAGGAGACCAAAAAGCCTCAAAGCATCGCACAAAGAGGAGACCGATTATACTATTTCAATCTCTTGCAGGCTAAACCCTATAATTGTATGTGTTGGTCTCTTTATAGTGTCGTTTTTTTCGTTTCATCTAGTTTCTAATCACAATGGTGCTAATGAAGTGTTCACTTAAAAAAAGTAATTTCAATTAAATTTTTACAATAATACACTACTAATATATCTTCCATCACATAGATTTTTATTTATTCAGATTATAAAGAATTCGTTAAAAATTGCGAAATCTTAATTTTTTACAAAACATGGATTTAATATAGTGCAATTACATCGATTTTTAATTCGTGTAAATGTGTAGCGTTGTCACATTTACGTAGAGTATTTACTTATTCCTGTGTTAATAATGTTAGGAGTGTTGAACTCCTAAAACCCCGCCCCCTGGCTACGTGCTACGTACTTCCCCACATCTACCTAAGTACCTACACCCATCACATTACATACTCCGCACCAAAACACGTTATTGTGGTAAGTTATCTAAATAATTATCTATATCCTTATGAGCGCCAAAAGAAACGAAATGATTATTGCCAGCAATTTTACGCATCATCTTGAAGTGGTATTAATACAGTAGGTACTAACATCAAATAAAACAATAAGGTATTTTCCCAAACTATAAAAACCGATTAAAAATATGCACTTCATATTCGTAACGATTCCAACTGGCAACTAGCTACAACGTCATTATGACGCAGAAAATGCTACTGGTGGCCGGTGTTATGCTAACAATGGCCTTTCCACTAACACACTATAGGAATCTTAAATAATAATTGTGGAAAATGTATTCGACAAATGAGAAAAACAATAAAATACCATTTCAAGGACAACACACTTATTTTAATTAAAATTAATAAATTACTTAATTTTAATCACTTAAATTGAATAAAAACCAACTACTTTTAAGTAAACCATAGAGTACGCATTGCTTACGAAACATGTTTTTCTTTAAATAATTAAAGAGGCTTAAACTAAGTACTAATTTAATTTTTTATAATAAAATACTTGTATAATTGAATTTTTTTTGAGGAGAAAAAATGAAAACACCCCGACACTCACCTAGAGAAGAGAAATAATGGTTTTCAAAGGATTCAATTTTCGGATGTATCGGTCGTGAGGCAGTACGTTGGCACAATATGGCAGTAGGCATAATACCGACTTCGGTAAAGTATTTTATAAAATAAACCACCGAATCTTATCAACTAAAGTTGTTGGTAATAAGAGAAAGCATGCTGGAATGGTTTAAGAGTTAGGTATTTAGCGGGCAAGGTTGATTTGTTCACTACTTATAATTTTGCTGCCTCGATCGGAGTACCACGGGGATCTCATTAGGGGTCCAATATTATTTTTTTCATTCATCAATGATTTTCTAAATATTTAAAAAATAAGTAAAAGTTCTTTTATTTGCCGATGATCTGAAGATATAAAAAAACATCAAAGACGATGATGATCGCACTATTTTGCAGTTGAACCCGAACAAACTATGTACGTGGTGTTCTGATAATGATTTGCAACTAAATATTGGTAAATGCCAAATTATTAGTTTTTGCAAAGCTAAAAATCCTTATTTTATGAATGGTGCTAATTTCTTCCAATATCGCAGATACGAAATCTCAGTGTTGTTTTCCACAAGAGTCTACAGTTTCACATACATATCGATGAAATTACAAGCAATTTAATGAGAATACTAGGTTTTATGTCGAGAATTGGGGCAAAATACAGCCCGTTAGTACGAAGCAGATTAGAGTACAATTCAACCATATGGTCACCGTACTACAAAGTCCATTCTCAATCATTAGAAAAGGCACAAAACCAATTCCTTCAGTACATAAATTTTAAAACGAAAATTCTAATTGAATCTATAAATTATAATAACTTACGCCCCGAAAAATAGCACATCAGTTAACACTCTTCCATAAAATGGAAGAGTGTTAACTGATGTGCTATTTTTAATTAAAATGATTAAATCTTAAATTGACTGTTGATTGTTGAAATTAATTTGCTATTTAATGTACCTTCCAGGCACACTCGTAGCAAAGATACTTTAAAATGTAACAATAACTTCAATACTACTAATTACTCAATTAATTTACCAATTTCTAGAATTCATCGCTGTGCAAATAACCAATGTGAATATATTTGGTGTTGACAATTTTGCAAGTTTCAAAAGGCAAGTAACTTCTATTTTATGTTCCGATAATTAACTTTTATTATTTTTTCTTTTCACAAAAATATATCTTACTAGTACATAACATCTTTATTTTGTTATTTATAACACTCACAAATAATGGATTCGATATACCTACATTCTAGGTTATATACATATTATAATTTTTTTCCGTCTTATTATTTTAATAATTAGATTTTGTATTGAAATTACTATATTCTTTTTCAAGTTATACTTAAATATTGTAAAATTTCAAAGTAAAAGTCTACTAGGGCGCTTATAAATAATTAAATATTTCTTTCTGGGCGTGAACAGAGCCGACTGCCGATTAGGCTTCCGCGGAAATGATAAAATTAAGTTAATCGTTCTGTACAATAGCAGTATTAAAGCTACCTCTTTTTTGAAAACTAAAATTCCTGTCCGATATTTTATCATATATGCCAACAGTTTAGTACTAGTGGGTCTAATAGTCTAACGTGAACGTGAACACTGGCGCAACAGAGAATGTATTGTTTGTTTGGATGTCTGCGGAGAACGCGGCGCGGCGTTCTTCAGACAAAGAATGCCCATTGTGCTCCCGGCCGCCGACCATTGTGCGCGATGCTCCAGAGCTAATTTCCGATTTCACTACCTTCGTATTTTCCAGCCGCGGGTGGACTCGGCCCCTGTCCGATAGCGGTAGCAGCTAGCAGGTAGCAGGTAGAGCAGGAGAGGCCACTCAATCATCCTTTTCAGTTCGGCTCACCATATATTCACAGGAATGTGTCAAAAGTGATTACTTTCCCGATAAACTGAGAAAACTTATTGCCCAGGGGGTCGAGCACACAGAAATCGATAGCTTTGCAATATCGGATCGATAGGTAGATTTTATATCGATATACGGAGCACGATTTCACTGTTTACAGACGAACTGACATTGACAGGAAATTAATAAGAAATCGATGTATGCTGGCAACATCGACCAAGTGTGCTGGCAACTACGGATCTGTCCCCGAATTCACATTCCGAAACGTCAAACGCACAATCAATTACGTGAAAATATTAACAAATATGCATTGGCAGTTCACATTTACACTAAACGGAAGTTAATTATTCAATGAGATTTTTAGTCATATTTCAAATATTTTCGTTTCTCAAAGATCGAACAGAATAATTTGGTTGCGTCCTAGATGCATTATTTAAGTATTACTATTTTAGATTAAACTTGGTAGAATTCCAATTGTAATAAAACATATATAAAACTTATTTCCACTAAATTAATATTGACCGTAACCGGTTTTAGCTTGTTAAAGCTACCTTCAGACTTCAGACTAGTACAAATCATTCTTAATCTACACTTTATATATATGACTTATTATGTCTACTGCTAATAGCCAAATAACTAAAAATCCTATAGAAAAGACGATCTGGCAACAAATATGGAAAAACAATATAAATTGAATAAAATCCTTGTTGACTACCCTCTTTCCTCGCTCCCATATGTTATGTATATAAAGTGTGGATTAAAAATTATGTAACAATTATTATGAATTATTATTAGTCTGAAGATGTTTTATATGTGTTTTTTTTATATTATCATTATTCAAGAGCGTATAACCAGAGAAAACCAGAAATATGTGATTTTTAAATCAGTGTTTAGACGTATTGACTCTATAATATATAATAAATTGATTTCGAAAGATTGTTATTTTATTTAGTAAACGTATGTTTTAAATTTTGAGAAAAAATGTTTATTTTTAGCATAATAAAGTTATACCATAGGTCGTTGGCAGGTTTGTTAAATTTTCAAAAAAGATTTTGTATAATACAACACCCATTTCAAATCATATAATCATGCAGTAAAATAAATCAATACATTATCTGGTAAACGTATGTTACAGAATTTTAATTTTAGTTTAAAAAAAATCTAGTCTGAAGATGTAATATATGTGTTTTTTATATATTTGTATATGGATCGCGTTTACGTCTTTTTTTAATTCTAAGAGATCGATTGTGCAATTCATTCAAATTAATAAGCCAGTAATTTTACAGAACAATCGACATTATTAAAAAATATGTGTATTTTGACAATTAACCGAAACTTAACAGATACCACGAAGGCCACGCTAAAATTTATCAATAATCTTTTTGAATATCTCTTAACAATAGTTGACCGTGCTCGCAAATATTGATAACAAAATGGATAACAGATTTGGTCAATACCGTATTTTTATGGGGTTTTATCGATCGTCCATGCTATACCACCAAGTAGGCAGCTATGCTCACTTTACCGTTGCTTTATATTTATTATTTGAAAATGATTATCTAAAAACGGTTTATGTTAGAAATGGGAAGAAAATAAAGAAAACAGCTTCGGAAAATATGAAGGCGCAACTCGCAGCTGGTCCCGGGACGTCTTGTCTCGAGACCTGTGTACCGCCCCCACCACACAGCGCCCCCACCCGGGGCGGTGGACGGGACTGTGTGCGGTATTGCGCCTACTTTACGGAAGAGAATCCTGTGCCGGAAAAATCGGGTTCCAATTTCAAAAGGAATCCAAGATACATTATTATCTATTTAAATTACACGGCGAGGCTTAGGGCTTTGTTGAAATTCCGCCTCTTGTTTTTCAAGGAATGTTTTGTTTCATCCGCGTAACGGGAACTCCAGCAAGTATAAACATCTTGTTTTGTTTTCGGTTTTGAAGAAACGGCTTTATTTTTCCCCTCCTCAAATCCTAACCAATTATTACCAACTTTCTTTGTTTCCAATTTTTATATCAAAATAAAGTACAATATTTTAATAGGTAGCATTTCGGGTAGGAAGATGTCCTTATCAATCGTGTTTTGTGATTACTGTACGGAAATCCCAGCTGGCTTAAACTATCCGGGATTTGGTATCTCGAATTTAGGGTGTAAGGGAGAAGGAAGTGTGAAGTGAGGAGATGATAAAGAGGAAGGAATCACTATTTCAAATAATGTTGCCATTCTAAAATAATATATAGTCATTCAGAATCCTGAGAGAAATTTCTACAACAGATTGATTGATGGATAACACGATGGTAAAATTAAATAAATTATATCGGGTGAATTGAACAGAGGCCACAACAAAGGCAATATTAACGAATCTCAATCGAAAATCTGAAAACAGAAAAATTAGAAAAAGATAGGTCACCCTATCCTATTTGGTCATATTTAACTGTGCCATACTTATAAATTATACATTCGGAATAAGCGTATGGTGGTCTTTATATTTTTTTTACCAATAATTATTTTCTTGTTATGAAAATGAGCTGGAAAACCATGATATGGAATTCAAAAAAAAATACACAAATCATATGTAGATATACTTATATTCAAGGGACAAATTACATCAAAACACTTTTCTGATTTTTAAAACCTTCAATGATCTTAGAAAATTAAACTCAAAACAGGAGCATGATTGTACTCGTACGAGTAATTAAGGATCTAATTGTTTGCTTTTAATTAAATCATCTCTGGTTCCATCCATCCAATATCGTGGCGTGTTTATATTCTTCACATCGTCAATATTATTATCGAAATAATGGTCGTCATTAAATATTAACTTCTAAACTCATCAAATAATATCAAGTATTTCTTATTAGGTAACTTATCCACTCACCACGATCGATTAATAAATGTTACAAGACAATATTAGTACCTAAGAACTCTCAAACGAAAATTTGAAAGCGAACAATCAGTAAAAGATGCGGTGAATTGAGCCCTGGACTCAATTCATAGATCTAAAAATTTAAATATTTATCCAATACACTATCTAGGTTGCATTTAGTTTGGGAAGAATCTTGCAACCATACATACTAGCGAGCGTATTCAATATCTGCTAGTGAACTCGCTCAGTGTAATCATATTACTAGCTAACTAGCAGATTTTACACTGCAGGAGTTTACTATCAGATATTGAATACGCCGGCTAGAGGGTATACATAAAGATAGCAGCCAGCAAAACTATGCGTTAAGAGGCCGCTCTCCGAAATTCTACCGATTTCTTGCAAACCTCCCTTAAACATTTGTTAAAACAAAAAAAAAATGTTATTGTAAACTCGCTTAATGTAATAGAGGGTATACATAAAGATAACAGCCAGCAAAACTATGCGTTAAGAGGTCGCTCTCCGAAATTCTACCGATTTCATGCAAACTTCCCTTAAACATTTGTTAAAAACATATATCTCTACATTGCCCATGCCGAAACGCAAATTATATGAAATTCCCTCGATAGAAAAAAATCGCAAAGTATGCTCCAATTTTGTTTCCGTTATTTTACAAGTTATATGTATGAAAAAAATGCACAGTGTTTCATTAAATACTGTTTTAGACAGCCCCCAAGAGATTTTTGCTCTATTTCAAACGAGTCGTGTTTTATTAAAGATTTTCGCATTTTTGCATCGATTTTGGCGCTGTAAATGTTAGAGCTCTCCTCTAACATTGATAATTTCGTATCTCTCCATTTTCTTCTTTTTGGGGCCGGTAACGGAGCCTTAAAAATGGAGAAAATGTTGTACCTTGTAGTCGAAGCATGATACAGTTCAATATGACTGAAGGGATAGAGTTGAGTTAGTTCAGTGGTTAGAAAAGGTCCCCGGCAAGGCTAAGATCCTGATTTCAATTCTCAGATGCGACTGCAGGAGCCTAGGAGCCAGGATGCTGATAATAATGTTAAACAACGAATACCCCAAAAGATGTATTTCTCGAAATTGATTAGTGACATTAACACCCTTTTGAAAGCAGTACAAAATCAATCTCTTAAATTTTGATGGGTTATTTGATATTTAGTGTGGAGTTTATTTATTTAATAAAGCAGCGAAGGTAAATGTCGTCTCTCTCCCTCTAGCACTTAGAGATAATGTATAAAAGAATGAACCTTAATATCCTAATAACTCTGAAGAATACGAACCATCAAAACTCCAACAAGACGGATGATCGCATCGAAGGAAAAGGCGCCATGACATATCACTTATACAAATTGGGTGATTTACCTAATGGCACAATTACCGATCGACAGATGTTAACAATGGAGAATACTTTTGTTGTGGGCACGGCACAAAGCAACAATCTGTGTAATGGCAACCGCAACTTCTACTAAATCAAATGTTTGCCTATAACAGTCGGGTGGTTGGGTCGGCGCACTCCCTACTCGCGGATTGGCCGTTATCCGTTAGCCGTTCGCCGTTAGCCGTTAGCTGTTGTTATCCCAGTGATTCCCAAAGTGATGAGCGATGAAGATGCGGTGAAGAGTGCGGCAAGGGCAATAAGGAGGCGCTGCTCTCACGAAATAAATAAGAACACAAAAAATACCCTGTGGATTTGTTCCGTGATCCAAATATGTGCCCAATCGGGGCTCGAATTTCCATTAACCAAACGAAACCGTGTTTACGAAATTCTAATGGGACGACAGATCTACGATGTTAGGTGTTTGTTAGTGAGACAGAGCGCTGGTCTATTTAACTAAACATTTACGGCCTTACCAAAAAAATCCGTGAAAATTTTATTCAATTGATAAACGGCCGCGGATGTGAAAACATCACTAATTAAAAAATTGTTCATGGAAAAAAATACACACTGTTTGCACATCCTGGAAGGGTATTTCATCTTTGTTTTAATGATGATGTTTGAACGAAATTTTAAATTTTCAAAAGTATTTTGAATTTTCTATATATTTCTTATTTTTAAAGGTCTTGTAAAAACAAATACCATTTAAAAAAAAAAAACAGATACAATTACCTTTTAGATTTGTGTATTTGAAATACACTTTAGTTTTAAAAAACTGCCATATTTGAAGATTCAAATACAGAAAAAATGGGAAAAAAAAAATTCTTACCAAAACATTTTTGATGAAAGTGTACAGAAATTAAAAAAAAAACACAAAATTTGTGATGTAAAACCACACAAATAACACGGAAAATATATTAATTATATGAATAGAATAGTGAATTGGTCACTATAATAGAAATCATTTAGTAAAATCTCAATATTTACATAAAACATTCCCGTCATGCATGAAAACCAACAGCTATTTTTTGCGCGGGCAAGAGAGTACAAATTTCCAGGCGCGACGCCATCACTATCTAGCGGCTATGAATGAAAACAAAATTTTGAAAAATTGCAGTGTTGCCAAATTTAAAACGTGTTTTAGAGTGAAATTCGTTTTTAATAATATTTCGTGTTTAAGTGTAAATTTGTTTTATTGATGTTGCTGCAAAAACACAAGTTATCGATCGTGCTGTGTTTTTTTTAGTAAGGCTGTTAATAAATAAGTTTAATGTACTTAAATCCCGGTGATTAATATTACTTGATAAAATAAAATACTGTTTTGTTTAACCACTCAGCAACATAAGCAGATTTACACGTTAATATGCCAACATCAGTTAAGTACAATAAGCGTGTTTACACGTCAACGCGTATGTTTATACAGAAATCGTCATAACTCCGTTATTGTTCTAGTGACATCCCTAAAACGAAAAGGAGAAGCTCCATAATAAATCAAGCTACCCATCACTATTCAAGATGTCCATAGAAATAGATAAAAAAAATCTTTTCTGTCAGATGCATGATAGACCGCCAAATTGCCTATCCACTGTTCGGCATCGTTATTTTTTTTATTAAATATTCTTGTATGAAATGATAAAAAAGCGAGGTGACCAAATTGTTTATTATACATTTATAAGATAGACTAAATATTGTCTTTTATATAATCCGTGATTTTAGTACCGTTTTCACATAAAAACATCACGTGAGTAATTTTTTCATTTTTTTTATGTTTGCATTCTAAATTTTAATGTTTAAAAATGTTAATATTTATTTATAACATAACAATTTAAGAGCTTATTTCATATCCTTTCAAAAACAGTTTTTAGTATTCGGCTAAGTTCGGAAATGTTTCATTTATAGAGCTTTAATTGTGAAGCGGAAATAACATAAAGTTTTCGTAAATCTGACATGTCGTTTAAGACGTAAAAGGTGCATATTCGCGATGTATCGAAGTGGTTAAAACCACGAGTTTTATTAATTTTTTGAACCGACCGGTTTCGCTTTACTCAAGCATCATCAGGGTACAAATTAATACTGTACCCTGATGATGCTTAAGTAAAGCGAAACCGGTCGGTTAAAAAAATTAATAAAACTCGTGGTTTTAAACAAAACAGTATTTTATTTTATTAAATATGTCAAACCACAAAGTGATTGCTTTCTACAATAATATTACTTGAGTTGTATTCGGAAACTCCAAAATAATGTCGGGGTTCATTGAGATAAATAGTTGCTTTATTTAACCACTGGAGCGGTCGATTGCTCTAGATTTTTCAAAAGGTCATTTTTTTTAATTTTTCGCCAACATTAAAAAAATCATACCTTCGAATTTTAACATGGAAAAAATAAAATCTTGTTATAGTGCTTTATAGCCAATTAATTAGCCTGTATTTTACCTTTTTTTCATATTTGTAGGATTTATAAAAAAAATATTAAGTTTATAAGTGTTTTTTTACTTGAAACTGCCGTGAGGAATTCTTATTCGAGCCAACATAGAATATTTTTCATTTCTGTATATTGTCTGTGGTATACTTGATAATGAAAGGTGCAAATCTATGAAAAAAGCACTTAATTTTATCAGTAAACAGCTGATCATAAATTCGGCGGGAAAAAAATATTTTTAACATCATTCTAAAATAGTCAACGAAGCTTAGATTTGCGACATCTATGGTCATAATAGATAAAGCATTTCAATAGCTTCGTTTTAAAATAAATGACTGGCCAAAGAAATATTTTAAATAATTGCAAATAAATGTTTTACGAATGACAGAAAAATTTGGTCCATTTTTGGACCGCTATCAATCGCAGAAAAATAAAAAAGGTCCATTTTAGGACTAAAATTTCTCATAGTGGTTTGGTATCGTAAAGACCGGACGTCCTTTCTCTATGAGGTTCTAAGTTATTCTGCGGCTGGAGGCGTAATAAAGTTAGGGAAAAGCCATCTTTAATTTGCTTTCGGTTGTTACCAAAACACGAACGACGATATATGATACTGTTATAAGTTACTACTTAACTGACATCTGTTGATACACCACAAAATTACACATAACTATTTGTACTAATAACATCTGTTGAAGGATACTGAAGGATGCTATTTACCATTGTAAGAAAAGTATAGGTAAATATCTGAAAGGGGGCGGTGATCCAACACAGTTTGGGAAGCACCGAGTTAGCCATTGACCGCAGGAGCCAGGCATATAGGGATAAGAGCGCTACATTCAGTTTCAATCTATCGCCCCTACTTAATATTACCTCCCTAAAATAGGTTAGACGCAGAATTTAGATCAACACGTAATCTGTACTAAAACTAAACTTGCCCACAAGGGCGCTTTCGTTAGAGGGCGATCATCATTCCACCGAGAATTGATTGTAATTATAGAACCGTTCACAGATTCACGCTCGGCGAAGCACCTATTCATATTTTTTGTTTTAGAAATTAAAAACCGTGATTCAGAATCTAAAGGTTACGACTTTGGCTATATTCATAATGTAACCTTCGTGTCCACCCTCCTTACTCCTGGCGGTGGGCGGCCTCGCCACTCGCCACATTTGTACATTACACATGCGCCGAAATACCGAATAAGTCTCATACCTCTCGGTAATGTATTACAACATACCCTATATACGTATATACGAGTATATGTATATTATAATTCCACACAACATTTCTATTGAATCGGCCTGGGAGTTATATTTAATCTAGCTCCAATTAATGCGGTATACCCTTCTGTCAAGGAGGTTTCTCGGAATATTCACTCCTTTGAATGTTAGCATTCAGGTATTCAATTTAGTAATTAGAGTTTTTATTAATTATTATTGTTTACTCGGAGCTAATGCCTCGAGACTATCTAGATGTGTGTAATGTTCTTCAATCCCAATGATTGAGATTACTTGAAATGTGTTCGGAAAACTCCAATAAAGATCGAAAGATTACATATTGGATGCTGTAATGTTGGGTATTATTTACACTCAAAACTATGAGTTCTGTGTTGGACTTTTCAATAATTATACTTCCCAATTACGTCCTCACGAAGTTTACCTAAATTTCTCTAAATAAACAATAACATTTTTAATCTCTAGTGACCTTCCAAGTAAGTATGGTCCTGTATATTTTCTGCCTGTACAGTACATTTTTACGCAGCATCGCGTTCATTGGTTAAATAATATAGTTTCATATAGTTTGTCTAGTTTGTAGTTAGAATTAAGATTGTAGAAATCTGTTTTTAGTTTGCACAGCGCCCTTCAGGTGATCTTTCACAAAAAACGGTGCTATACAAGTCATACAAATATCTAATCTAATCTAACACACTATATAAAGAGGTAATATTTGTTTGTTTGTTTGTTTGTTTGTTTGTGTGTTTGTTTGCATCGAATAGGCTCCGAAACTACTGAACCGATTTGAAAAATTCTTTCGCTGTTGGAAAGCTACACTATCCCTGGGTGACATAGGCTATATTATATTTAAAAAAAAAATAGGCATCCTTACTAAAACTTCAATAATGTAACCCAGGGTGTAAAAAAATTACCTAAAATATTCTTTAAATCGCGTGCGCTGCAAAAACTATTGATGATAGAATAAAATAATGTACTACGACTTTATAGAACACATCATTATTTACAAAAAAGTTCGCAACAGCATATGTCTAACTATTATGGTTATGCCACAATAAGTATTCTTTTATTTTAAAATTTTAATTAATATGTCGCCGCTTGAAAAGGCTCTTTATTTGTATCTTGGTTTTAATCCTTATCAAAATAAATTACTTCATATTCAAGACACCTTCAATACCTTTATTTAACTTTTTGAATTTTTCAATTCGGATATTTAATTAGAAAGATATCACGATTTTAAAAATATTAGTATTAGAAAAAAGTTTCGGCAACGGGTCGCGCGGGAGAGGAGTCAAGAAATGCAGTGCCAGGGGGGTTGGCGGGACGGGAGAGCGGGAGAGCGGTGGCGGGGAAGGTGGAAGTGGAACGCTGGAGGGGAACGCACGGGAAAGGACATGTAAGGAGTAACATTTTATTTATTTGAATATGGAATGTATAAAAGAAAGTCCAAAAAACGTGCAGCTCGCAAAAACTCAGAAACGAGTCCCGATTCCATCAAGGGAGTTATATGGTGTGGTAGATCTCTATCCCCCCTAGGGAATAAGGGTATCCGTTTTTACCTAAAGGCCGTGCTTTTAAAGATATAAGGGCTGAAAATTTCGCCCTCTTGAAATTTCTAGAACAGTCTTCCGGAAAGTTCTAGAAGGTTCCATAGAGCTGTAGAAAGTTGTAGAAGGAGTGGAATGATCAGGGATAGGAAATCGGGAACATCATTGTGCAACATTCCAGAACACTATCTTATTGTCCTGAGCGAAGCCGGGTAACCCAGCTAGTTATTTTATAGTTATTAACTTTAAGTTCTTGATAACAAACTGGTTTATTATGTCCGTGACCGTAGATTGGTCAATGGTCAGTACCCCTGGCTATTGACCAATCGATAGAAGCACTTTATCTGCTGGCATCTGACGGCATCACTTAAAGGCCTTTTCAATATATTACAGATGCTCTAGTTATTATGAAACCAGAGAACCCAGCTGTCTATCGTGTATTATTTGATACGAACGACGAGAGTTGCCACTCTTCTAAAGAATTACTTAACTGACATCTTTGTTGAGACACGTCAAAATTACGTATATGATGTTGAAACTATCTGTATAATCCTCTATACCGCAATTTTATTTCTACAATAGTAATTCTCAACAAATTTCATAACGCGGACGGTGAAAATGTTGGGATTGTAACTAAATATTCCAGGGAGCAGCGGATCAGGGCGGAGTTAAATCACAAATAATTTAAAATAAAACAATAACTTTGTAAACACCACTTTTATTTTTATACTTTATGCCGACCGGGTTTCGCTACAACCGTAGCTTCTTCAGGGCAGTACAATCTCTACTGTAGAGTAGAGATTGTACTGCCCTGAAGAAGCTACGGTTGTAGCGAAACCCGGTCGGCATAAAGTATAAAAATAAAAGTGGTGTTTACAAAGTTATTGTTTTATTTTAAATTATAATGTCACATCACAAAGTAACTGCTTCATATGAACAAATAAATCACAAATAGTTTATCATTCCGAGTGAAGGTATTGGCACGTTGAGAAGTGTGGAGCCAATCGCCCAAAGTGCTCGGTTTCTGCGGCAGCTCTCACTTTGGGGGGGGGGGGGGATTGTTATGCACCTTGTTACCGGCTCTGTATCTGTACATCCCGAGCTACGGGAGATCGCCTAGCTTATTATTGCATTCACTTTGATTTAGTTCACAGATTTGGACCTTTAAAGCTCATAACAGAAGCCCTAGACAAAGATGATAAATGTCTGGCAATATTTCTGGACTTAGCTAAGGCATTTGACACAGTCTCTCGTCCAATCCTCCTAGCTAAACTACAGAAAATCGGAATAAAGAATAAGGCATTTGAATGGTTCAAATCTTACCTAACAGACAGAAAGCAATGTATTAAGTTACCATCACACAAATCTTCTCAACCTATCATAATCAATTTTGGTGTACCACAAGGCATTGTACTCGGTCCAATACTTTTTCTCATATACATTAATGATTTATGTAGATTAAAAATTGATGGCAACATAATCACCTTTGCCGATGATACTGCCCTAGTACTAAAAAGTAAAACATGGGTAGAAATTTTTTATAAAGCAGAACTAATTTTGCAAAATGTTAAACAATGGCTGGATGATAATTTACTAACGCTAAATATAACTAAAACAAAATACCTAACATTCAGTACAAACAATCCAAGTCAACCATCAAGTAATCATGTACTAAAAATACATTCTTGTAGTGATATATCCAGCTGTCTATGCAATCCATTGGAAAGAGTAGATTCCATTAGATACTTAGGCGTAATAATTGATAATAAACTTAGATGGGAAGATCATGTAATTAATGTCACAAGCCGTATACGGAAACTGGCATATATCTTTAGATCATTGCGCATTACTAAAAAAATACACTGAGAACAGTATATTTTTCCCTGTGTCAATCAATTTTATCATACGGCATAATTGTCTGGGAAGGATGCTCTAAAACTGTATTAGATCCATTAATGAAAGCCCAAAAATTGATAATACGCACTATTTATAAAGTACATTATATACACCCCACGAAAGACCTTTTTAAAGACTTTAAAGTTCTTAATATAAAATCCACATAAACAGGCATTCGCCTAGTATGGTGATTTAATAAATCTGTTCTATGGAAATGTCAAATATATGTAACATGTATTATATAAATAAATAAATAAATTGTCTGTAAATACGTTGAACAAGGAGAACAGAATATTTGATCTCAATTTAATTTCATTAATTTAATATTTAAAAATATAGAAGCTTTAATAATGACTGAACGACGTTAAAATCTTTTTCGATCGACCAGTCCATGGTGATTGAAGGTTTGGATTCCCCGGAGGTCCAGCATGTTCGGGTGAGTTAACTTTTGATGGTGTTCTTAATACACCAGCCACGTTAAATGAATATTCGGTGAACTTATTTTATTTATTTAAAAACAGTACATGTGGGTAATTACAGTTTCTTTTGGAGAATCTAGCAACTATAGGGACGTGTAGTCCCTTTAATGATAAGTCGAAGATAAGCGTTCGTTAGAAGTCGGTGGTCTCTTTTATAGCAGCAGACGGCCGGGTCCGTTGTAGCTGATAACGTTCATGGGTTTGGTTTGTTATGTTCAGATTAGGTGCAGCACCGGATGAGTAGTTCGTTCGGTGCTGTCTTCAGGTCTGGATTAGGTGACAAGTGCGATCGATAAACCCCTATATAAATACCATGTTGACTAAATTGTATGGTGTGTTATGAATATATACGATCACGGTCAACAATTGGTAAGAGATATTCCGACCGACGCGACGATGGATAAATTTTAGCCCGGTCTCTACAGAATCAGATAAGTTTCGGTTTACTGTCAATATAAGAATTTATTTGGATAATATTGTTTGATATTCAAAATTATTGGCTTTTTAATGAACGGAGTACAACTAACGATGCTCTTAGAATTATGTAAAAACGATACGTATAAGCGATCGATAGATTTAAATAATTTAATTTATTCCAATCGATCTCAAGAATTCTCAATCGAAAGTGGTATAAATATAACTAAAGACATCGTTAAGTCATTAGCCCTAGTTTAGTGTCAACAAGTACCTACATGCGTACTACTAATGAACATTTAGTTGGGTATTTCAATTCAACACTGCCAATTTATTTTTACGTTGACGTTTTGGTGAGTCCATTCAAACGAAATACCTCCGATATACAGTGACAGCATATAAGGATTTCTAATTTATCTCTTGTCAAAATCGGTTCGGCTGTCAACGGTGAAATCGTGCTAGGAATATCAATATAAAAGCATAGGAAGTTACGCATATCGATCAAATATTTTAAAGTTATCGATTTCCTTTATTATTTTATTTGAATTAAATTTAATAATGTTGTTATTACGTTCTGCGAGCATTTTAGTTTTTGAAGTAAAACTTCTGTACGCACGCTTGACTTGGGCAGTAAGCTAGCGAATGCGTAATGAGAACGTTGCGAAAAGCAAGACGAACGCTTCGTATATCACTGTAGGAGCAAGAGAGAGCAGTGCGCGCGCACATTTTCTTTCTCTCTTCCTATCATATAGATAGAGCAGAAGTTTTACTTCAGTTGTGTGGTCTAAAGTACACTCGTTTTTTTGTGACAGCTTTTTCAGCTTAGACCTTTAACCGAAAAGATTAAATTTGCTTGAATTTGAAGAAATCAATAAACGAACGAGTGACCCTAATGTAACGCTAATTTATAAAGTAAATAAAATGATCTGTTCCCCACTTCTAAGTATGTTTACAAAGTCTAAACAATATAACGCATTTTAATAGGTAATGTAATTATCAAACAATTAAGAATATATTAACATTTAGTTCGGGGAAAATAGATTTCGAAGTACCCCACATAATAGAGTATAATATACTCTTTTAATTATTGTATCAGTAAATTGGTTTAACGGGTGAAAATGAATTATGACACCTTCAAAAATTTTAATTTAGAATCTTTTAAATAAGTCATCTCAAAGTGGTTTAAACACAATTTTAAATTGGCATCGTAAGCCGAAAAAGATGACGCAAAAGTAAAAAAAAATTAAATACTTCAGAACTTAATATTAAAATCGTTATTAATTTCATTTAAATTAAATTCAAAAAAATAAATTTTATGGAGTTCTTCGAATTAAACACAAACACCGTTAATAAATTATCGATTTCCTTGTGCTAGAGCCCCTTTGGTATACACTGTGTAGTAGTTAATAGTATATATATATTCCTAGTATATCTTCCTGCATTTGAAATTGATTGAAAATGTGAATAATCTGTGAGAGCTGTCAGGAAGCGCATATTTGAAATAAAATCCCATAATGTGTGATTGGCTTAGCCCCGATTTGAAATTGGAAAGTGGTGCCAATCCTAGCAGTGCAAAATGAAAATGAAATGCCGATCAAGGCGAACTCCTATCTCCATCTCCTAGTTCCTAGCTCCTAGCTCCTCGCTCCTAGCTCCTCGGAGACTGCATTATTAAAAAGGCTTGGTTTATTTTAATTTACGGATGAGAACCGGCCGCGGTGAGGACGGAGGACGGAGGGCGGAGGGTGGATGGACATAATACTGTGGGATCCCTGATAAACTTTATTGTGTAATACCACCTTCGCACTACGGTGCCTTAATAACAAAGACACACTAGTGCTAAACCGATATTTATGAATGAATTTTTGTGATTGCAAATTACAAATTTGGAATTAAAAAAAGGTTTCAGCATTATTTCTTTTTAAAGAAGAGCCGATAAAATAATACAAAGACTAGGTATGTTGTTGTTGTCTGAAATACCTTTTTTAAATATTTTTATTATTATAAAATTGAACTCGGAAAGCTATTCCACAAAAAAATTCACGAAATATTGATGTTTTCGACTAGCAAGTGGTCTCTTTTGATTCAGCACTAATGAAAATATTTTAAACGATATCTCACTCGACTAGTTTCTGAACATGTATTTTTAAAATATTACCCCTTCTTCCATAAGGGTGTCCAACACGTTTTTGGGCAGACTCCGCAGATTTAAATTTATAGTTGGCACATGCATGATCAAGTCAATAATCAATCTTCAAACCACTCCAAAATGAACAAGGAAAAGAAAACACAAAAGGAATACAAAACAAATACTAATAAAATGAC
Source organism: Limnephilus lunatus (assembly GCA_917563855.2). Taxonomy (NCBI): domain Eukaryota; kingdom Metazoa; phylum Arthropoda; class Insecta; order Trichoptera; family Limnephilidae; genus Limnephilus; species Limnephilus lunatus. The sequence continues at coordinate 63,393,320 of OU830604.1, forward strand.
CTAATGTATAGTAAAAGGTGCACTGGAATTCAACAACTAAAATATTTAAAAAAATATATCCTTCTCATTAATATTAATAAGAAAAGTGTTTCGTAGTCTCTCCACTCTTGTCTACTTTAGTTTTCAGCACATTCCGGTTTTGATAAAAACTATATACTTTTGAATATAGCTATAACTTTGTGGTAATCCATTATAGGTTGGAGGTCTTATGAATTACTATATAAGTGTATGTGGGCTTGCGATATGTATACTAAAATCAATTTTATTATTTATAACGAAAAAAGTTAAATCCAAAAAGTTTAATGTTTCATTGCATATTTCTATCTATTAGAATCAAAGAACATTTAAGGTGTCTTAATAATAATAATTTTTCTTGTTCGCTAACCGCTAACCGCTGAGTTCGCTAACCATATCATTGAAAATAACCATAGTTTTGAAAAAAATACGGGGATAAATATTCTGGAAATTAACCACAAAGGAAAACGCTTAGATAATTAAGAAGCTTTGGAAATAAAATAATCTCTTAAAAATAATAAATCCTTTATAAACAAACAAAAAAATTACCTTATAGCCCAATCATGGATATGTTCCCCCACCCCAAATCTTAAATAATCCCAAGCCACGCCTCCACCCCTACCACAACACTTTGTAATAATATATTGTACCCACCCACTATTTTTTAATTGTCAAATGAGTATACGTTTGCCCTGAGGAAGGAACTGTCGTTCCGAAACGGGTCGGCTTCAAACAAATATACAAGTGGTTCAAACAAAATAACATTGTTTCATTTATTGATAATACATATGTTTTAAGTTAACATATATTTTTTTTAATACAAATCGAAGTACAGTATAATTTACCGTTTTCCAAATAACTTTCCGATTATTTTCGGAAGTAGAGATTATTTGATTAAAAATTAAAGTTGTAAATTTATTTTTATATTTTCAGAGAAAATATTTGCTTTTTCATTGTGAGATTTAAGGCTCAGTTCCCGGCCCGAAAAAGAAGAAGATGGAGAGATATGAAATTACGAATGTTAGAAGAGCGCGCCAACATTTACAGCGATAAAATTGATGCAAAAATCATGAAAATCTTTAATAAAACACGACTCGTTAAAAATAGAGCAAAAATCTCACGATAATTGTCTTTAATTTTATTTAAAGAAACGCTGTGAATTTTTTCATACATATAACTTGTAAAATAACCGAAACAAACGTGTTAATAATCATTTTTGGAGCATACTTAGCGATTTTTTTCTATCGAGGGAATTTTATATAATTTGAGTTTCGGCGCGATAAATGTCTAGATATTATCTTCAAGAATAACATATATTTTTTTAAGAGCTAAAACTCTTCAAATGTTTAAGGGAGGCTTGCAAGAAATCGGTTGAAATTCGGAGAACCGCCTCTTAATTGTATTTAGTAGTTCTCTTATTGATTTAATAAGCCCGCTAGTGATCCAAGGTCTTATAGACCAATACTTTTTTTTGTAAACATACTTGAAAATTTTGGAAATCGTCGGATTGCAATATTGTATACCAAGTTTATGCTTTGAAATTTTGGAAATCGTTGGAATGCAATAATGTATACCAAGTTTATGCTTTGAAATTTTGGAAATCGTTGGATTGCAATATTGTATACCAAGTTTATGCTTTGAAATTTTGGAAATCGTTGGATTGCAATATTGTATACCAAGTTTATGCTTTGAAATTTTGGAAATCGTTGGATTGCAATAATGTATACAGGGTTTATGCTTTGAAATTTTGGAAATCGTTGGATTGCAATAATGTATACCAAGTTTATGCTTTGAAATTTTGGAAATCGTTGGATTGCAATATTGTATACCAAGTTTATGCTTTGAAATTTTGGAAATCGTTGGATTGCAATATTGTATACCAAGTTTATGCTTTGAAATTTTGGAAATCGTTGGATTGCAATAATGTATACCAAGTTTATGCTTTGAAATTTTGGAAATCGTTGGATTGCAATATTGTATACCAAGTTTATGCTTTGAAATTTTGGAAATCGTTGGATTGCAATAATGTATACCAAGTTTATGCTTTGAAATTTTGGAAATCGTTGGATTGCAATATTGTATACCAAGTTTATGCTTTGAAATTTTGGAAATCGTTGGATTGCAATAATGTATACCAAGTTTATGCTTTGAAATTTTGGAAATCGTTGGATTGCAATATTGTATACCAAGTTTATGCTTTGAAATTTTGGAAATCGTTGGATTGCAATATTGTATACCAAGTTTATGCTTTGAAATTTTGGAAATCGTTGGATTGCAATAATGTATACAGGGTTTATGCTTTGAAATTTTGGAAATCGTTGGATTGCAATAATGTATACCAAGTTTATGCTTTGAAATTTTGGAAATCGTTGGATTGCAATATTGTATACCAAGTTTATGCTTTGAAATTTTGGAAATCGTTGGATTGCAATAATGTATACAGGGTTTATGCTTTGAAATTTTGGAAATCGTTGGATTGCAATAATGTATACCAAGTTTATGCTTTGAAATTTTGGAAATCGTTGGATTGCAATATTGTATACCAAGTTTATGCTTTGAAATTTTGGAAATCGTTGGATTGCAATATTGTATACTAAGTTTATGCTTTGAAATTTTGGAAATCGTTGGATTGCAATAATGTATACCAAGTTTATGCTTTGAAATTTTGGAAATCGTTGGATTGCAATATTGTATACCAAGTTTATGCTTTGAAATTTTGGAAATCGTTGGATTGCAATATTGTATACCAAGTTTATGCTTTGAAATTTTGGAAATCGTTGGATTGCAATATTGTATACCAAGTTTATGCTTTGAAATTTTGGAAATCGTTGGATTGCAATATTGTATACCAAGTTTATGCTTTCAATTTTTCCTCTAAAATGTCAATATTTAGGATTTTTTAAATGTTAATGAAATATTTATTTGTTCATATGAAGCAGTTACTTTGTGATGTCGTACTGCCGTGAAGAAGCTACGGTTGTAGCGAAACCCGGTCGGCATAAAGTATACAAAATAAAAGTGGTGTTTACAAAGTTATTGTTTTATTTTAAAAGAAATATTTATTTCTGATTTAATTTCGTAACCATGTAGAAATATGTAAGTTTGTTGGTCAGTAATATTCGGTTGCCAAGCCATGGTTTTCATTTTATGAAGGTTTTGTGATTTTATGTTTACCCAAATTTGATCTAAATAGTTGGATTTTTGCCCAAAAATATACTCTTTGTTTATAAATTATTTAAAATTTAATTCGGTAATACAATTTAACTACTCATTTTTGAAAATATTTTCGGAACTTTCATTAACTTTAATGTTAAAATCACCTGCAATGAAAGAGTATCTGTTATTTTTAACAATTAATAACATGTTTTTTCATTTCGTTTATAAATAATGAAATATTGAATTTGGGCATTTTGTAAATGTAAAAAACATATTTATCGGGTTTTATTTCGATTTGAATTAGAAATATTCGGTGTTCTAAAATCGTAACAATTCTGAATTTGGTGTGAATGAATAGATACTCCTCAATTTAGAATTTGGGAGGCGGGTATGCGTACCGTCACCCCGGGAACCATTTATTGGATACCAACACCTCTGCCAAGTCACCCCAAGTGACTTAGCAGGGGTGCCCGGGTTCATGGGGTAAGGTTTCATCTTGGCGGTGGATGCGTCTGCCCGCCAACCATGTGGCAAGCCGGATAGGGAGAGACTCGTTGAGGGAAATCTTTTAACCTTTCCAGCAGGACTCTCTCCGAAATTGCTTTGCACCGCAGTGTTAAAGATAGATTCATACGTCCGTTACTCTTGGATACACCGACCCCATATTTCAACCCACCTCTCATACCTTTTTCCTTCCCGAAACTTCCTCTTCTTCATTTTTCTAAAAAAAAACCTCCACACAGCATCCTCAAAAAATGACATAGACCCTGAGCAGTGGCGGTCCGTGAGTTAGTAGCCAGAATGCTATGATTGAAAAATACGACGTTATTGGTGTTGTTGTAGCTGAAAATGATTATTTTATTTTTTTTATTTCAAAATTTTTTATGTAGATTTTCAAAAATCTTTCAGTTTGAGGATGCGCCGCATCCACATTTCAAAATATCTACAAAAAGTTGAAATTTTGAAAAAAAAATCGTTTTCAGCTACAACAAAATCAATAACGTCGTATTTTTCAATCTTAGCACTCTAGCTCGCCGAAAACTTACGGACCACTGCTATCGTAAAAAAATCCACTATTTTATTTCTGTTCATATATTGATTGTTGGCGGAATATGTATTTGATAATTAGGTGAATAATGTCTCGGTTTATACTATGCAGCCTGTTTGATTATTAGATTATTGATTTTTTTAATAAATTCATGAACATTTCGGAAGATATATGAAATGTTTTTTTTAAAGGTTTGTTTACACACAATCTGACAATACTTGATCATTTCCCACTACCACCACAGTAAGCAGGAAATGTTGCTTGTGTCGAAATGGAAGACTTAGCCACCCGAGGAATCGAACATGCGACTCATGGGTGGGACCCAAACGCGATGTCAACTCACCCATTGACCGGCCATATTTTGGTTATTATGATAATTGTTATTTCTAAAGTTTGTGATGAATATTCAATATTTTTATGATAGAATTACTTATTGCGTACAACCTTAAATTGTAATATTTAATAATTTAATATAATGTTGGTAGTTTTTAGTCGAAGTATGATATATATACAGTTGAACATTATTTGTTTTTTTATTTATTTACTCTTTTATACGCCCGAGAGGCTTTTACATTTTGTACATATTTAAAAAAAAATTGCACATACATAGGATTTCTAATAAAAAATAGAAAAAAAGTTATAATTTCTTTTAACTTATGGTTTAAAATTTGATAAAATTTAAAAAAAGACATAAATAAACGGAAATTATCAGAAACCATAAAAAAATGTTTATACTACTCAGAATCATACAACTTCAACACCTCCTTTGTAATGAAAAGTGATGAAAATAAATGATGGAAAATTGGTTAAATAAGTTTACTTAGGTTAGGTTTTGGGCTATTTTTCAATACTAATAAAATGCAGACGTTGTCCAGAAACACCAAGATTTTAGTGTACAAAATACTTATCAGATCAGCTGAGACTTGGGTACTAACTAGGAGGAATGAGCGAGCACTGGACGTTTATGAAAAGAAAATTTTGATACGTATCCTTGGACCGGTTTTAGAAAAGGGATTTTGGCGCAGATGTTACAACAATGAGCTATACACCTACTCTGTTTAAGAAATTAAACGTCACAAAATGTATGAAACTGGGAAGACTTCGGTGGCTGGGTCATGTAGAGAGAATGACCGAGCATCAAGCACCAAAGTCCCTGCTGAACTCAAGACCGACAGGGCGAAGGAGCTTGGTAAGACCGAGATTAAGATGGAGCGACAACATCCACAAAGATATATCTACGTTGGAGCTTCTAAACTGGAGAGAGCTGGCCTAAAACCGATATGAGTGGAGGAAGACTCTCGAGGAGGCCCACAAGGGGTTGTAGAGCCAAGAGTGATGATGAAGTACGACAATTTTTTTTCGAACGTGAATCGATCATTTGTAATTTGTCAAATATGCCCGTCTAATTGTTTTTTAATCATTTAGCCGTTCCTCGTGGCGGTGAATACTGAAATAAAATTATAATGCGTCTTCTACGTGATGTTAGAAAATTGTAAAAACACCATATTTGTCAGTGTTCATGGTTCATGTCCCGCTAGCGAGTTTATAGATTAGTCACCCGCACCAGAACCAGAAGCGCGTAGCTTAGGGTTTGCCATTTCATAATTCGTTTTAATTTTTTATGACGCACGGCCGCCGACCGCCCGCGCCGAGCTCCGAGCTCCGAGCGCCGAGCCGGGCGAGTAGCGCGGAGGGTGGGATCGGGGGGACACGTACGCGAATAATATTAATGCAATTTGTTATACTTTGATGGGGCTCCGTGTTATTTATTTATTGCATCTGTTCGCGGTGTTAGATGGTGATACACGGTAATGGAATCTACAGACGTGCCGGCACGGGCGCGGGCGCGGGCGCGGGCGCGGGCGGGCCGAGCAAGTAGCGCGGCACTGCGGAATGTGCTGACGGGATTGGAACAGCAATGTTCGATGTAATTTATTATAAAAGCTCGCGGCGTTTATGTGCGAATAAAGCTTTCCTTATTTTTATATAAACACACTCAGTATTCCCTATCTTATTAATATACGTAGCTTCAAAATACTCCAAATAATCTAAAATAGAGCGATGTGACAAATTTTGAAGAGTAATACAAAATACTTATCAAGAGAGAAAATGTAAAAGGAATTAGATATAACGTTAAACAAATTATTTTTTGTAAAGTTTTAATTCGTCTCTACAAAGTTCTTTAGAAACATTTAATTAACTAGATTTCAATAAATTCTTTCACCCAAACCATAAAAGACGGAAAGAAAATGCTTAAGAACGTAAACAAATCAAAAACACAAAACTTTTTAATGCTTAAAAGTATTTAAATTTTTGATGCTTAGTTATTTAAATTACTTTTGTGGTAAATACTGTAAATAAAAAAATATATATAATGTAAATTGAAATGTTAAAAAAATGTAGATACCTACTTATTTATTACTTTTTATTACTTCTTTTTTACATTAGCTCCAAAAAGAAAATTCTAAGGAAAAAAATCCTCAGGGCCTTTGTTATCTTTGGAGATGCTGATGGTGTGTGGAGGTTTTTGTTTCATGGAAATGAAAGAGAGGAAGTTCTGGGAAAGAAAGAGGTAGAGGGGTGGGTAGGAATCCAGGAGTGACGAACGTATGAATCCATCCCTTCCATTGCAAGGCAATAGGTCGTGAGATTTCCTAGATAAACCTCACCCGATGAACTCGGCACCTATACCGTTTAATTATCTGTTTAATTAGAACAATAAGGTGAAACTATTTCAGATAATTAATAACAGTTTAATAAATAAACAATGCTTTTGATATTATTATAAACATGACCTGCTGAGATAATAATTGTTTTAACCTTTTGACCGTAAAACCCAGTTTAATAGCAAGCAAAAAGATACGCTAGCCCAGTGGGGATAAGTAACTTGATACGCGAATCGCGTGGATTTGTATTAAGGAGCTTAATGTAGGTTAAACGAAACCATAGTGAATCAAATTGGAGTCAATTCCGTATCGTATCTCGATCGGACCGGTATTTCTTTTAGGTTAGCGGCTAGTGCCTACCTACTACTTACTACATACTACCTACTACAGCCGAACCGACCGACTTTATTCAAGTGGTTTGTTGCCGGAGCAAAATTTCCAGTAATTGAAGTGTATCATTATTCGTCCTGGGTAAAATTGCGCATTCCTAATGCGCCTATTAGTTCGGAATGGTTTGATACAGATTGTGACTGAATTTTCCCCGTAACAACCTCAGATACGAAAACATTATTCCTAACAGATCTTTATTATAGCTCGTATATAACTAGGGAGCGGGAGTACCTATTCCGTTTCTTATTATTTTCTCACGGTCGTTAGAGTGAATCAAAGAAGACTACGGGAGTAACAATATTGTTATTTTGTATTTAAAACGTCTAATGATACCCCGAGGAAAGGTAAAAAGGGAAAAGCATCGTCTGTAGCCGTAATAAGTGTGCGCAAACCTGGATTTAAGAGCGCGCAGTACTAATGGCGATTATCATATTCTCCGAATGATAATAACCTCAATAACCAACAACGAGAATGTTCTTTTTTTGCGTTAGCTCCACACAGAAAATAATTCCCTTAAGAGCTGATTCATCTTTAGGGATGCTTTTCGGAGGGTGTTTTTAGAAAAGGAAACGGAGGAAATTGTTTACTGTATAAAGGCATTCAAATATTTGAGGTTTAGTTATTTGAAGAAAAATGACAAAATTATTTTTGTGATAAATATTATAAATAAGAAATATTACGTAAATTGAAATGTTAAAAACTGTACTTCTTTTTTTACGTTAGCTCCAACAAGGAGGTCCCGAGAAAAAAAATCCATCAGAGCCTATGTTCCCTTTGGGGATGCGGTGTGGATTTTTTTTAAATGAAACTTCTTTAGCCCCGTTGTGTTTTGAAATTCGGATAAGACGGAAGTGCGTCACTAGAATGTATTATTTGACGGGTCCTCGGTTCTAATATAATGCGGTAAATTCACGTCTCCGCGCGAGCCTCTGATAGCATGGCGGTGTAAAGCGCATGATAAATCTTATCGGCCAGAGACATCCAGCGAACGGAGTTTCGAATCCTACGAAATCAAAAAAAAAAAAAAAAATTATTTTTCTAAATCTATATCCAATATTCAAACCTCTTTAAAATAAGCAGGCAAAATAAAAGAAAGCGACGTCTAGCGACATTCTAGTTTCACTTCTACCGCGAGTGAATTGCACACTCTGATTTTTTTTAAATGAAAATGAAGGAGAATATGTTTTGAAAAAGAAAAAGATATGAGGGGTGTGTAGGAATATGGGGGTTAGTCGGTCCACGAGCAACTCTGCCAGGCGTTGTTCCGAGGAGAGTCCTGTTGGAGAGGTTAAAAAGTTTCTCTCAATCACTCACTTCCGATAACACAGTTGGCGGGCAGACAAACCTCACCCTGACAAACTTCACTCCATGAAACCGGGACACCCGCTAAGCCATCAAACGTAGTGAATTAATAGGGGTGACTTGTGGCAGAGGTATTGATTATCTAATAAATGGTTCCCGGGGCGGTAGTACCCATACCCGACTCAAATTGTTACACACATAGCCTAGCTCTTTAGTGGCTTCTGCTACACAGCAATAGTGTTTGGTACGCGCTATTAAACAACAGTCATTTTGGCAGCAGACACCCAAAACTAATTTGGGGGATTTGTTTGGATTAGTTGAATTGTATTGTATTGGGGAGCGTATGTTTACGTACAATCTCCTATCACACATGCCACTACAATGACTGTATTTCCCGGAGGGGAGGCAAACACTAATGTTGTTTTTTATTAATAAAATTTGCATTACATTGGAAGCCCCAGTTCACTGCCACTGGCTACTGGCGGGGCGGAGGGTAGAACGGTGCGTTTATTTGTTTGCCTTTGATTAGGGGATGTCATAAATAATCGGTTCGTTTGTACGCCGTGGCCGGGCTGCTCCGCCGTATTCCCTCGGTGTACATTCTTTATAATGTGAAGATATACGTCCGAAGCCGAGGCCAGTAATCTCAATGAAGGGGGAATTACGAATAACTCGCTATGTGTTGAATTAGTAGCCGAAGATTGGCTCGGCGCGGGCGGAGGGTACCTCTAACTAATGTAATCGTGAACTATGAACCCACGTGCAAGAGATTAACAACACACAAAAACTATAAAAGTATTATTATGCAGACACGAAAAAAAAGGTTTTTCAGTTCGGTAAATAATAATAATAATAATATCAAGACTTTGTCCATTATGGAAATGTGAAATAGGTAAGTAATTGCAATTTTTCTTGCAATATTTATATTTAAAAAAGAAAATTACCAATTCGTTGGTACACTTCAAGTTAAGATCCTTCAGGGTAAGTTTTGATTGTCAAACCTGCAATTAGCCAAATAATCTTTTTAAAAGTTGATCGTGACATTTTAATCGGCTTCACATTGTTACAGACATTGCCTACATGTGATGAAAAAAAAAATACAATTATTTTTAGTGTTGATAACTTTCTACAAATATAATAATGTTATTAAAAAAATAAAACAAGTAAATTATAGCAACAGAATTAAAGAAAAATAGTAAAACATAATAGATAATATTTACAAAACCGAAATATAAATAATTTATTAATTAACCAGTGGAATTAGTTAGTTAGAATTAGTTGATTTGAAGAGATATTTTAATGCTGGAATAAAAAGCCCCTGCGCGTTGTGCAAGTGTGAATTCTGTTCTATTATTTACTGTGAAATTGACGAAAGTATAGTCTATTTGGAGGACGTGATATATTATGACTTATGTATAAATTTAAATTCAAACACGCCTTTATTAAATGTAAAAAAAAAATCAATAGCTATAAAATATATATAATAATATGTCAATAACAAATAATTCAGAAGAGATGCGAGACATCTCTTTTTAAAAAGTGAAAATACTACGTTATATTTATGATAAAAGTATCTACACAATGCACAAGAGCTTTGAAATAATTCCAATAAATGTATGAAAATATCTCATTAAAGATGAGCGTCCATCTGCCAAATACCGGTGGTCCGGCTCGCGCAACGAATTTTTCGATGTAAATATATAGGAAAATCCGTTGCGTGCGTCGACACCGGTAAATGCCAGCGGTCCGGCTCGCGCAACGGATTTGTAAATATATAGAAAAATCAGTTGCGTGCCGTGCGTGCGTTGCGGCCGGCGCGGGTAGTTGGACGCTTACCATTAATTGGCCAAATGCGGCTCCTGTGGTTAAATTAATTATACATACGAGTAGTTGGGTCTTCTGAATATAAACCAATCTTTTTCACTGTTTTTCTTTAATTCTGTTATTACAACATTACTTTTTTAACATCTTTGTTTTTGTAAATATCTACATATAAAAAAAGCGAGTGTGCTTTAGACCACACGACTGAAATAAAACTTCTTATAAAAGAAGAGAGAAAGAAAATGTGCGCGCGCACTGCTCTCTCTAGCTCCTACAGTGTGATACAGATAATAGGCCTGCACTGTGTCTTAGATATACGAAACGTAACTGGCTATGAGAGAAAGAGAGAAAGAAAATGTGTGCTCTCTCTCTTGTCCCTACAGTATTATACGAAACGTAACTTTGTCTCTTTCTATCTTCACTAACTTATATCTCCATATCAAATTCCGATCGCCTCGCCCGATCACACTTTTCGTAACGCTCTCGTCACGCATTCACCAGCTTACTCCCCAAGTCAGGCGTGCGTAAAGAAGTTTCACTTTAAAAACAATTTTTTTTCTTTCATCACAAATAATAGGTACCTAACATCTGTGATGCCTACCAAAATGTTATTACTGTTAATGCCGCTAATATCATTTAGCTGGTTAACTTTTCAATATTATTTCCTCTTTTTATTCTCAAGTTTAAACTGTCAGTTCACAGCATGTAAGCAAATACTGTATTATTTTGAAAAAGTTTCACAGGCGTATTTATACAAAAAAACGAGACCAGGAGCCTCCCCGTGGTCCTTATGCTGTATTGGCCAGCTGAATTTTCGCTATTGTAGCAAGTGTTAATAAGTAGGGAGCTGGTCGCTGCTAGCTGCTAGCGGTGGCGGGTCTGCTGATCGTGAGATCACACGACTAGTTTGTTGAATAACATCCTCGAGTGAAGGTAAACAGAGCTGCAGGGGATGTGGTGTGGTAGGGGCTGCGTGCCCGGGAACTCGATGGGGGGATTAGACTCCCCCCCCCCTCCCCCCAGCCCGTCCGCCGCGGCCGTCCGGTGGCCACGGACGGCAAACAGTCTCGGCGGATTCCCATCCGGATACGGACGACAATATTTGCAAGGTAAACTCGGAACTTTTTAATCGAATGCAAGATTACTGCACGAATATTTAAATTTTAAACACATGTTTCAGTGACTAGCTATATACCTACCAACATACTTTAAGTTATTGATGTGAAACATCTTTTAGCGCGTCTTGAGGGGTAAAACCGACTCTAGCGTGGCAAGACGGGACGACGCTTCATTCGGCCAGCCTCGTGATTCGTCGGCTATCTCCGCCCGGCCCCAGCCCTATCTACGTAGTATATTTGCTTAATAATATTGGCAATTAATCTATTTAAAATGAAGATGATTTTAATTTTTTTATACACGTATTTATTGGTGCATATTTTAATAATAATAATGACTTGTTCTGGAGTATTAAATATGAAGACTAGTTTTCTTTCATTGTCACTTTCTTCAGTTAAAAATGAATTTCTATGTTTCACATCTGCCAGGTGAAAATATTTTTAAAAATATTAAAAAAAAAATAATAACAATTTAATAATTAATAAAAAATAATAGGTAAGGATATGGGATACTTATTTTTAAGTAAAACTTCTTTACGCACGCTTGACTTGGGGAGTAAGTCAGCGAATGCATGACGAGAGCGTTATGAAAAGTGTGATCGGGCGAGGCGAACGGAAGTTGAGAGGGAGATATAAGTTAGTGAAGTTTTACTTCAGCCACGTGGTCAAAAGCACAGTCCTTTTTTTCATAGCTTTGAATCAATTTTTAAAGAGGTGGTTTTGAGTTGACTTGATTTATTTATTTATTATTGTTATACGCCCATAGGGGCTTTTACATAGATTATAAATAAGTTTTACATAAGTTATCGAGTTAGAATTTATACCAAAGTTATAAAAGTGAAAAATTTAAAAATAGTAAATACAAGAAGTTTATGAAGAATATGGCGTAAAGAAATATTTTAAACAATATAATATTTGAGTTATCGAGTTAGAATTTATACGAAAAGTTATAAAAGTGAAAAATTAAAAGAAATATATAAGTAGTTTTTGAAGAACATGGTGTAAAGAAATATTTTAAACAATATAATATTTGACAATAACATAATATACAACATTACAATAACACATCAAATCGTTAAATATATTAAACCCGTTACAATAATTTGTAGGATTCCACAAAGTGTTGGTTTAATTTGCATTTAAGATTATAAAGGGAATCAGCAAATATATCTATAATACCACCAAACTTGTTGCCCAAATTATGCATCCTATTGGTAAGCGAGTGTGATTGATAGTTGGTTGTGTATGTGTCGCAAAAGAATGTTGTACTTTGTCTAGTATTCCTTGTCGGTACATAGAGTTTAATAGCAGCAACGATGGCAGGGCTGTCAATAAGGCTGTTCATGACTCTGTATAATAAAATTAGATCAGAAATGGTTCTTCTGTCAGACAGCGTAATTAAATTCAGTCGATACATCAAATTTACATAATTTATGTTTTCTATTGGAATTTTGAGTTTGAAATTTAAGTACCTAAGAAATTTGTGTTGAACCCGTTCTAATTTATTAGAGTGTACCTTATAGAAAGGAGATTAAATAGGTGAATTATATTCCACTTGGCTTCTAACTAGTGAAATGAAGAGTGTTTTCATGCAATACAAGGACTTAAAATCAGTTAGGGTTCTACAAAGGAAGCCAAGAATCTTTAAAGCCTTATTAGTTATATCATCTATATGTGCTGTGAATGTTAAGTTTGATTCGAATATAACTCCCAAGTCACGAATTTGTGATACTGGTGTTAATTTAACATTATTTAAATTATATTCATGTAAGATATGAGAATGAGTTCTGGAAAATCGTATTACTTGACATTTCTCAATGTTCAAAAATAACATATTTTGTTCGCACCATTTAAAAAAATCATCTAAATTAGCTTGTAAAATTAGGCAATCATATATATTTCGTATTCTTTTAAACAATTTTAGATCATCTGCAAAAATTAGGACTTGTACATCTTTAAATATGTTTACAATGTCATTAATGAATATTAAGAATAATATTGGGCCGAGGTGGGACCCTTGCGGGACACCACTTGTGGCCTCGAATACATAGGATTCTATAAAATTAATCCTAACACTAAGCACTCTATTACTGAGGTAACTGATAATCCATGTCAATAAACTACCTTTGATGCCTAACAGTCGGAGTTTGGCTATAAGAATGTGATGTCGAACCTTATCAAATGCTTTACTGAAATCGGTGTATATAAAATCCACTTGTTGTTTCAAACTAAGGGATTCGGATATGTAATTATTATATATAGTTAAATTACTTAAGGTAGATCGACCTCTGATAAAGCCATGTTGGTTAGGAACAATAATATTGTTGATAGGTTTTACAATGGTATCAATTTTCTAATGACTCGAAAAGTTTGGGTAAAGTAGACATAATACAAATAGAGTTAGCATGGTACCAATATTAATATTAGTATTTTGTCGCGCTTCTATCTTGCACTTCGCACCTTGCGATCCTAGGTAGGTACCTACACAATATCATTTTCCATAAATGCCTCGTATTTATTATTATTTGCACAATTTACACAAATGATTTATTTGTAACATTTTAATAAGACATTATTGCATTATTCGAGCCATTGTAGTCCCCCTCAGATGTGCATAGTGGTTTCTCTTGTAGTAATTCCCCCTGTTGCCATGCCACGAGGCTCGGGTAATAAAAGTGACATTTACTTTTGAAGAGATATTGGTATCTGGAAATGCCTCGCAGCAACTAATCGACGCGGTGCGGTGAATTCTTAAGGGCGAAAGCAGGAGGCATATGCTCCACCTTTAATAATAAGGGACCTTGCAAACTGAGCTAACGTGTCCCTATCCGATTCGGTCATATTTAACTGTATAATATATCGACTAAGAACTACCATTCGTTCATTCTTCATTTTCTTAACGCATATTTTTATTGGCTGCTATCTTTATGTATTTATTTAAAATACATGATACATAATTGTGTAGTTAACATAGTGTGAATATATTGGATCACTATACTAGGCGGATGCCTGTTTCATAGTGACCAATGGAGTATTGTTACTTTTTAGGAAATATGCAGTCTATTGTAAACATATGGATTTATTATAAGTGATTTTAAAAATTGGAAAAATTATAATAAAATAAAAAGTGGAAAATAGAAAATAGAAAGGGGAAAAGAAGTAAATTAGTATTAGGTTATAAAAATGTACATATGTATGGTTTGCAAAGTTCAAGTTTCAAACTCGAACTAAATGATAAGTAGATAGCGTCTTGGATAAATTTTTGTATATATTTTTATTTTTAATATGCGACTTTTGTGGAAGTCTAGGATGAATATTTATTTAATTATTTAAGTTAAAAATAAATAAAAATTTGCGTTAAGAATTCAATGAAAATATGCGTTAAGATGTCGTCGGAAGTTCTTAGTCGAAGCATGATAGAGTTAAATATGTTCTAATCGGTTAGGGACTTTGGTAGAGCTGCGCCTCGGCAAGCCGAAGGTCCTTTGTTCGAGTCCCAAAAGTGACCTATCTTATTCTGATTTTTCTGTCTTCAGATTCGAAATTGAGTTTCGCTAATATTGTCTTTATTTAATTGAATATTACAATTTGAGTCTTTACGTTAAAAGTAAAAAAAAAATAACTGTGTATTTTATGATTTCTGTTATCTGCGTATTGTTTTTTAAATGATCCAGCTTTGATTATAATTCAAATATAATATAAATACACTTTGAAAATATTGTTATCTTGATTTAGATACATGTCAAACCTACTTATTTAGTTCCCATTTACGGATAAAATCTTTTTGATAAATAATCCTCTAATTAACTTGTATAATATTTTTCGTTATAAATATATAATTCATGTGTACCTAAACTCAGATTTACCGGTATACTTTGGTAGTAACATACAATACGATGTGTACATAATATTCCAGTACAGTACAAACTCTAGTATAGTATAATAGAGAACAATTACTCTCGAGAGTGCTCCTTGGACCATTCTTTCTACTTTGAAAGTTGTTGGCATTGCTAATTAATTGTTGTTTTAGCTAGCAAACACTCGCTTCAGACGCTCTGCCGGTACCGGTTACATGCGGCAATTCCTTATAGTTCATGGACGAACCAGTATTTTGAATACTTCAATGTAAACACAATGCTTGTTTATGTTTAGCAAAGATTCCAGTTCGTATTAACTCGATAACTATGGCAAAACAAAATTTTAAATAAGTCAAAAAAGTGATGAAAAAAATGGTTGACAAGCTGACGGAGAACTATGGAACTTATATTTTGTTATTTGTTTACGAAAAAAAAAAGTCGTCTTTTTTAGATACAATTACACATTAGTCTTTTTGGATTACAACAGCTCCACACGAGCCTCCAAGGAAAATAATTCCCCAAAGGGTCTTTGTCATCTTTGGGGATGCTGTGTGTTTTTTTACATTAGCTCCAGGCCCTGAGGAAAATAATTCTCCTCAGAGCTTATTTCATCTTGCTGCTGGGGATGGGGATGCTGGGTGGATGGTCGATAAATCGAAAAACTGTATATATTTTTTCAGATATACTAATAGCGACTTTAATAAGATATATAAACGATACATTTTTATCCCTCGAAAAATGTTTTTTTTTTGTTCATGTGTATCTATATTTATAGTTTGGCAAGAAAGTATAGAAAGTTATTAATTTGGAACTAAATTTTTTCATTTCTATGGTCTCTCTCTTTGTCAATGACGTTTAGTATAGCTATCGGCTTTACTGACTTAAATCGTGTAAAACACACTGAAGATCGTTTGTTTTGTAATTATTTTTTCATTGTTTTCCTGTGCATTGCTTGAATTGAATAAAAATGAACAAAACAATACGTAGTGGTGCAAGATAAGTTATATACTGCGTTTTTCAACGCTGCCTAGTCGATTATCGCGCTCCTATGTAATTTGGAAGATATTTACAAACAAACTGCAGAAATTACTGGTACGTAGTATAGGTTTTTAATAAATTTCATTAGCATTACAAGATTTATGCCAATTTTTGAGCGATTATAACCATTACAACCTGATTTGAGGTTATGCTTAAGAATCCGAATTTGACACTTCTCTTTGACAGTTCATTCAAGGCCACAAGAAAAAGGAAATAACTCAATTAACAAAAAAAAAAAAATAATATGCAACATCTCTCATAGAAAAGTAATATTTTTCTCAATTTCCTCTTTCTTACTTTTTAAATGAATATTATCTAGTGTGTTTTTTTAAACTCCCTTCTACAGAATAATAATTTTAATGATGTTTTCCACACACAAGTAAATCTCACACAGGTAAATCTGAATCAACGGTAAGATGAATCGTCAAGGAAGGGAAAATGGCAGATGGAAAATTTGAAACATCGGGAAATGGAAAACAGCATAATAATAATAATATGTAATAGCAAGTGCTGATGATTGGAAAAATTGTAGAAAAAAACACGTGTTGAAAATTGAGGCAGAATATTATGCTCGAGGCAGTACTATATATGTTTATATCGATGAACTGATTATAAGTTTAGATAAAGATGAAGATACGGAAGAAGAAGAATCACATAATAATAATAATATTTGGCTAATTTATATAGCGCCGTTTTCGTGAAAAATCACCTCAAGGGCGCTGAACAAATAAATACATAAAAAAATAATATTACTGGCTTACAACTAAGATTTACAATTATAACTAGTGACTTACATCTAAGTCTTATTGCTAGTGACTTATGACTTAGACATATAAAAGCTGACGAAGACAATAATGTCGGGTGTTTGACTCAAAATTTTAAGTACCTACGTTTTTATATCGAAATAAACGCCCAGTTGAAACTTGTTTTGTTTTATTTTACTTCTATTAAATTTCAGTTTTTTGTTCAAAATTTTTGAAAGTACAAATACGCTATGCAATATGCATTTTGGCCGAAGTGTTTTTAAAAACATACATTCATTGTCTTATGAGTAGACATCGGATTATATGCACTAACAAACTGCCAAAATATGCATGCAAATATGCACTAAAAAAGGCCGAAATATGCACTAAAAACTCTTGAAATGCCTAAAATATGCACAATGCAAAATCAAAAAACCATTTTTATTTGTATATATTTTAATTAAAGACGATACAAAAACAGCGAAATATTCTTAAAATTATGCATAGTTTTTGTGTCAATATACAATTAAGGATTTTTCCAAGTTTTCGAGCAAAAATTTTTGATGTTTGTCACCCAAAACGCCGAAAACGACTTCTCTAGGTCAACTGACGTCATCCGACAAAATTTAAAAATATTGGCGCCATTTCAGGAGATACGTGAGACCTGTGCCGTTGATGTAGGCATTAATGTTCTTCATGTCTTCAAGACTCGGATTTTTAAACAAAATAGCGTCTAACTTTTCACGAATCTTTTCTGATATTGAATTGGGAAGAGCGTTGGCGAGTTCAATTATTGTTTCCAGTATTTCTATTGATTTAAATAGAGGAAGGTTTTTTGTTTCCAATTTCTCTATGGTATCTGGTAACTTGTGTAAATGTGTTGAGATGAGGGCGATATTTTGTATAATGGATGCGTCTTCAAACGCTAAATATGCACGATTGGGAAAAAAAGCCATTTACGCCGTAATTAGAGAGTTTTATGCATTTGCATATGCAAATATGCAAGTGCATATAATCCGATGTTTACTTATGAGCCATCTTGGTGTTGGAATTTAAAACCTAAAAAACGATCGCGGCGCCATAATTTATTTTCTACACTTTCTTGCCAAACTGTAAAATAATGTCAGGGTTAATTTTGAGATATATAATTGAAACAAAAGGTGTAATATTACCTGATATAAATTTAAAGCATTTAAGCTAGTTTATATACAGCTTATTTTAAATATATCACTACAAAGGTTATTTTTTAAGCTTTAACAATATGTATTTTCAATATTTTATTTTTAAATAAATGTGCTTTATAGCTCCTTTTAAGCAAATGATACCTTAACCCGATTTTAACAAAGTTCAAGTAAACTTTCAATTGGTCGCGGAGTTTGCCCATGTGGATTTGTGGATATTAAAACACCATTTTATAATAGAAACATATTAATAACGTGTTCATTTATAAAAGTATGCTGATTTTTTGAGCAACAGCGTTAAAAAACGGTTTTGCCGCTGCTCTTTTTTTATCAGAAAATTTACTTGTCGAAATACCAACAAAGGATGAATTGTTTTGAACATGAGATGTTTAATATCAAAATAATAACAATTCACTAAATAAAAATGTGAAATAATTTTATCGGTCCAGTTAGGAGTTCTAGCGAGCCGAACCCTCTGATGTGAAAATATCTGGAGACGGTGAATTTTTTTCTCGTTTGGTCTCTGGTGGATTGAGGTATTGTTCTTGTATTGTTTTGTATTTATTATACTTATATTGTGCACTTACATAGCGTAGAATGACTAGGTAACCATTTGTGGAAAAGTGTGTGGAAGGGTTTAGTCTTTACTGTGGGGAAAATTTAACCCGGACATAAAATCTGAAGCACCAAAGATTCTTTAGTTTTTAATCAGTACACTGATAAGAAATAAAGAAGTTACCGATTTGTGAGACGATAATGAGCATTTGCAACCACTGTGCGGCGTTCCCATACCCTGCAACTGCTAAATTGAGTCTGTTTAAGATAAGGCAAGTAGTAAAACACGAAAACTCCTGTATTTAAATAACAAGTAATGGCGGTAATTTTCCATTTTCAAAGTTAATCTTCGACACAGTTTGGAAAGAAATGTTCTCTAACGTTTCGACGAGACGCATTCTTGGAAAATTGTTAGCATTATTTCCTAACCGGTAGCATTAGCCTTCCGAGGATTTTGGTGGTCACTCTTGCTTCCTTGAATTCTTTTGGCGATTTGAAAACGAAAACTACACTAGTTCAAAATGCTATGTATTTTACAATTTGTCAGGAAAACAAAATGTGCTAGTCATACATCGATCCCACAATTTGGGAGGCAGGGCGGGTATCGCCATCCCGCATCCCCGAAGATGATATAGGCCCAGAGGGAAATTATTTTCCTAGAGCTAATGTAAAAAAAAAAATCGATTATATTATTGCTCGGTAAAATGGTAAAACAATGAGACGATATTAGTTTTTATTTTGTGGCTCGCTTTATAGTGGCGTTAGGCAAAAGGAAAGGCGAAGAGCGCGGAGCGAGTCGATCGTTCGCTGCATCTCCTGCTTTTTTACAAAGTTTATTCTCGTCTCAGTCCTCTTCTACGGACTGCATCGCATTTATGTATAAGTGCTTGGAAGGCAATTTACATATTTTTAACATTCACGACGTATTGAAGCTTCATAACAGTGAAAAACGCAATACCGTTGGCAAGACAAAGGCTGTCTTTATGTCTTTAAACTGAGCATGTATGACTTGTTTTCAATTTTCCCAAATGCGTTTTTCTCAGTTTCATATTCCCATAAAGTAACCTGCCTCGGGCTTCAAGCTTAAGGCGGCCGTAGGACGGGCCGGGCCGGTTCACTCGCATCAGATACTCTACCTTTTAGCTTGACTGCTGGCTGCTGGTTGTTACCTCTCAGACCATTGAGCGCTTTTATTATTACCGTGATAATTCACGATTACGGTACCGTTACGGCATAAAAATGCAATAAGCATACGTTCTTTTTCACAATAATGCTGCAGCTCTTTCGAAAGATGAGATACACAATGTACGTAGGTCTGTTTCCTCCGAAGGAAAAAATGTAATCATTTTCTTGCTCTCTCACACACTGCATCATGACGTCTCCGTAGTCTCCTACAATACTGTTAGCCTTGACGATAATTTTGAAAGTATGGAATATAATTACATTAATAATGTTGAAGTGTGAGTGAATTCCAAAAATTCAAAAACGTCAAATGTTGTCAAATGTTCTTAAATGTATAATGAAAATACTACAAACGGTGAATGTATGTCTGCATCCCGCCAAAGAAAAAATATAATCATTGTCATACATCTCCCTTAAATGTATAAAGAAAATTCCCGTCGCCGTGGCTGAACCGTATTACGATATATGTGTTTCCTCCAAAGGAAAAAGGTCGTACTTTAGAGGAAACAGTCACACGTATTTTGTGTGTCTTATTTTTGTCTTACCATTACTTAATAAACGTATGTGTATTGCCTTTTTTGATATCACGTTACCGTAAACGTGGGTTGTCACGGTAATAATACAAGTGCTGATCGACACTTATAGTAGGCAGGTCAGTAAAAGTATTACCTATACTGAACAAACAGAGAGAGGTGTTTCGATGGGGATTAAATATCACAGTGGATTTTAATGTAACAATATGTTCTGTTTTCTCGGTCATATCACGAGATCCTCTTACAAAACGTTTTACAGTAACTTTTTGAAATAACAATAAAACTTCAATGTGTAACTCCACGTCTTCCCGGAAACATTGAAAAGTTTTACGTTAAAAACCTTGTCGGCGTTTTACGATGTCAGTTTTGAGGTGGTAAGAAATTAACGGAATATTTGAAGGATAAAAAAGAATGCTTTCCTTATTTGGCCGAAAAGGATGAAGGAAATTAGATAGTTCTTCATCCGCAAACCGACCTCCTCTGGTCAATAGCGCTCGCTGAACAAATGCGAAAGTTGATACTTGACGATGTTCGCCAAGAGACCAACAAATCTGACAAAGGCAGGTGGTAAGGACAAGTCAGTAAAACTTTATTTAATACTAACTGACGTGTACCCGGCGTTGCTCGGGGTTTATGAATGGTTGGGAGTACCTAAAGTTTTGAGGTTGTGAGTTCTAGTGTACCTACCCAAAACTGGGTAATTTTTGAAGTTAGAAATAACATTATCGTGAAGTATTGAAAGAGAATTTGTTTCACTTGATCGTGGCATGTCTTCCTCAGGCGTTCCTTTTACGTTGCATTAACACTTTTCCCCATAATTTTCAAAAAATAACTAGTTTTTTAGCTTATTTTTTTTCGTGATACAAGCCTTCTTTACCATGCGTAGAATATAAATGAAAACATATGCGTGATATCTACCTACATCATGTTTCGATTTATTATACGAAATTATTAATTTCAATGTTAACTAAATCATTTCTATCAATCTTTCCTGGTTAGTGGATATAATGACAAGTTGGCTGTTGGCTGTTGGCAGTCAGCGAGCGAACGATGGATGAAACGAGTGAGATGATTATTAAATCAGTGCACAGTGCACACCGTATTCGCGTGTAAGTATCTATAGTATATATCTTATCCACAGGCGTACACTAATTATTGTGTTGGGGCTTTTCGGTAGGTCCTTATTACAATCTGGCATATTATTGTATTTAAGTGTATACAACATATTATACTACTGGGTCACACGACTGACCTTTACTGTATACGAATTGTGTCTGAGCTAGTGAGCTGGCTGGCGAGCGTTGGCCGTCACCAGAGGCAGTGGCCGATCGGTCAACCTCGGAAGCATTCGTGTCTTCGGCAATTCGACACATCTCTCAGAATTTGATAGGGCATCTATCGATTCAACAAAAACTATGTGTCTTTTCAAAACACTACATTATCATATTATAATACTCGCTTTACTGAATTTACTCAGTCTAATCACCTTCCGTATACCACCCGGAACTACACGATCCAAAATTCATTTTAATTTTAACCATAATATCATGGCTGAGAAATTTAAAGAATTGTGGAAGGGGAAGGGATCGCGGGAAGGGAAGAGGAGGCGAAAGGGGAACGGGTATGTATGAATGGGAAAGGACAGGCAGGGAGAAACAATATCTATATTTAACTTGCGGAATATCAACGCTTGCCGGGACTCGCTAGTATTAATAATAAATTGTAATGTATGATCTTTTACTGTCTATTGCCAATTTTACGAGAAGCTGAAAATATCATCGAAATTTAGAAATGAATAACTGATTTATACTTTCGGGGTGCTTTATAATGCTATGTAGGTTTTTACACGTCTGATACATAAATCAGTCACTCCCCTCCCTCCCCTCTCTCCGATATCCATACCAGTTGCCCTGACAGTGAGAAGTGAACACTACAATATACACGTGTCCGTATGTCCAGTGTCCAATGTCCAGTGTCCAGTGTCCAGTGTCCAGTGTCCAGTGTCCAGTGTCCAGTGTCCAGTGTCCAGTGTCCAGTGTCCAGTGTCCAGTGTCCAGTGTCCATATGTTCAATGTTTAATGTCAAATGTCCATACGCCGCGCCGCGCATTGTTCCATGGAGAAGTAATGGTCATTGATCGTGACTTACGTTATCCACCCTTCGTTCCACATGTTATGATTTTTATGAACGTGACATGAATCACGTCTACATAATGATGATACACGCAGGCACTTACATCCTACACTGAACAATTGAAGTACATATGTGTAATATTACGTGATGTGAGGGGTTATGCTATGAAATGAAATGCAGGAATTTTCACCTGTTTTGTGTTGCCGTTGCAGAATAATAAAACCCGTTCCAGGTATTTCAACTTGCGAACGTTATTAAATTGCTTTTATCACTGGATATCATAAAATTTGAAGGATTTGCGAAGTTTTTTAAATGTGAATACCTCACAAGTGTCTGGAGACAGGGAGATGGGGTATGTTGTGAAGCTGAACGTAATGGGGAGGAATACGAGATGGGGAAGAGGAAGGTGGGGATGTACCTTGCTATTCGGATCTAGTCACCAAATACGGCTACAGCCACTTCAAGCAACAATCGAAAATTCTGAATGGTGGTCTTACACCAGGGCGATAGTGAGAGAATCATCTACCCTGGAACGTACGTGGAAAAGCCAATATAATATTATTTTTAAATTAATAAAATTTGAAATCACACAAATTCATGAAATAAAAAAACTTTTTAAAAAACATATTTATTTTTTTATTATTGTAGAAAGCAATCACTTTGTGGTTTGACATATTTAATAAAATAAAATACTTTTTTTGTTTAAAACCACGAGATTTATTAATTAATGAACCGATAATTTATGAATCCAGGGTTCATAAATTAATAAATCTCGTGGTTTTAAACGAAAAAGTATTTTTTTTTTTCATTTATTTTTTATACTTTTTGCCGACCGGGTTTCGCTACAACCGTATCTTCTTCAGGGTAGAATAATGAAAAATCTACGGTTGTAGCGAAACCCGGTCAGCACAAAGTATAAAAAAGGGGTTTTTACAAAGTAATTGTTTTATTTTAAATTATAAAGTCACATCACAAAGTATCTGTTTCATATGAAAAAAAAACAATAAAATTTATTTGCGCACGTCAAGATTTAAGCCCACGTCCTCCGGATTGCTATCAGAGTTTTTTTTTTTCAATTATTTCTGTCTTTCACCCTTCAAGGGTGTTCTAGGCCATCATTTAAAATTACAGAGAAAGGGAAAGGTGAATTTATATATCAATTTTATTTAAATGAGCAAATTTAAGAATTATATGAAATATTGGAGTAGAGTTGATACTTAGAAGAGATGAGATATTGAATGGAGGGGAGGCAATTTTAGATAACGCTTCATAGAAAAGAGGATAATTATTTAGAGAGGGACAGTCAAAAAATATGTGATCTAAAGTTCCCACATCTAGACCACAGAACGTACAATCTGGGGATTCAAGGACGTGAATTTTAAAAAGGTGAGAAGGAACGGAACAATGTCCGATTCTCATTCGAATAAGGGAGGAAATTTCTTTTTTGGAAAAATGGGGGAATTTTTGAAACCATGGTTTTGATGGGATAATCCTTTGTATTGATGCGTAGCAGGCACCCTTGGATTGACTAGCAATATTCCAATACTCTGTCCAAGCATTGCGGGATCTATCTTTGAGGATGGAAAAAATATCAGATAACAGAGATAGGGGAATATGGTTTTCGAGGGTAACGGTAGGGTTAGACGCTCCTTGTTTTGCCAAGGAATCAGCAATATCATTACCCACTATGCCAACATGTCCAGGAATCCAAATCAGAGTTACAGTTTTTCCAGAGCTTTGAATGGAGGATATCAGTACTCGAATAAGACATACAAAGTGATCATCAGGATGAAGAAAAGGACGGGATTTAAGTTTTTGGAGAGAACTGAGTGAGTCAGAGAGAACAAGAGAATGTTCAAAATTATTTTTTATTGTATATTTAAGAGATTCAATTATTGCAATGCACTCAGCAGAAAATATTGAAAATTGGTTTGAAATTGAATAAAATATTCTGTCATTAGAATTATGCTAGCAGAGTTGCTACCAAAAAAATAATTAAGGAAATTATCAGAAAGTTACCTTTAAAATTAACACCCTAAGTAAACGTTGAAAACCGTTAGTTATGTGTAAAAGAGAATTATGTCAAATGTGGAATTATTATTATTGCTTTAATACTAAATCTGGTCACACAATAAGTTCCTATTTTGAAAATTAAAGGTTCAATAATAAAATAATTCAGCGCTTTACATTGCACAGGAATATTTCAAATCGTGTTCATCGTCACAGACAAGCGAAATGGATATACAAGTGGAATACTCGTATAATGGAAGAATAACTAAATCTAAATGAAAATATGAAAAAGTAACGGTCGCATCTGGAACTCTCATTCTCAAGGAACAAGCGTCTTAACTATCTCGGCCATTAATAAAACCCCTATGTTTTAAGCCATTTTTGTCGATCGTGCATTCAGAATTATAAATATTATCTTTTTTTTTTTTGTCTTTTGTTTATTATATTATAGGCTATTAAATAAATAAATGTTTCATGATTTTAGAGGCAACTTTGGAAAATATTTGTAGTTAGTGATAATTATTAAAAACAAATATTTTGCACTTTTTACTGAATAAATATGACGTGTAATGTGTGTATGGTAGGCGCGCTGTTGGCGCCACCTTGCAGGGGACAGGATGGGAACTGATTGGCCTCTCTATGCGCGCAATGCCTGTGGATCTTGGTGTGAGATGTTTACCTAAACCAAATAGCAAGGTATTTCACAAGGGTTGAGTACCCTACTGGTAAGTTGTTTCTCCAGGCAAGTTGAGATCCTTCATGGTCGGTATTTGACTATTTTTTTAATAGACCACAAGCACTTACAATAGGTTTTGTTACTACTCGATTTATTTGCTATTTACTCGATTAACAGCGGTATTTTCGATTGGTAAGTCATGTAACTTGTCCCGATAAATAGAGATAAGGCCCTTCGCTTATGGAGGGACCAAAACCAAACAAAAATGGTTGGCAACTGAATGCTAGAAACTGGTCGACAACTGGAGGTTAGAAACCGGTTGGCAACTAATCTTCTCTCATGGCGCAAATCACCTGTACAATTTCTGTAATTATGTTAGCTTGTTTAACCAAAGAATGAGAAGAAGGCTTCTGCTGTCATTTGCATTTGTCATATTACGTTCATAATTGTCCACAGAATCAAATGATGATGAAGACTTATTATTATTATCAACGAAGGCGGAATCGTCTATAAACAAAATCTTGGGATATTTCATAAATTAAACGGTAATATCAATAGGATAACAAGTTATTAAAATATTTTAACTATTTTCTATACACTTGCATTACAAGCAGCACTCTAAGTGTACTGGAATAATATTGTGCAAAATAAGAAAAATCTGGTTAATTAACTGTCTTTCCTACTTCGCTCCAAGCGGTTCGGCGACTTTTCATCCCGCGACAAAATATTCTAACTTAACCTATCCTAACCTGACCTAACCCAACCAAACTTAACCTAATCTAACCTACCCTAACCTAACCTATCCTAACCTAACCTAACCTAACCTTTCCTAACTTAACCTAACCTTCCCTAACCTAACCTAACCAAATAAAACCTTTCGGCACCAAATTTAAAAATTTAATCGAAATTGTAAGTTCCTGGCTTTGTCTTTTTCCTTCCTTGTCGGGGGATGTTTTGTCAGTACGACATTTTGTCCTTGGGATATTATGTCGAGGGATATTTTGTCGTAGCATATTTTCTCGGGGATATTCTGTCGCGGCATGATAACTCGCGGTACCGCTCCAAACTTTCCCCGCCATTTGAGGATTTTATTAATTTATTTTAAAATATTACATGTTATAATGTACCGTGGTTACGTATGTGCTAATAATTACTATTAAATAGTAATAAAGTTACAAACAAAGTAAAGTAGGTATATAAAATTATATATTAAACCTTAAGTTATGTCTCTAGTGCACAATGGGCCACTTGCATGGATTTCATAACGACTGTAGATAGATTTTTGAACTAAGATTTCGAAAATGTCAGTAAAATTTTTTAAAAATGTATAGTTTTTTATTTTTAAATAAATAAATCCATTATTTGAGCTCGTGATGTCACTACATGAAAATGTCCCGTCTCCGATTATGTTCCCTTAATTTTGTAAAATTCCACACTGATTGATTTTTTTTTATATGGCAACACTCTGATTTCCGGCGAATTTTTGAATTTTTGTTTAACGTTCACTAGATTTATTGTTTGTTCTATGCAAACTTATCCTTTGGTTTGATTTTTTGGTAAAGATGGCGGTGTTTTTACAGATGTTACGAAGAGAACCCCGTACAATTTATTGCTATTCGTGTGGAAAACGTTCTTTTTTTTAACCACTGGAGCGATTGGGGTTCAGTTTTTGATTTGGCCATTCGATTTAATTAATATCATTCCTCAAAATATTAATATGGAAACATATAAACTGCTTACTGCGGTGTAAAGCTAATGAATCCACCTAAATTTCACCGTTTATTTCATATTTGTAGGTTTGTTAAATATTGTCCAATTTTGAAACGATATCAATCGCTGATAAATAAAAACGGTCCAAATTTGGACCTAAATCGCTCCAGTGGTTAAAATGATTTTCGGCTATGAAATTTATGGTTTTTTCACACCCATAAAATTATGTCCCGTCTTTCCGGTTTATAAAAAATGGTCTGATTTTTCGGACTGAAATTTTCAAAAAATCGCCAGGATTTCAAAAATACGATTAAAAAAAAAATACAGAATGTCTTAGAATATTTGCCTAAACTGGAAAAAAATATTTAAAAATGTGTTGCAAGCGGCTTATTAGGAAGTGTAAGGAAATTGATCAACCTCCTTAATAAATTCGATGTTTTGGACATCGCAAATTTTCTCGGAAAGAGAACTGATCTTTGTGAAGTTGAATATTGTGCAGACCACCATTAAAATACAAAGGACAGCGACTTGAATTGCAAACTGGTTTCTTACGTTGCCCCGTGAGCGTAGCGTATAAGAAGTAGACAATAATGTTGCGATGGGAACGATGAACACTTTCAATTACAAGGCGCATATGACGCCGTTCTATTTGTATAAAGAACATTAACTTTAAATTCAGTAAATTTAAATGATTCATCTCCTCAAGAATATAAGGATCAAGTAAATAAAAAAAAAAGATGAACACTTTCAGACTGACGGCGGCTGTCAGCGGGCGGCTGTCGGTCAGTCTAACCCAATATTCAAAAGATGAACACTTTCAGACTGACGGCGGCTGTCAGCGGGCGGCTGTCGGTCAGTCTAACCCAATATTCAAATTCAACCAAAAAATTTGTATTCTAGCAGAAAAAACCTAACAGAAAAATCTAACGGCGCTACAAAACATGATGAAATCTTAATATATAAAACAAGTCGGGTTAGTTACACCATTTATAACTCGAGAACGGCTGAACCGATTTTTATGATCTACGATTTGTTAGATTTTTCTCCGCCCCGAATAGCAGAATAGCTATTAAAACATCGGAAAAATTCACACATTTTGTATGGATTGATTTTTCAATTTTTGAAAGAGTTGAGAAAGAGGAACATAATATTGAATAGTGAGTGAATTCAAAAAAATCAAAAACACAAATGTTAATCCGCTGATTGTTTTGCTTTTATTCTTAAACATACAATTCTGCCCCTCTTCCTTCCACACAATGTCAACTGTCGAAAATGTATGTCTGCACCCCTCCAAAGTAAAAATACAATAATAATTATAATAAATCTCCCTCAAACGTAAAAAGCAATTGCCGTAAGTAAGTAGAAAAGTAAGAAATAATAAAAAATATAAAAAATATAAATCCGCACACAACGCCATCTCTGATACCGACGGAAACAAAACGCGAACGCATCGATAATCATATCTTCATTGTGTAATTTTTAACTTTTAAAAAAAAACTTAATTTAATTCAGCTAATGAGTTAATAAAAACATTTTTTTGATTATGAGGCGGAACTTCGTACCTCCTCAAATAAAAAAAGTTGAAAAAGAATTTCGATTGGCGTAAATACAAAGTACGTACGACCGATTTATATTGAAACACAGATTTGTCAAATAACAATTAAAATTTCTTTCCAAAGAAACGCCTTTTTATGTCGTTATTTTTTATTTTAGTTTTCATTATATTAGGTACCACAGTTTTTAGGGAAATACATATTTTTAATAATTATAATTAACTCACAAAAAAATTTGAAAAGTAACCTCTGATATCATGCAAAATTGAATTCTTTAATGGCCGGTCTACAATCATTTATTTATTTGTTTATTTATTTTATTTTAGGGAAGTCAACAGTTTACAGTAATGATTAATTTATACATGTATGATTTACCTAACTCAGAAACCAATAATAGATTTCCTCATTATGCTATTACACTGTGTACTTATCTAGAAATTAAACAGTAATTTTACAACAATTAAAAGATATTACATATAAATGGTGGTAGTACATAATATATCATTACATTGATGAAAAACTACAGTGGAATTCACACATTGATCTTACCTCAAAAAAGCTAACAAAACTCATCTACTTCTTCAAAAAATTACGTAATATCTTGTCAATGAGGGATTTAAAGAGAGTATATTATGCCTTATGCCACTCTCGACTAGAATATGGAGTAATAGGATGGGGCGCAGCAGCATCTAATCACATAAAACAACTTAAGGTAACTCAGAATTGCATTATAAAGACCATACTGAAAGTCCCCATAAGGACGTCAACAACAGAAATTTTTAAACAGTTTGATGTTCCAAGCATACAGAAAATCTACGCCAAAAACATTCTAGTACATCACCACAAAAATTATTCAGAGGCAGACACCTCACATGCTCATAAAACCAGAGCCAAACAAACAGACATACTTAATATACCAAAGTGTAACTCTTCATTTGGACAAAGAAGTTCAGAATTTTTAGCAGTAAAGTTATATAACAAACTCCCACTTAGTACCAAACAAACTAAAACAAAAAATAGCTACATTAAGGACATTAAATGTTGGCTGAAGGAACTATCGGAAAATGAACTTACATGTATACTTAAAACATCGTCATAGAAGTTTCTGGAAAACCTTATCCAAACAATAAGTTAATCTATTGAAGTCGCTGAAAACTTATCCAAAGCATAGTCCCCCTCAGCACAGGATCTCCTAGTGAGGAGGACTACGAATATATTTTCTTATTTTTTATACCTAACATGTTTCATATAAAAATGTAAAATATAATAAATGTATTGTTACTAAATAAAAAATAAAAAAATAAAAAAATTTATGCAGTTTTGTACTTATTTAATACATTTTAATATACTTTTGATAGAATTTTTATATTTACTTTCGTCACAATTGAAGATATCTATATCAGAGAAAATGTTATTATACAGTTGAACACAGTCTTATAAGGCAAGCATTTTGGTTTGAATTTGTTTTACAGTGTTTTTCTTTAAAAATATTACATGAACGTGTGTGCCGTGTAGGTACTTTAAAATCTATTCTGTTTAATAATTCAGGACAGTCAGTTATGTTATTTTCGATTTTATATAGAAATTCAAATAAATTCAAACACAATTAAATAATAATCTGTTATACATTTTTTTTGTTCCTTTTGATTTAAAAAAATATAATTCAGTTTGTTTGGGTATTTTAGCCTCAAATCTAAATTTAACTTTTGTATGAAAAAGGTTGCGCCACCGTTCCTTTTAATAACGAAAGATCGCATATTATATGGAGATACTTTTCACAAGTAATACGTTTTTATTATAGTTCAAACACCATTCTCAGGAATCAAAATGGCCGAAGTGTCCGAATAAGCAGGGATACCAAAATTTCAATCCTCACAAAGTTTTAGTGTTTAAGTCCTCCCTAAAGTTAGGCCATGCCATAGAACCCGACTGCAAAACTTTTAAAACTAAGAAATAAATCTGCCTGTCTGCCTATCTGCCTAAGTGTATTTTTGAAACCCTGGCGATTTTTTTAAAAATTCAATCCTAAAAATCAGAACATTTTTTATAAACCGGAAAGACGGGACATAATTTTATGGGTGCGAAAAAACGATAATTACATAGCCGAAGATCATTTAAAAAAAAGAACGCTTTCCACACGATTAGCAATAATTGTACGGAGTTCTCTTCGTAACATCTGTAAAAATATCGCCATCTTTATCAAAAAATCAAAACAAAGGATAAGTTCGCATAGAACAAACAATAAATCTAGTGAACGTTAAACGCAAATTCAAAAATTCGCCGGAAATCAAAACAATCGTATTTCCATATTTTTGTCGTCGAATTCCGGTGCACATTTTCCTATACATAATTAGTTCATATTATTAATATTTGTGTTTTATTCTTCGGAGTCTTTTTTTTCTTTTCTTTTGCCTATTCATTTTGGAGTGGTTTGAAGAATGGATTGATTTTACAAAAGTAAAAATATATTTTTTTTTTGGATTTCGAAGTATTTGATCCTTGTTCCGCTAAATGTCTGTGGAGGTTCGTCAAGTATGTGTCATCATGTATGTGTTTGTATCTTTTTAGTATCGCTATTTTTCGTTTTGTCGAGTTTCAAATCACAACGTTGATAAGGAAGTTTTCACTTAAAAAAATTGTGTCAAGTTAGTGGGAACACTATTTATGTATTGTTTCAAGAGGAACGACTGCGCGGTCTTTTTCATACAAAACTTGATTTTGGGTATAAGACCAAAATACTGAACTAAACTGTAATATTATTTTTCTAATCAAAAGGTATAGCAAATATTTAGTACGGAAATATGCTACTTTATTTAGTTACATTATAAATTATAGGCCATTGAAGAATTCATTTTTCACGATTTTAAAGACAACTTTGACACTTTTTTATGAGATAATGGTAATTGTTGAAAAAATAATATTATCCAATCTACATTTAAAAATTGTTATATATAAAATAAAAATATTTTTCAACTAACATACATTTATTAATCCTACAATTGTAATATCCCGTGATTCCTCACGGGTGTACGCTTGTATCTATAATATATTATTTAACTTGCACAATATATTGTAAATGTCTGTACTTTGGTTAGTTTATAATAATACCACCCTGAAGGAGGTTATGATACAAATGAAACTATCTGGGGAAATGGAACTTCCACCAAAGGTCCAAATCCTTCAAAATGCGAGTCTGTATCTCGGAGGCACCATTCGAGATACTATTTCCCAGCCCGAAAGCATTCAGCCTGACAACGGTAGCCCACACCTTGGCTTGGCTTTGGATGGCTATTGAGCGAATATTTCACAACACTCCCTAAGCTACAAATCAAAGATAAATTGGCAAAAAATAAATTAGAGTGTGCAATTCACACACAATACAAGTGAAACCTTCTGAAGACTAAGTGTGGGGAGTGGGGAGGCCTCGAAGCACTTTTGTTTATCAATGTGAAGGATGATTTTTTCCATATTTTTGTCATCGAATTCCAGTGCAACTTCTCCTATGCATTCGGTCATCCTATTATCAGTGTTTGTGTTTTCTTTTTCGGGGTCACTAGATGTCACTTTATGTTGTGTTTTCTTTGCCTTTTCATTTAACAGTGGTTTGAAGGACCGAAGGAGGCACGCGTGGGACCGTAGATTTATCGTATTATACTGGAATCTCGTACCCGTGAAATAAATAAGTATTTTATTTCTATCTCATTCTCACGCAAACTAACTCCTATAGATATATATGTTTGTATCTTTTTAGTATCGCTCGCTTCCGTTTCATAGAGTTTCGAATCACAACGGTGCTAAATAATTTTTCACTTCAAAAACATATAGATATTTTTTTGCTAAATTACCAAAAATCAAGGCCGTTTTTGTAATTGCTATTAGGTTAGGATCGCCAATCGCTTTAATGTTGTTTGCATACTTGTCTAATTGCAATAAATTCGTATGCAAGTTAGTGTTACTTTCCTCAGGCACTAATAAGAACCCCCGGAGGAAGGCATGAGGCAGTTAATGGGCAAATGGGGCCACAATGGACCTCGGTCTCGCGTTACGGGCACACAAAAGGCCACACTATTACAGATTACGAGCCCGCATTCGAATCCCCCCCCCCCCGAATCTTCATCCCGAGGAATCGATGTAAAGAACTCATTTTTTACATGTTGCCCTACCGCCCGGCGCCCCCTCTGGTAATAGGTCCCTTTCAGCCGAGTGGTCGGACCCGCGCCCGCGGCCGCGGCTCGTGCGCGGACAACTCGCTCGGTAAGGGGCTGCAACCAGATTATACTCTATAATCTATTATATTATGTTAATTTTTTATTAGTGATTTCTTATAGAGGCTTATAAACCTCATTGTAATATTTAATCTTTGAAGATATGAAATTATAAAGCAGACAAAGACACACAAAATATTTTACAAATGTGGCAGCCAAAAAATGTGGAAATATTTCGTTTTAAAGAGTTTTATTTTGCACGTACATTTGTTACTTTTATATTTATGTATCTGCTACCGGTTTCGACACATCCGTGTCATTCACTGGCAAACTTAAAACAAACTTAAAATTTATTCAATCAATTTTTAAAAATAAACAAATAGGCTAACTTATGAATCGGTTAAAATTATGATTAACAATGAATATGCTTAGGATAAAATAAAGCTTTTTCTATCGTTTTACTTAAGTATGATTTAAAGAAGAAATCTTTTTTACTTAAAAAAAAAACAATATTAATGTATTTTTAATTAGAGATGTTTGACCATATGAGAAACAACTTTAAAAATGCGAAATTATGTCGAAGATTGTTCGTGACCGTTTGCTTTGATTATCTTTTTTTTCTTTCTTTCTTACCAAAAAATAAATAAAAACCACTTCTATTTATTTTGTGACGCTTAAAATCGAGCGTTTCTAGACTACGTCTATGCCTATCATCTATATTCGTGGCGTTGTAAGCACATTCGTTATGGCACACTAAGAATATGCGCATTATGGCTTGTGGCTTCCTCTAAATCAATATGATTGATCTTCTGGTTTGAAATAACTGTATGTATCGTAATGCTACATCATCGATCTGCGATTTTTTACCTCGTGTTCTTATTTTTCCACGTCGATACGTACTTCCATGCTACTCGAACTAAAGCGCGGTACAATCCTCCTCCCTCCGTCATAAATTGAAAGCAGGCGCAGTTTATAACAAAAATACAAAAACAAACAATACACTGTTACGTTTAAAACAAAAGACAACGAGCATCGTACCATTGGAAATGCATCAAAAAGATTACAATTTTCAATGGTTTGTGCTTCGCTATCAAACCCACATTATTTGTGACGCCACCGGTTCTCTCCAAAAGTTGTTTTGTGGTTATTATATAACCCACAGTGACGTGTTTTCACCCCAAAAGCGTGGCCCCGTCCGGTCTATGCCACACGCGTGTGTAAAACAATCCCTCAGTGTGTGCTCTTTAATGTACAGTAACTCAGTTTAGTGTTAAATAAAAAAAAAACCTCAGTGCTGTTTTTGTGTACAAGTTAAAAAACCTGGCCCACCCTGTTCGAGGGACGCGCAAAATACTTCCGTGCCTCGATTACCAAGATGGAAGAGTATATGCTAGAATTAAAAAAGCTTGACCCTCCAATATCCGTGCTTGAACAATACCTCAGTACACTAATAAAGCCGAATAAATTCAGTGTCCCGCCGATTCCACCTTTCAACTCCGTACCTAGCGCATCAGACGACACCATCGCCGCCCTCAACACGCCTCTTCCGATCGCCTCCTCCTCGGATTTCCCCCCCCCTCTGGATCACCCCCAACCCTACCCACCACGACAGAAAACGCAAAGCCCCTAACACGCCCCCACCAAAATCCCAGACACCTACCTCAAACCGATTCTCCCCGCTAGAACAAAATGACACCGAGACTGTGACAAACTCCGACACAAACCCAACTGACGGTCTCGAGAACACTCGAGACCAGACCGACAATACTGCCCCCAGACCCCGCCCCATCAAAATTCCCCCCATAATTATAAAATCTGACAAAAATTGGAACTTTTTGAGACGCAAGCTGGAGGATGCGGGCGTAAACATCGCCAACGCAAAAGCCATCCCCCAGGGCATTGTCCTCCACACCAGGGACTCCTCCAGCTTCCGTCTCGCGACCAAACTGCTACAAGAGGACAAAACCGACTTCCATACCTTCCAACTGTCCGAGGACAAAACAACCAAAGCCGTCCTTAGGGGCATCCCTACCACAATCTCCGAGGAGGAGATAAAACTTGAACTGCTCGACATGACCCTGCCCGTCATCTCCGTCACCCGCATGCGATCAGGGCCGGACCGCACAAACGTCCCCATGGTCCTGGTCCAGTTGAGCCATGGAGAAGCTGGCCAGCAAATTTTCGGTCTTCAATCCATCTTCCACCTCAAGATCAAAGTGGAATACCTAGATAAAAAAATCAGCCCCCACACAATGCCACAGATGTCAACACTTCGGGCACTCCGCCAAGGGATGCAACCTCCCCCCCCGCTGCGTAAAGTGCACATTAGGACATTTTACAGCGGAATGCACAAAGCGGAGGGAGGATGGCCCTGCCACCTGTACAAACTGCGGCGGACCTCACCCCGCCAACTTCAAGGAGTGCCCGAAGCGCCCCGCCGACCCTACACCCGTCGCTCGCCGAACTGAGGTACGCCCCCAAGTCACCTTCAACTCCCGCCCCACCTCCCACCATACCTCCTACGCTCAGGCTGCAAGCCCGAACCAGCCTACCCAACCCACCCCCCCACCCCCAGGCCCCCAAGCCACCCCCACCCCTGCATCAACCCCCTTTAATATATTTGATTTCTTTAAAAACATTAATTTTTCCAGGATCGGCGAATTCATCGCCGACCTCATCCCTAAATTCATTTCTGCCTCTTCCACGTCAGATTACCTCTCCATCATTTTCACAGCAGCCCCTCAATTCTTCGCTCTCTTTACCGTCTAAATGGCTAACTCTGCTACTATGTCCTCCGCGCTGCGCTTGGCCTTCTGGAATGCGAACGGTCTCACAAAGAGCTTACAGGAGCTTAAATTATTCACTAATACACACAATCTCGATGTACTTCTCATAAACGAAACACACCTAAACCCGTCAACAACACCAAAAATTGCAAACTATACACTGTACCGAAACGACCGATTACACTCACGAGGTGGTGGCACAGCCATCTTCGTGAAAACTAAACTCGCACACAAACACAACATCACCCCCACGCTTTCATCCATAGAGAGTACCTCGATAACCCTTTTTACCAAGCAAGCTGGCCCTTTGAGAATTAATTCAATATATAATCCACCACAAAAGACTTTGCAAAAGTCTGATCTTGAATTACTTCTCGAAGGACAAACGCCTACTATTCTGATGGGAGACTTCAACTCGAAGCATCCAAATTGGAATAGCAGGCGCGCAAACGCCAATGGTAGAATCCTCCTCGAATTCTCCAAATCCCACCCTGACCTAGTCGTCGCAGGCCCTGTGGATCCCACACATTTCTCCGCCCAGGGCCACCCACCCGACGTACTAGACATCGCAATTTTTAACAAATCACCCTGGATGTACTGTATCGAATCTATCAACGACCTCGACTCCGACCACAACCCCGTGTTGCTAACTCTCAATAAATTCTTAGACCCCTCCCCCCCCTTGCCCTCAAAAAAAACCGATTGGACATATTTTTCACAGATAGTCGGGGATAAATTATCCATAAATCACTCCCTCCAAAACTCGGCCGAACTCGACTCAGCGGTTGACACATTCGCCGAGACAATAATGTCCTCAGTAAATGAAGCCTCAAAAACCCTCCCGGAGCGCTATCAAAATCTCAAAGAAAACCTCCCAAACACAATTAAAGAGTTAATTAAAACAAAAAATAATCTTCGCCGCCACTGGCAAAAAAATCAGAATCCCAAAGTCAAAACCAGTATAAATCGCCTTCAAGCCCTCATTAGGAAAAAACTAACTGAGCATTCAAACACCACTTGGAACATGAAAATTCAAGAGATAAATCCACAGGATGGCTCCCTGTGGAAACTATCCAAAAACCTCAAATCTACCCCCTCACCGAACCACCCCATTCACGCCGAAAACGGCCTCGTATTCGACGACCTAGACAAAGCGGAGGCGTTCGCCGACAGTCTAGAAAAACAATTCAGCCCCAGCTTCAAACACGCCAACCTCGATCACATTGCAGATGTCAACCGCCAAGTAAATAGTATATTTAACTCACTCCCCCCTACAAATATCCACTTCACTACCCCGGCCGAAGTCATAAGTGCTATCAAAGGCCGTAAAAACAAGAAAGCTCCCGGCCCGGACGGCGTCACAAACTTCGCTCTTAAAGCCCTCCCCCCAAAAGGAATCCTAGCAATAGTCAATCTTATAAATGCCGCCCTCAGACTGCGCTACTTCCCCAAAAGTTGGAAGCACGCCCACGTCATCGTTCTCCCAAAACCGGGAAAAAACCCCCTCTTCTGTGAAAACCATCGCCCAATTAGTCTCCTGTCAAACATCGGTAAAATTTACGAAAAAATTCTCCTCACCAGGCTCCTAAAGCATATTCACGAGGTATCCACACTACCTGATGAGCAACACGGTTTTAGATCTCAACATTCCACCCTCCACCAGCTCCTCAGAGTCACGGAACACATCATAGATGGTTTCAATACCCAGCGATCAACTGGCGCCATTTTCTTGGATATCGCCAAAGCCTTCGATAAGGTATGGCTATACGGCCTACTTCTCAAACTCCACAACACAGGCATCGACCCCCAATTGCTCGGTGTCTTAAAATCATTTCTCCACCGGCGTACTTTCCAAGTAAAATACAAAGGTGCTCTCTCCAAAATTAGATTCATGACAGCAGGTGTCCCCCAAGGCTCCTTGCTGTCCCCCGTCCTTTTCAATATCTACACACACGATATTCCCCTCTCAGAAGACCATAATTCACTGAAAGCTCTGTACGCAGACGATACAACGGCAATGGTCAGATACAGTTCACCCAGGATGATTACTCACCGCCTACAAGAAAATATAAACAGCCTCCAAGAATTTTATGACCTGTGGCGTATAGACGTCAACCCCTCAAAGAGCGTGGCGATCTTCTTCTCACGAAGAAGAATCGGCTCGACTCCAGTGGGTGTTGTGACGATGTACGGACAGGTCATACCTTGGCAGAATACTGCAAAATATCTTGGAGTCACACTAGACACAAAACTCACATGGACACCTCATATCAAAAATACACTCACAAAAGCCAGGAGCATCTCTGGAGCTTTATACCCACTACTACATACAAACTCCAAAACATCCCTCCAAAACAAACTCCTTTTATATAAATCCCAAATTCGTCCCGCCATCACATACGCCTCCCCAATTTGGGGGACAGGCAACACCAAGAGACTCGAACAATTCCAGAACGCTGCGCTCAGAAGATATACCAAAAGCCCTTGGTTTGTCCGAAATAGTATAATTAACTCAGGCACGAAAATCCCCCCACTAAAAACGCACATAGTAGATTTAGCCAAGACGTTTTTCTCTAAACTCGCTTCAAATTCGAACCCAAGCATCTCCCGTCTCGGGCACATAAGACCCGGCGACCCCCCCACCTACCCTTTACCTGTATCCATCACACATCCCCCCTGATGTGTGGGCTCTAATAAAAGAAAAGTAAGCGCAACCAGATATACAAAAAATATAGTATTACATTAAATCTAAAATACCTACAGACAAAAAATAAATTATAATAAAATAAAATTCTTTCAAACCATTAAAAAAAAAAAAAAATACAAAAAATACAAAAAATTTAGTATTTAAAAGTCCTTAATGTTGCCAAAGGCAGCCCACACATCGGGTAGAAAAAAACCATCCTTCAGGTGACTACAAACCACAGTTCGCGAGAAAAAGGGATTGATTTCCCTGTAACTCGTCGATTTAACAATATGATATTATGGAAATGCATACTTGTAAATTGGTATTCATAAAATCTGATCTGATCTGTCTTGGTTAATGATCCAAAGGGCAAAGTGTTGATGAAGTGTATTGTACAGATTTGTTGCTGTATATATATATATATATAGGTTGTTTCTCAAATATCTTTTGCTAAAAGTTGTTTCAGCGAAAGGGATAAGTAAGAAATCATGACCTTTTGTTCTAGTTTCTCGCAAAGTGGAAACACTTGTACAGAATTAGGTATTAAATAAGTTGATAAAAGTTTCCTACACGAGTACTAAAGTTGTTATTAGGTACCAGACAATGTGGACGGGATATTAAAAATTCGTTTGCACCTCTATAATCCTAAGGATTGAATGGGTAATCACCACCAGCAGCAGCAGCAGCCAACATGGCGTTTGAACTGGCCAGGGACAGTGTCACTAATTCGATTTCTGACTAGAATGCACGCGCATTTCACCGCTACCAAAACTAAACTCAACTAAGTATATCCAATATGAACTAGTAGCTAACTGTTGTGACCCATCAACAACCCGGTAGCACATTACAATTATTCTCAATTCTGGTTCAATGCACTGAACACTGAACACTGAACACCGAACAATGAACACCGTCGTCAGTCAGATCACCACTAGTTTCTCCCAATTTGCTGTTGGCTGTTGGTATTCAGACTTCGGAGTTGGATGTGTGAAAGGGGATGAAACTTATTTAAAGAGTACATGGCTCCTCAAAACTGAATACTTCTCGCTTATTTATTTATTTTGTGTTATTTCGTATTTTATTTTTTTAGTTCTTGTGCATGTATCGATGGATAAAATTTTATGTTTTATTTTTATTTTATTTACATGAGCTCGACGCAGGAAACCCAGAAGAAAATAATTTCCCTCAGGGCCTATGTCATCTTTGGGGATGCTGTGCGGAGGTTTTTTTTAAGGTAAGGAAGGAGAGGAGAGTTCTGGGAAGGAAAAGGGTTTAAGGGGTTGTAATGTATCACGCTTTTTTATTATATGGAGCGACTCATGGTCACTCCTAGCAATTGTGATAATTTGCTTTTCGCTTCTTTTAATCCTTTTAAGTTTTGTTTAATTTTTCTCTTGGCTCTGATCGATATTTAAATCTTCATATGGCTTTACATGTGTGTAGTATGGGTGGGAAATTCCTCCCTTACGACACACAAGCCTTCATGAAAATTGGATCCTTATTTTCTTTGATAACTAAAGAAAGCTATTTGAAGCCCCCTTGTACTACATATCTTTATAGATATAAGAACTTAACTAATTAATACGTTATTTACGACCTTGAACGTAAATTTTTCGTACTTATGTTGTAAATAGATTCCACCAAACGTTGTGTGATTTTTTTATTTATGGTATGGGAATGTAATTACTTTTATTTTGTGGTACCCTTTGATTCTGAACGGAGCGTTGAGCTTCGAACTTAATTGGTCTCTTCATTGCAATTCTAAGTTACATTTAATTTTCTTTATGAACTAAACTTTCCCTAAACTCTGTTTTTATTTCCTACCCTTCCAATGAATTCGTAAGTTATCTGTAATTAATGACGTTTCACGTGTTCCATTGAACATATAGTTAAATATAACTCAAATGGTTAATTGTTAGTGGATTTAAAAAAATAT
Organism: Limnephilus lunatus; assembly: GCA_917563855.2. Classification (NCBI taxonomy): domain Eukaryota; kingdom Metazoa; phylum Arthropoda; class Insecta; order Trichoptera; family Limnephilidae; genus Limnephilus; species Limnephilus lunatus. The sequence goes on from OU830604.1 coordinate 63,433,617, forward strand.
ATATTTATTATTTTTAATTAAAGGAGACAAGAGTGGGGAGACCACGATGTACTTTTTTCATCAATGTGAAGGATGAATTTTCCATATTTTTGTCGTTGAATTCCAGTACAACTTTTCCTAGACATTTGATTATCTTATAAGTATTTGTGTTTTCTTCTTCGGAGTCGCTAGATGTAGTTTTCTTTGACTATTAATTTTGAAGCGGGTTGATGATTGGGTACTGATTTTAAAGTTTTTTTCTGTTTTGGATTTCATAGGATTTGACCCTTGGTCCGCTGAATGTCTGGCCGCTAAGGTTTGTAAGGCGCTTTATACCACTAGATTAAAAGAGACTTGCGTAGGGCTGTGGATTTATCGTGTTATATGGAACCAAGCACCCGTAAAGAAAATAAATATTTTATTGCTATCTCATTCTCTCTCAGGCTAAATCGTATAGATGTATGTGTTCGTCTCTTTGTAGAGTCACTCGCTTCCGTTTCATCGAGTTTAAAATCACAACAGTGCTAAAAAAGTTTTTACTTCAAAAACTGTGAACCATTAGTATAATAAACCTACTTGAACGACAAATACAAAATCAAACATGTACCTACTAATAGTAAAAAACCGTCTCGTACAATCGTCAAGTGTTGGGAAATGTGACCGATGAAATTCAAATTACTTCTAACGCAGACTCTTGACCAATCATTGAACTCATAAATAAATGTACGGCTATAAAATCGATTTGACATTTTTGGTCGGAATGGCGGTCGCCTGTCCAACTGTCAATTTATGGTAGGTACTTTATTCCAATTTACGGATCGACCATAATGTTTGGATGTCGGCTATTTGACAGTCTGGGGGCCACTGACGATTACAAATGACCTCCTGCTCCTGCGGTTCCCACTAAAAAATCTTAATGTTCCTAAACTTAGGGCGAGGGTCGAGGGAACACCTGTTTGAGGCAGAATGTTTTTGCAGCAAATAGCGGCGCCCCCAATCTTGGAGTTCTCTTCGTCCCTTTATTCTATTATATCACAGACTGATTATGTAGGTAGGACTGCTGCTTCGCAACTCAATACAAACACTTTCTCTGTGTGCATGTTTTTCTTCATTCTCTTTATGCATGTCTTCACAACTTTAAGATATAACCCACGAAAAACTACAATATCTTCAGTTGCCTTAACATTTAATTTAAAACCTTTATAATAATTGTGTTTATTGTTGTGTAAATATTGTTGTGTAAATATATCTATACTATAGTCTAATATCACATGTACTCACATATTATAATCTTACTAATATTATAAATGCGAAAGTTTGTATGGATGGTTGGTTGGTTAGATGGTCCTTACTCTTTCACGCAATAAATATCGAATGGAATTGAAAAATTCTTTCACTAATCGAAAGCTACATTATTTGCGAGTAACAACGGCTTTATATATTGGTAAGCTCCTGCGTTATGAATGAGCTGTGGCGTTATGAAATTATGTATCATACGTTTTCTGTCCCTAACAGAATCGAGTTATTGCAAACGTCAAACAAATTGTTACCTTGGAAACACTGTTTTTTTTTTAAAATTGTGATTAAATTGAGTACTTTTTTGGCGTCGTAGTTAACTACATATCTCTAAAAATGTTTATTCTAAGAACAAAAAGCATAACGTTGCTATAAAGCATAGCGTTTGAAGTGGACTGTCATTTTCTTATTTTTTTAGGTTACTCTGGATTCAAATATGAATAAAATACTAATGGGTGTAGGAACTTAAAATAAATTTCTATTTCTATAATTAAAACATTTTCTAAAATAGATATTTTATTTGCGAAATGTCATTCTCAAATTTTGAAATTTTCTATTAAACAATAATTATTTTCTATTAGATAAAATAGCAAGAATAATAACAACTATGCCAATAATTATGCCAGTAATTTCCCTCTAATACTATGCGAGCGAAGCCGTGGGTAAAAGCTAGTATAAACATATATAATATCAATCACCAATATCGCTGTGGCGAATCAGTATGTGGCGAGTTGACTATTTTTGTAGTGGTATCATTATTTTCCATACACTGACCAAACCCGAATTTCGAGGAGATTCGATAAAGCTACTAGCAGCTAGCAGCGCCATTGCTGTTTCTGTATTAGAGTCGATCATAATGTCATCTGTCAATCTAAATCCTTCTGATAATTTGTCGCAGTTGGATATTAATTGATGCATAGGTAAGTTAAAGTCATAAATAAATATAATTATAAATCGCCAAACGTTATTATTTCTACATTCCTGCGACATTTATAGCATGGTATATCCAGGTTAGTTATACCATCTCCGCCAGCTAAATCACCATTCAACATATAATCAGGTAACATCGTCGCTACACAGAATATTGAGTTGTTGGCGTTGCATGGTTTTTTTTTCCTAGTAGGTATATCTGCTACAGTGCAATACGCCTCAGTTCTGAATTATTTCCATTATTTTAACTTGTACTTGGTGCTTGTGTTGGAGACCAATTTCCATCTTTTAATTTCTAATTTTTCCATTATCCTTTCTTATAATAAATATCATCATCTCTTATCGTCGCTATGCCTGTCACGCTAGGTTCTTATCGTGATTGTGTCTTTGGATACGTTCGACATGATTATTTAACAATTGAGTTGGGTCGGGCTTAAGGTTCGGCAAAGGATCTGAATCTAATATATTGTCAAATTTTATAATTTTTATTATGTATCACCACTAGGAAATATCGGGGATATCCGTATCTTGGTTTTGACAGGTGTAGAAAATGTCGATCAATTCGATTACTAAGCAATAACTTCCAATTCCCCAAAACAAATATTATCGTTAAAAAATTTGTACATTAAAATATTAAACAAAATTCAGCCTTTTTGAGGGCATTAGTAGCGTAAGATGGACGTAGTAGGTAGGGAAGTTAAATACAATCCTCTTTAATATCAGTGTGTTAAGGGACATATGGAATAAAAAATGTGGATGAAAATTTGGTCACCGGTGACAACTATCCAAAGGAGCGCTTTTTGCCAAATTTCAGCACTATTCAAAAAAACCTGGGATAGCACATCTGCTGAATTTCAACAAATTTTCCTTGATGCATTAAATTTTTTTTTGTAATATTTTAAAATACGCCCGCGGTTCAATTTTGACTATTTTTAGTAGGTGGAAAGATATTACTTAAGTATATTAATATTCAAAAGATGCCAGTGTACTCTACTTATTTACGAAATATGTTAATAGGAAAATTCGTATTTTGTAGATTTCTCTAGAAGATTAAACCTATCAAAATGTGTCAGTGTAAAATGCGGCTTTTTATCGTGTTTTAGTGCATTTTTATAAGATATTTTTATACCAGTGTTATAATGATTTAATTATTAATGCACTCAACGTCTTTGAACGTGTATGAAACTTATAAATTCAGTGATATTTGTAAACCAAAAAAATTGTTGTTATGTTTTCGTATTTTTTGCGATCGGACTGTGATTGACAATGCGATATTTTCAAGAAATAAACCAATAACTAAGCTAATTGGTATTGTGGATTTAAGATAATTGATGTATCTGTTTGATGTACTGCAGATATTTTTGGTGAATCCTATATGAATTCCATTTTAGTCTATTAAAATGTGTCGCCATTTTTCGACTAAATTTGGGTCAAAAGTTTGTTCAAAGGGAACACTAGACAGTTCACAACCTTTAAAAATTCAGTTAGCTTATATACATACGTAGATTATAATTAACAATTAGACCATTTAAAAGAAACCTAATAGAAAATATTTAATGTGGAGGCAAAATTGAATTTCTTAGGCGAGTTTATAAGGAGAAAATCCTGATAATAGTTCCATTTTAAATGTTTACGATTTTATAATATTTTTTTTTATAAATTCTAGAAATATGTGATAATCAACCAAAGATAGGTGAATTTATTGACTATATAGAAATGTGATCAGTTTGTATGTTTCCATATTAAATTCGGAGGTATGATTTTTATAAGGTGGGCGGAAAATATTCAAAACTGTCACCAAAATATCACGAGCGATTCGAGGAAAAAGTTAAAAATCGCGCTGTCGCTCTAGTGATAATATGTCAGGAATCAAGTAAGTCACGGAGGTTCTTTTAGCCTGTTTGAGGCTTTGTGACGTTATGGCGGGCGGGCAGCGTATATTTGATTTGTATACAAATCTTCAGTTTTTCCGAGGTTGATGCAAGTTTGCACAATTGTCCATTAAAACAAGAGAAACGTCAAATTGAAAAACAAAAAAGGAGATTACGGTAAATATTGACCCTCCTCTTATTTTTAAGGTCAACTGTGCAAATATTAATCAATATCCGAATAAAAGCGTAGTTTTGTACAAAAACAAAGCCACACCGGGAAGCTTCTCTAAACATACGTAGATATTAATAGATAATACTAGCTGATAGCTGGCGTGCTTTGCAATGCCATTCAAATAAATAAATTATTTCTCCCTGCATGTTCCCCTCTCGCGTCCCTTTCCCCTCCGCATTCCCCTTCCCTCCTCATCCTTCCCGCGAACCCCACCTCCTTCGTTACCCCCCCCCCTTCTTCCTATTCTGCTAAAATATATGAAATACACACATTTTCAAACCATTCGCGCACCAATTGTAATATGCAGGGTTTTTCAAATTAGATGTAGACAGTAATTTTCCTCTAATTTTAAACAGCAAGCAAAATTTAACCAAAAAGTATCAACGTGCGGTTTTAATGGGTAGGAGAAGAGAGTGTGGGGGGGGGGTTGTTTTCGAAATCTCATATAAATAGTGACTTTTCCATTGTCTTGGATGTCAAGCGTGCAATGGAACTCGGCACCTCGGAATAGAATTGTAGCTGTAGGTACTGTTGTGCACAAATCAAATTCACGCCGCCCGCCACAAGCAAACACTCTACTTTATATACTAGAAGATTTACGTACCATCTACCATCTGAACCTTATATTTGGTAAACAAAAACACCTTTCTTCCTTTCAAGACGAGTATTTTCTCTATGAATCTTTTTTTCTCTATGAATATGAAAGCAGTATCTTCATTTTGTCTAGGTGCTTTATAAACTACACATTCCAGTATGGAGTACTATCGGGAAATTATTATACTTTAGTAGGAATTTAATACCCTGAAGAAGCTTGTATTAAGCGAAACCGGTCGGTATAAAAAAAATCGTGGTTACAAACAAAGTTATTGTTTTATTTCAATTGAAATTATTATAAATTACTCGCCATGCCCGTATTGCTCTTTCATTCCCTTAATAGCCTCAAATTGGAGCGAAGGTTGTGAGAGAAATGTTAGAAAATTTAGAATCGTAATAACTTAACTTACAATTTCTAAGTACGAAATCTGTCGCGCCTGCAGATAAGCACAATCATCGGAAGGCACGAGACATAAACACATCTAAAGGGTTAATACGATCTTCCTCAACTCCCCGGTTATTGTACAACTCGGGATGTAAATGCGACGAGGATTTTCTCAATCTCCCTTCCTCCGCGTGTTGGTGCCCGCAACCAGATTGTCGTCATCGCAATCTCGAGAAACCCGGTCACTGAATTTCACAACATATGTAAAATCACTTTTGCAAACTTTGATATTGGCGTGAATTGATAATTTTCTGCGGAAAATCACTATCTACGATAGAAGTACATATGTTGAAAACAACAACGAATGTTCAAAAGTTCGTTGCTCAAAAAGTGCTTTATATTTTGTAACTAAAATCCGCACCACGTATTCCCGAGGAAACTTCATATGAGATTTGAAACATATTATTAAAAAAAGAAAAAAGCTTAAAGAAATCGCGGTGCTGAAAAGTTTGGAAATAACAAGTCGTAAAACCCCCGCGGGCGCGTAGAGCCGGGGCCGGGGCCGGGAGAAGGGCGGAGGGCGGAGGGCGGAGGTCGGCCAGGGGTAACAACAAATGGCCACCGAATTATGGCCTAAGAGGAAAAAGGTAACTTATTTTATTTTCCTCTTCATCGAATCGTATTAATTGTAACGAAGTTTATCGGCTCTGCTCGGAAGCGGATGGTCCCGCCCTCTTCCTTCCTGCGATTGTTCTCTACCCCTTCCTCGGGGTGAGCCGCTGCTTAGCCTTTGTTCGAGGGATAGGAGTTTAGGAGACGCCGCAAACTGATTTGAATTCGGAGACTTTGAAAATGTTGCCAACTTTAGGGTAGATAAGATTGAATAGCGCAGGAGGAACACAAGCTCTGTTTTAAAAGATACCCAGTACCCAGGCGAGGCGCTTCTTTATTTCATTTCGAAAATCTTCAAGTAAGTTCACGCGTTCAGCGTACAGCCTCGTGGGTGTACTAAGTTTTCATATATACTTGTAATTGTACGACTTACTTAGAAAATAAAACGACAACAATAAAAATTTTAAAATAATTTTATGTTCCAAGTACACTAAAACATTTAAGCCGAAAAATTCAGTTTCGTTCCCTCAAAAAATACATTGGCAAACTCTTCACACAAACATATACCCACAGCCACGAAAAAAGATAAACTAAATATACCCAAATGTCATTCTATATTTGCACAAAGAAGCTCTGAATTTTTAGCAGTAAAGTTATTTAACTAACTATCACACAGTATAATACAAATTAAAACAATAAATAACTACATTAAGGACATGAAATCTTGACTCAAGAAACTATCGGAAAACGAATTTAAAAACATTGTCATAGAAGTTTTTTAAATACAACATTTTTTGAAAATATAACAAATCATCCAACGACCAACGATAAAACACATTATAATTTTAAAAAAAAATCATTTTTTTTATATTAGAATAAGTTAACAATAATAATCTAAACGAAAATATGAAAGAGAACAAGACACAGCAAAACAGAAAAAAGACAATGGTCGCAACTGGGACTCGAACCCAGACCTCTCCGTCTAACCGGGACGTGCGCGTTAACCAATTTCTCTACTGCCACCTTCTGTCGAACCGTCATATTTGTCAATCTCATACTTTCGAATTTCAGAATTACATTATTATCAACTAATTATTATTTTTCTCCATATTACGGGCAACTAACCTTTTTATTGGAAACAATCATTCTAAGAATTGGTTTGTAACCTGGATAGCGTCTCGGATAGATATCCGAATTTATTTATATGGAACAATTGACTTTTACGAAAGTCTAAATGAATATTCAATTTTTATAAGAAAAACATTATTCTTATACTTTTTTGAAGGTTATTCCCATCAGTGAAATATATCATATTAGAATAAGTTAACAATAATAATCTAAACGAAAATATGAAAGAGAACAAGACACAGAAAAAAAGAAAAAGCAATGATCGCAACTGAAACTCGAACCCAGACTTCTCCGTCTAACCGGGACGAGCGCGTTAACCAATTTCGCTATTGCCACCTTCTGTCAAACCGTCATATATTTTTTTTAATATTAGAAAATTACTATACTATTTAATTTTTTGTTGTAAAAAAGAGTCTAAACACTGTCTAATTATTCTCTCTTAATCACTCGGACTGACCAGTGAATTAAACAAAAGTTCATTATTAAAGGTAAATTGTTTTTAAATAGCACTGGTATCCACACAATAAAAAACATTTTTAGGTGGTGTCAATCCTTGTCTACCAATCCGGAGGTCACGGGTTCCAATACCGGCGTGCGCACGTATATTTTATTTGAATAATTTTAGTTATTTTACAATTTATCTAATTAAAATAAGATATACATATTTGCGGAACGTTTCATATTATAATGGTAGACACTACCAGTATAGACATGGTGAAAGCAAATCATTCTAATTCGAAACGCTCCTTACAGTGGCTTTGGACATGTTTGATGACCAGATCTGAACAGTCATGTACTTCATCTTTCCCGTCTCCTTCCCCTTCCCAGTTCCTTCAGCCTCACAACATCCCCTGCGTTGATCTCACTGGCTCCAGATGGTTGGGAGCGGTATGGAGCAATAAGTCAGAAATAGCAGAAATTAAACCCTGATTATGTTGTCTGTAAACCCTCTTTTTCATAACCTATTTTATCGGCAGGTCAAAATATTTCCACTTGCAAAAAATCCAAATAAGTGGAATATTACAGAACGCATCCAAAAAATAAAAACTGGCTTTGAAAGGTGATAAAATACGCTATCAAATTTTATGATTTTAAATAAACATAAATACCTTTTTTCTACAAAGATTATTGTCGTTTTATGTAAAAATAATGAATAAAAAAATTCTAAAGTTTCATAATTTATTTTTTCAAATTGCGGTCGGAAACTTTGGCTTCACAAAGGGGCATTTTTATTTTATTATATTACTGTTAACTTTTCAATATAAAGCGTGTTATTTTCTCTTTCTAACACCGTTTAGATCATATTTCTGACCACTATATTAAGGGAGATAAAAAGATGTCTATGAGACCTGAAACTGACCAAATTGGCCTGAGGAGTAAACACAGATTTAAGACAATTATGAAAGATATAAAAAGCTACAAAACGAGATTTTGGAATCGGTGGGGGTTGAGTTTATCTAATCGAAGGGTAATATGACGTGTGTATATATTTATTCGCCTACCAAGTTAGTCAACATTTCGGTTAATGCAACCTCAATTCTTCACCAGTACAGCAAGCTTCTTGGAAATGTGGCTACATTAGCCGATGAACTCGGGCTAGTCTGTGTTGTAATTCACACAGGTAAAGTAATGGATGTTAAACTATGTATGGTGTATTAGTCTGGTGTGTATTGAAGTCACTTCTGCACAACACATTACTATCTCTTTAGTGCGACCACCAAATGTTACAACCGAATCATAATTCCTGCACTCGCAATTATTAAGGTTTAAATAATATATTATTCTTGTATATGGCTTTGTCTTCTCTCTTATCTCTGGGAGTAATAAAATCATGCTCCGGCTCCGGCTCCAGCTCCGGCTCCTCGGATTACAGTTCCAGCCGTGTTTATATCACCTGCTACACGGGGCACTATAAAACATTAAACATGCAGTAAAACACCGAGTAGCCCGGGACCGGGACTGTACTGCCGCTGTGTTACGACTGCTGATGTCGGAGTTCATTTGGTTGAATATGATTGCTAAGAGACTGTTACTTTTATTGCTCACTGGATTCAAAACACTTTGATTACATTCTTCTTCTTCTTCTTATTACCTATACCTTCTTCATTATATAATTCTGCTGCTAAATTTTCAGATCACTTCGGTAGAAAAAACAATCCGGGATAATAATAGATTTAATTCGCAATCAAACATTTTTAAATTGTACGCTAGCTGAAGACCGATTCGGTTCCAGTTCTAAGATTTGAAGGAACTGCTTGTTGCTTGTCTCGCTTTCGAATTACAAACTTTGATAGAATCCAAATTATATAAATTATTAAACGACTTCCAAAAGGAGGAGGTTATCAATTCAACGGTATTTTTTTTTTTTTTTTTTTTTGTTTTGTTTTTTTTTTTATGTTTGTTATCTCAGAACTTTTGATTGGGTGAACCGATATTCATGATTCTTTTTTATTAGAAAGCTGGTGCTTCCCGTGTGGTCCCATTTGGTCCAGTTCTGACAATGGGATCCATGAGAAAATCACACATATGTGCGCGAAAAATGGAAGAATAACTCAATATTACGCCAACAGATTTTGATGATTTTTTTAAGTAAAACTTCTTTACGCACGCTCGTCACTAAAAATCAAAAAATAAACAAAAATTTTAACAAAACAAAAAACGACTTCAAAAATGCACTAAAAGGTAAAAAAAATAATTTCGTACGATTGTTATTTTTGGAGTTTATTTTTAAATAAATAAATCCATTATCTGAGCTCGTGACGTCACTACATAAAAATGTCCCGTCACCGATTATGTTCCCTTAATTTTCTAAAATTCCACACTGATAAACTTTTTTTTACATGGCAACACTTTGATTTTTTATAAAGATAGCGGTGTTTTTACAGATGTTACGAAGAGAACCCCGTTCAATTATTGCTATTCGTGTGGAAAACGTTCTTTTTTAAAAATGATTTTCGGCTATGTAATTATCGTTTTTCGTACCCATAAAATTATGTCCCGTCTTTTCGGTTTATAAAAAATGATCTGATTTTTCCGATTGAAATTTTCAAAAAATCGCCAGGGTTTCAAAAATACGATTAAAAAAAATAAAAATATTGAATGTCTTAGAATATTTGCCTAAACCGGAATTTTTTTTAAATAATGCGATGGAAGTGGCCTATTAGCTGTTGTCCCAGATAATGCCGGGATCTCTAGCTATACATCTATTGATATCTGAATATATAAATGAGTTGCCCGGTGTGGCCTTGATTTTTATACACATCTACAGATTGGTTTCGAGATCAATGAATACTTGACCTTAAAACAAAGAGGAAAGTCACAGTTTATAAGGAATTTCAAAAAAATACTCCCACCTCCTTTTACTTTTTACCATATCTTAAAGAAGAATTATTAATTTTTGATACAACTCGATGAACTTTTGAACATTTGAAATAATAGAAGAAATTTATGGTCTGCATCTGATTTCGAAAATTTCTGCATAAAGCCAGCGCAACGCCCTACAATCATATGTACATATATGTAAAGAATAGTGTCCTCGTATGATGGTGTGGCTTAGCTTTACATACAAATCTATATTTTTAATCCGCGAATGTTGAACGCCCCAGGAACCGTTTATTGGAAAGCCAACATATCTGCTGTACGTTGCCCCACGTCGTGACGCTACGTTTGGTGACTTAGAAGGGATCAAAGGTCAGGGATTGAGAGGTTCTTGCACGCAACCTTAGGGCACATGCAACCACCAACAAGTTCCGGACAAACATCATCCCATGAATCTGGGAACCCCTTCTAAATTAGCAAACACAGCAAATGCAGTGTTTTTGGTTACCTGATACGTGGTTAAGATGCGGTGGTACCCATACCCGCCTCCCTAATTGAAACCCTTCGAGCCATACCTCTCTGGTCTGGTGTTTTAATATTCGTAGGAAATTAACTAGGCAGGATCTATCTTATTACTGACTATGGGAGAGATCAGTGCGCGGTAGATAAGCTAGGTGTGTAGTCCATAATGGGCAGGTGTGTTATATGATTCTGTTTCCTAAAGCAACCGATGGCGATGTCATCGCATGGATATTGGATACGCCACGCGTTTAAATGTCCCGGCCGTGTTTGATGCCTGGTCTGTGTCTGTGTCTGTTGTCCCAATCGAATTGCGGATGCTCCACGCGTGTTCTAAACAGCAAATATTTCCAAAACGCGCTGTTTCGGATAACTAAATGGTCAAATAAAACGTGTCCTGTGCCTTTATTTCGTGGGACAACGTTTCACTTTCTAGTGTGTGTACGTGACAAGAAAGGGTGTGGCGCCCGCGCCGGTCGTAGCGCTTCCTTTCGGTCAGGCGTGCGCTTTCTACCACGTGGCGTATTTTCCTATGGAAAATGCGGTCAAACTTAACAGGCCGGGCAGCCTTTATTCCTTTATTGAAAATAAAACATTTGACGGTGGAAGCGTGGAAGTGTAAACTGAACGTGCCGCGGGTCTGATCAGTGATCGCGACCTGCCACTAACCAACTTCTCTATGTATCAAATTACAGTGAACCACTGACGCTGACTAGGTGATTTTTCAGTTCATGGAGAATTTCTGAGGCTTTCAAGTTACAAAAATTAAGCTCGGCTTTAAAAAAATTAAAAGGAATTAAACAGCTTTAAACAGTCAATAGTTCCATTTAAATAAAATCGGATATATTTATCCGTGACGCTATCTAGGTTACAAACCAATTCTTAGAATGATTGTTTCCAATAAAAAGGGTAGTCGCATGGAGAATGTATATGGAAAAAAAATTGTTGAAGATAATATTATTGTTTTTTTAATTTTTTTTTAGAAATTTAAATTTGATATATTATTATCGAGTTCTGCAAGTATTTAAGAATGTATTTTAGTTACAGCTGTTTCGACTTGTAAGGTCATCTTCAAACTTTCGAGTACCAGTTGCGACCAATATCTTTTTCGTTTTTTTTTGTGTCTCGTTCTCTTTAATATTTTCGTATAGATTATGTATATTAGTGTTATCTTCTTCTTCAATGAAGATAATATTGTTGGTTAGCGGTGATTTTTCACAAAAACGGAGCTCAACAAATTATCTGATTATTATTAGATATTATTAATTCTGAATTTTGAAATATGAAATCGACAAATAGATACGACCGCGACGAGAGGTTCTGGGTTCGTGTCCCAGTTGTGACCGATTATTAGTGATATATTCTTCTTTAATGATGGCTTTCACAAAATTCATAAGTGTACAAATAAAATAATAAATGTAAGATTAGTGTAAGTTTTCGTAAAACGAAAAGCGTTAGCTAAAATTTAATTATTTAGTTTCTAGCTGGGATACCCGGCTTCGCTCAGGACAATTCGAGAGTGTTCTGGAATGTTCCCGATTCCCTGTTCCCGAACATTCCACGACATACTCCGCCCCTCTTTCCAGAACTTTCTAGAGCTCTATGGAAGCTTCTAGAACTTTCCAGAATACTGTTCTAGAAATTTCTAGATAGCGAAACTTTCAGCCCTTATATCTTCAAAAGCAGGCTCTTTAGGTAAAATCGGATTCCCTTATTCCCTAGGGGGGATAGAGATCTACCACATCATATAACTCCCTTCATCGTAGCGGGACTCGTTTGTGACTTTTTGCAAGCTGCACGTTTTTTTGGACTTTCTTTTATAATATATATTGATTATTATTTTCTAGCCGACCCGGCCACGCGTCACGCTGTGGCAAACAAAACACATCGCCGTCTACTAGATGGTTGTTTCGATAAATTAACTCACTCCGCCATATTTTAGAAACTTATGGAACTTACAAATTGTTACTGTCCTATAACAAACATTTAATTCGCAATTGTCTGTCTTTCAAATTAAACCAAATAACACACAGTATGCCAAATTCAAGTTTATCTCGAACAAACATCGTGACGCGAGATATTTTGTATACATAAAGATGATTTGTGTATTCCAGTGTATAAGTACAAACATTTGACACGCTCAATAAATTCCATTGATATCCGAACAAACTTATTATTAAAGTTATTTTTGAAGTCCATTATAGATTTGAAATTGGTAATAAGGTTCAACTGTCACAGCAGCATGTGCGGAGAGTTATTTCTCATGGCATCATCTTTGGAAGGGAACGAGGGGAAGTTTCGGGAGGGAAAAAAGTATGAGAGGCGGGCAGGAATCTGGGGTTCAGTGCGTCCAGGTCATCCGCCGCCAAGACCAATACCCCGTTAACCCGGGCACCCCTGCTAAGTTACTAAACATAGCGAACCACCTAAGACAGAGGTGTAGGCTATCCAAAAAATAATTCTGAATTTGAAATATGAGATCCACCAAAATAAGAGGTCATTACTCTAAGATGGCCAAGTAGGTTAAGGCATTTGTACCGGTAATGGTACCGATGGAGATCAAACTAATACTCAAAGATCATGGGTTTGAGTCCCAATTGCTACCTTCAGATTTTATTTTTCTTCGTATTATTGAAGTGAAACTTCTTTAGCGCCGTTGTGATTTGGAACTTGATGAAACTAAAGCCCCCGACACTAAAAAGAAACAAACACGTACATTTCAGCGTTTAATTATACTGTGTGTAATTGAATATTACACGAAGAGCACCAAATGCAAGGCTTATTTATGAAAGAAATATTACAATTTTGTAGAGCGCTAAATGTGATAAAATAACACGGGTAGTTATTTAAGTGAGACCAATCTCAGGAAACAGTGAACAACAGCTAACTGGTCAGATAAACAGTGAACAACAGCTAACTGGTCAGATAAACAGTGAACAACAGCTAACTGGTCAGATAAACAGTAAGTTAAATCGAGCTTATTCATTCAAAATATTAATTTAAGGTTTTTTGGTTAGGAAAATAATTATTTCAGATAGGAATAGTTATTTTTGTGACAACAACTACAGGAGAGAATGAGATAGTATAATCGGTCTCCTCTTGTAGCCTATCGGTCTCCTTTTTGTAAGGTGCTTCGTAGACTCCCCGCTCTTATCTACTTTAGTTTTCTGAAGGTTTCACTTCTAGTGCACGTGAATTGCACTCTGATTTTTTTTTTACATTTTCGTCCAGATTTGTTAGTTTTTATTTATTTATAAGAGACAAACGCCTTATTCATAAAAAAAACCTTAGATATAAATATAAATCTTATATATAAAAAATGGATATATTTTCTTCTTATTCTTCTTCGATGATATGTTTCATTGAAGAAGTTCAAAAGTCATTAAATCAACTTCCTCCAAAAGAATTTTATTAAACTAATGAAATATTTCAAATGGGGTGAGTGTTGGGGAGCGTATTAATAGTTCGGCGGGTGGGTCCTATATATGGGTGGTAGATCTAATATCCATACGCCTACGGACAGGTTAGGTTAGGTTGTAGTCACTAACACTAGGCAGGGACACCTCCGTCCTGCGTCCTCCGTACATCAGTCAGTGTCCCGCTAGGAGGACTTAGCGGAAGGTTGTGCTTCAGAAAAAGTATTCTAGCGGACGTGGAGAAAGTCGGATATTATTCATGATTCACAGACACGATTTTTCTCCGGAACCCTCCTGAAAGTTTTTCCACCTTTGTTAAGGAGGATAATCATTTATAATATTAGAATATGAGCATATTGTAGCGGCCATAAAAGTTGGAAAACATTGGTTTAAACTAACCGTACATGACTTTTGCATCACATTTTCTTCCGCAAACCGAAAAACGGGGCCAATTTTTTATAAACCGAAAATACTGGACATAAAATATGGGTGCGACAAAAAAAACAAAAATGCAGGTTCTTCGGAACAAGGTGGCAATTCGTGGGTAATTCCTAAAATTACGAGAAATTCATAAGAATTAAAGCCGATAGATTTTGTGGAGAGAAACTTGATTTTAGGAAATTGCGTGGGATTGTTTATTATGAGAACTAACGTTACTAATACCGATTAAAAGAGCATTTATTGATTATCCAACCGTATTGAAAAATAATAAACGACAATGAAATTTCATTAATTTTCAAACAAATTAAGTTTTAAGCCTACATGAAATAGAAAATCCGAAAAATACTAAATAACAAAAAAACTAATACTAATTTTTATAAAATTTTGTTTCGTTTCGGAGGAAAGGGAACTTGCGGGGAATTTGCATAAACGAGAGTCAGTCATAAAGTAATGCTTCCTATTTTTTTCTCCTTTAATTGTAAAAAAAATAAAAAATGCCATTGCATAGGTCGAAAACCACACTATTGACGATTAATTTGTCACTTTTCAATGTAATCTCCGTCCATTTCCAAAGGTAAGGCCATCTTTTAAAAAGGGCATATTCTGCTTCCGAAGGCCGTCCGCCATAGCTTTTTGTTGGGCGAAAGACGTGCTTTAAGCTATTTAAGGGTTGTGGACAGAATTTATTGTGCATCCCTGCTCCAAAAAATCTAGCATAATCAAACCCTATGCATCCCTGAACACTGTCGCCATAACTTTCCCCGCCGATCGCACAGTTTTGATTTTTTTTTCGTCCTCGGTGAGCTTGTTTGATGCCTTTCAATTGACTGCCTCTTTGATTCAGGTTTCATGAAACTCAAGTTTCGTCTCCGGTCACAACATTTGTATGGTAGCTTCACCGTACATATTTTTCAATCTTTCATGAATGAGAATAGGCGTTTCACTCTTTCCATTCAAGAATTCAATCACATAACGCTGACTAATACGAACATTG
The DNA here is from genome assembly GCA_917563855.2 of Limnephilus lunatus. NCBI lineage: Eukaryota > Metazoa > Arthropoda > Insecta > Trichoptera > Limnephilidae > Limnephilus > Limnephilus lunatus. The sequence continues at coordinate 63,449,332 of OU830604.1, forward strand.
ATATCAGGCAGTTCACACGCGGTAGAAGCGAAACTTTACCAAAACACTCTCAACCAATGAAAAGTGAGGTCACAATCAAAGCATCCAATGAGCGCAGACCTAGCGTCATTTCCGTTTCATATCTCAACCAATAGGAGCCTTGAAAAGTGAAATCATAATCGAAGCGGTCAATGAGCGCAGTTTGATGCTCCGCAGATGCTGTAATGCGACCTTTTCGTTTCGTCCGTAATTCCAATCACACTTCAAAAATAGGAGGCATTAGTTTTTAACTGACCAGAAATATATTGTGGGTATTTTACAACAAATTTAAATTGTGGGGAGCGTAAAAAAAATCATCATCAAACAGTATTAATAGCCTCCCGTCTGCCTGGTTGAATTTCAAAACCTGGCTTCGATTGCGTTTCTGGCTGAAATAACATCTGTGTACGTGGGATTTCAAACAAAGCTACCGTTGTAATTCGGTTTCCCGGTTTTCCCAGTTGTCCTTGTGACTTTTTATCGGTGACTAGCTATCACTGGATTGCAGTGGATCAGAGGAACGGGATATTTTTGGAACCAGTTCCTTATGGATATTTAAAATGGTCACCATTGTCACCAACACTAACTGGGCGAAGCAGAACCAAAAACCGGCCGCAGGGCCTAGCAGTAAAATTCTGCGGAGCGGGTTTTTAAAAGCTAGGCGATAATTATTTACCTAACCGCCTCACTTTTAGGCACAGATTATGGAAATTATACTTCTTTTGAAAAATTACCATAAGAAAACTATTTAGGTACGTGTACAAAATATTGAAACTAAACTTTCGCAAACGTCAAACCATACAAAAAAAATCCAAAATGGAGGCAACTGAATCGGTTTTATAAGGGAAATTTTGAACTATGACTGAATGAAAATGAAGTTTCTTACCATCTCTCCCAGCGCAGCGTAAATTTTTGTTTCTTGAATTTTTTTTTTCTAGATGGTTCCCGGCATGTGTTGCTATGCCATTTAATAAAGAAATTGTTTCTACCTGCGTGTCGTTTACACTCCACACCCCCTTCCCCCGTCCCGCAGACTAACCCCGTGTTTCCCTCCCCCTCCCAGGTTCCCTTCTCCCCTTCCGGGTTCCCCACCCCCTCCTCCCGCGAACCCACTACCCGAGTTCCCCTCCCTCCCCCCTTCCCCGATCCCGCATTTCATACATTCAGTCCCGTTACATTCAGTTTTCAAACAGCTCGCGTTCCACCCATTGCATTTTTTTAATACAAATTTCATAACGCCAGAGCTCACCAGTGATTTTATACAAACCTTGTCCTGACAATAACGAACACAAAACAAAGAATTATCCAATTTGGTGCATTCATTCGGAAGTTATGCGCGTACAAACATTTCGGTGATTCATTCTTGAACCTTGCTAAGTCGAAACGAAATAATTAGGTTTGGTTAATATTTACCAAATAATAATCATAGATATTGCAGACTTCGAAATATTGCTTTATAATTTCGCTTAACAATGTTTGCTAGTTGCAAAAACAAATATATGTTAAATATCAACTTCGATAAGCATTATACGCGTGTATTTATAAAAACTCAGTGTACAATTTTATAATAAAAAAAAAATTCAGATAATCGGAGACCGGTTATTTTTGTTTAGTGACATCATATAGTGACATCATATAGTGACATCATATAGTGACATCATATAGTGACATCATATAGTGACATAAAAAAAAACATTTATTTGATTTATTATTTAAAAAAAAAACCAGTGACTGCAATTCACATGCGGTAGAGGTGAAACGGAAACCGTAGGCTACGAAGCACCGCACAAAGAGGAGACCGATTATACTATCTCATTCTTACGTAGGGTAAATCCTATAGATATATGTGTTTGTCTCTTTTTCGTTTCGCTATTTTTCGTTTCATAGAGTTTCAAATAACAACGGTGCTAAAGAAGTTATCACTATTAAAAATTTTCGGTATCAAAAACAGATGTACGAGTATATATTAAAGATATATACGAGTATATCTTTAATATATACTCGTGCATTTTTTTACAGTGAAAACTTCTTTAGTACTGTTGTGATTTGAAACTCGATGAAATGAAAAATAGCGACACTAAAAAGAGACAGACACATACATCTTTTTTAAAAATCTTTTTCTTTTCTCAGAGAATCATCTAACCACACGATTTTTTTCTAAATAATTATAAAATTTATGTAAGAAACTTCTTGTACATGTACAGGTACAGTATGGGAATGGAATATAATGTTTGAACATGGGATAGTTTGCGGAGGATGCGGCGTGTGGGTTGGGGGGGGGGGGGGAGGTTTTAAACATTCATAAGAACAAGGAGTTGGTCGGTGCGCTGCCTGGGAAATAATATTCCGCCCAAAAACAGTACTTCATATGATCTACTGTTTAGAAACTAGTCATACAAATCTTGTTTCAATGAAGTATTCAGAAAGAGTGCTTTTGAGTCGGTACCAACTCGACAAGAGAGAAATGCTAGCTAGGTACTACATACAGGTCACCGCAGTAACATGGCCATGGTTTTGTATCCTTTTACTTTATTATTCAACATTTCTAGAACAGAACTACTTTATGTTTGTCTTTTCTTTGAATTTTTATTCCACTCTAGTATATTAATGGTAGTTGCTTCTTTTAGATAGCTTCAGTCTTTGGAGACACATTAAGTGAAGTACCTCTGCAAATTATTTATCTACAACAGGTTTTCCTTGATATAACCTCCCCGGGTACTGAGACACTTTATGTGAGTTGTGTTGCTGCGTGGTTAGGGCTGGCGCAAATTTAGCCCAGCCCATGTACAGTGCTCACACAGCACACGCGTGTATCATTTTGTAGAACATGGTTCTACGGCCAGTCCCACTGATGTAATGTGTAGGGAGATTTCCCTAGATCTAGAGGAGAAAAAATTTTTGAGGGAAAAGGGAAATCAGCACAAAATCTAGGGGAATTTCGACCTCTGGCAAAAAAAAATCACTTTTGACAATATTACTGGTATTGCTAGTCGTGTTTTTTTTCTGGAATTCCCGTGAATCTTAAATTTTGTTGATGTACTTACATTCAAGCAATGTCGTTTTAAAAACACTGACAACTCAAAATGATATTATGTAGGTACCTAAAAAGATAAATGGGGACTTCTAAAAAAAAATTAATTAAGGTTTCAAGTTACGTTTTTACCTATGTTTATTAAAAGAAATTTTCTTCAGTTTCAGTGATTGTGTTTGATTTTAATTTTGCAAAGTGATTTTTATTAGGAATTCCGTTTCTAATTCAGTGGTAAAGAACATACTTTCAAATTATGGTAAATTTTCGATCGAACTGGCAATATATGAATATTTACGATATTTTTCATAACATGAATATTTTTTAGAAAATATAAAAAACAGTTTTATTTATTAATAAGAAAATATATTTTTAGAAAAAATTAAAAACATATATTTTTTAGAAAAAAACCTTCAGATTCGCCTGAATATAAAAGGCAACTTTTTACATTCAGAGCGATGGGAAACAACGAAATTAAAATTTCAATTGCGAAAGTGAAATAACTCCGTATTTTGATTCACGCGGATTTTGATTTGCCAAGGTAGTACTTACGAAATCTAGGGAAATTCTAGGGAAATTTCACCTCGAAATCTAGAGAAATAATTTTTTTTGGCATTACATCCCTGGCCAGTCCAGTCCCAAGCTTCGATAACCAAAGAATTAAATTATATAATATAGTATAATGTATAAATTGATAGATATCAGTATATATATTGTAAATTATACTGATATCCCACTATCTATATATTTATATTTGGGAGGCGGGAATGGGTATCGCCGCCCCGATAACCTTTATTGGATAACAAATACCTCTGCCATAGGTCACCCCAATTGTTTCTCTACGTTTGGTGATTTAGCAGGGGTTCCCGGGTCCATAGGGTGAAGTTTGTTTAGGTATTGGAGGCGGGTGACCGGGACACACTGAACCCCAGATTCCTTCCCACACCTTAAACCCTTTTCCTTCCCAGAACTCTCCTATCCTTCCTTTCCTTAAAAAAACCCTCCACACAGCATCCCCAAAGATGACACACGCCCTGAGGAAAATTATTTTCCCCGAGGCCTCCTGTGAAGCTCCTGTAAAACAAAAAATCAGGAATTTCACTGGATAATATGAAGTCTCCATGACTCTCTCTTTTTCGTAAATACTCATTCGTTTCACTTCTTTTTCTTTTTTTCCTGAGTAGGTGCCTTTCTTCATCCTTAGATTCAGATTGTAAATCGACAAGAAGTTGCTGCCTTGCTATCATCTTGCATACTGCGAGAAGTGAGGGTTGGGTATGGCATGGGTGTGGGCTGTGTTAAATATGCGTTACTCATAAAAACATGTACGTGGGCTGGGTTTCGGTCACGCGAGTATTGTGCGTGGGCTGGGCTAAATTTGCGCCAGGCTTTACTGTGTATTTTGTGGGTACTGTGCAGGTACTGCGTCGGTGTGGTGCTGGTGTCGGTATTGTGTCAGTACCAAAGATTTTGAAATGTCCGTACCATGTCTGTACCGTGTGGGTACTGTTTGGGTACTGTGTCTACACCGTGTGGGTACTATGTCGGTACTATGTGGGTACTATGTCGGTACTGTGTGGGTAATGTGTGGACATTTCGTAATCGGTGCTGTGTACCTAAACCTATACACTAGGTAGGAACTGTGCATGTATTGTGTCGGTAATGGATGGGTAAAAATGATCTACCTTCTATGTACCCACGCACTACGCAGGCACATGCGGCCGGTTGGCAGGAGGTTTTGCCTCACCTCGCCCCCTTCCGTCAGTCTGCCCCTGTCCTAATGTATATTTTGATGTGTTTCAGATTGTTCGCATCCATCATCTTCTAATCGAAGGAAGTTTCATGAGCCCGGTAAGTTTTATCCATATTATATTTTCTGAAGTGTTTTTAATCCCTCCAGGGACTTAACTTTATTTAATGCTCCGCGCCGACCGTATTTTATTCATTTACAAAAGTTCCTCCGATATTCCTACGATCTTTTTATTTTCTTAAAACAAGTTGCACAAGGTAGGTACCAGCATACTTAGTATAAATAATACTGCCCACATATTATAAATTAAAAGGAAGGTTGGTGCTTATATACATATACGTTTATGCTCACTCTGACTGTCCTAAAACGGGTAAAATTCCTAGTTGGAGAACCAAAGATCATTTATGTAAAGTTTAAAAAAAAAAAATTAAATAAATGTCATTTCTTACTAAACAAGAAATTATTGAAATTTTAAAATTGTAAAACAAAAGTTTCGTAAAATTAGAAAAACTGCGGCCTCTTCATATTAAACATGGGCAAATTAAACATTAGCATTACAAAATTTATTAATGAAACGATTAAGAGACACGCATTTGAAGTGAACAGGAAAGTTAAGAACCAACTCGTTCATTTCAGTTGGTTCGCTACGTTTGGCGACTTGAAGCAGGGGTGCCCTGGTTCACCGGAACTTGAATATTAACTTTAAAATTTGATGAATTGTTCAAATTCTGTGAAATAACCTGACCTAAGTGTAATCTAACCCCTGAATTATATGTATTCCAACTTTTTAAAAGCTCATTAGTTATCGATCTTAGTTATAAGTCACTTGTAGTATGTAGGTATAGATTAAATGTATAAATGAATTTGTAAAGCGCCCTTGAGGTGATTTTCTCACGAAAATGGCGCTATAGAAGTCATACAATTATTATTATTATTATTAAAGTACTTTACCTTTCCTTACGTACATTATTATGCCGCGTGTACATTTGCGCACATAAACGCTAACCAAGCCACGAATTATATGAACCAATCGCCCCGCCATCAACCAATTCAGAAATGTTCCTGGATATCTATTCTATATTCGATAAGAACGGCACAATTCTTAAACATGTTATTATAGCTTTAAAAGCGAATATGACGCTGTTAAATTATAATACTTTACTCGAAATCATGCAAAAATAGTGACACAATGATCAGTGTAACACTATTATAATATTAAACTTAATAAATACTAATATACTGCTTTTCAACTTTTGCAATGTTTTTTGTTGGTTAATAAACTGATTTAATACTTACACTCAAATGAAATTTCAAACTGCTCTCCTGAAAAACGAGGTTTTTTGAGTTGTACCATTGCCATCCCGCGGGTGCCCAATGTACTTTTCCCATAATTCTGGGTTCGGCTCGCAGGTTCGACTCGCGTGTGTATAAGCTATCTGAAAGTGACTTGCCACGCTTAAAAGCTCACCGACCACCCCTGAGAAAAGTTAAATCTCTTTCCTATCGTTTCAACACGACTGTCTTATATGAAATGCCAAAAGGGTACTGTAGTTGGATAAAGAGCTCCCTATCTCCTCTCTCAGAAGTTTGGTCTGTGATCCAAATATTTCATTCCTTCTTCAGTTCAATGTCTCCTCATTTTGAATGGATCTCCCCTTCAGTAGTACCCAATTTAGATTAAATTTCAGTACTCTACAACAGTGGTCCCCAACCTATGGGCTGCGACCCGGTATTGGGCCGTTGACCAAATGGTACTAGGCCGCGCAAAGGCTTGCTTTAAAAACAAAAAAACTTTTGAAAAAAAAGTTTATGCTGTTATTATCTTTGTTCGCATGTAAATTTAAAATTCAGATTCAGAAGGTTATTAATGAATCTAAGAAAATTCTTTAATTGTTTGTTGCTCCTTGACCAAATAAGGAAGATATTTTCAACTATCTAATTCAAACGAAAACATGATAATAAGGAAAGTCCACAGTCAAAAAGGAGTTGTGGGAACGGCGCGTGAACAGAGGCATTTTGGACATGTTTAAGACATTGGCATTTCAGACTACAGCGAGCGGTGCTCCGCAGACTTACCCCAATCCTGGAGAAAGTGGTTCCACAAGAGCAAGCTGGCTTCAGACCAGGCCGTAACTGCTGTGACCAGGTGCTAGCCCTGACAACACACATCGAATCTGGTTTCCAGAAACGGCTTAAGACTGCAGCAGCGTTCATTGATCTCTCTGCGGCTTACGACACTGTGTGGCACAAAAGCCTCCTTGTCAAGCTCTACGACACCATAGAGGATGGCAACACAGTACGACTTATTGAGCAACAACTAACTGGCCGTACTTTCAGGGTTTTTCTAGGTGGGCTAAAAAACCAAAAAAATATCCCTGAATTGGCCAGCACTGAGCCTTTTTTTTCTTCTTTTTTTTATTAGTTTTGTCAACAGTGATTTACATCAAAGCTTTCACAGAAACAATTACACTGAACATGGTTGATGCTATCACTAATTAAAGACAAACACAACATTGATAACATAATACTTACATATATATATATACAATCATTCACACATACACATACCATGCATTACAAAATAATAATAAGTTTTTGCAACAAGTTTTTAGAACAATAATATTATAATATAAGTTTAAAGGTTTAGTTTATAGGTTTATACGTTTATATAACAATTTAAAACGGAGCTTTAAGATGATTTGAAGTTTGAAGCCTTGCCCAAGGCTCTGTGCTGGCCCCATCACTCGAGATCTTCCTCATACTGAAGGCAGAAAATTTGCTTACGCAAATGATTTCGCCATCACAGCCCAAGCCAAAACCCTCAATGCAGCAGAAGAGATCCTTAATTCTGACCTCAAGGTTATGGAAGGATTTTTCCTCAATTGGCAACTAAAGCCAAATGGGTCGAAAACAGTTGTGACAGCTTTTCATCTCAGTAATTCACAGGCAAACGCCAAACTCTGTGTTTAGTTTGATGGAAAAAATATTTACCATACCACAATGATGTCGTTTTTCACCCGGCACGCCGCTCGAAGTCTCGAAAACCTTTCTGGGCAGAAGGAAAAAGACTTCTTCGAACACCTCTCACCCCAGAAGACAGGTGGAAGCTTGAGTGGCAATCGGCCAACGTCAAAATCGCCCATCTCGTTCGAGACCCCACTGAGAGACAGCCTGGGTTCTCATAAAGGTATACCTTCTGTTTACCGAATGAACAAACACATTGAAATAGGTTGCCTGATGAAATGTAATGAACATTTTTTAAACTTTTAAATCAATATTTACTAAGAGTGCGAAGCATAAGAAACAAGAAACCAATAATTACCAATCTTATTTTGATCCCTACTTCAGGTTTGTCGGCTATAAATAGGTGAGATGATACCATATATGGACAATTTTATTATTGAAATATATTAAAACAGATAATTTTATTGTGAACATGATGATATCAGGTTGTTTAAGTAAATTTGGTCAAGATTCGTGATTGTCGCAATTTAAAACTGTAAAGCAATGGATGTGGCAGTTAGTTCCGTAGTTGCGAAGTAAAAAGCAGGTCTCATTGCTGCGATGAAAAATCCAGATGATTTATTTTAATTAATTATTTTTTAACTCCATTTCTACAACACGGAAAGCTTTTTAGTTTAATGGCCGTTTTTGGTGGAATTATTTCTGTTTTTTTTTTTTTTAAATTTATTACAAGTCACTTCAGACTTCAGACAAGGCGAGTTGTATGAATTGAGAAATATAACTGAAATTATTCAAGTTGTTGATCTTTCGCTCTTTTAAATGCCACAAATTAACTGAATGAAATTATTCCACAGTTCCGTCTTCATTAGCGCCGCGACCTCTATTATTACATTATACTGCTGATTTATGTTACTTTACCTCAAGCATATTATTTATTTATTACTTTTTTCACTCCTATTATAGGTTCATTATTTTTTTTTTACCTACATACGTAATAAACACTAATTTTATATGGTTTATAATTTAACTAAAAAATTTTGGTAAAAATTTTTTGACACTAAATCTTTGTTTATGTATGTTTTAAATATCGAATTTGGTATTCAATATTTATTTAACAGAGTGTTTAAACTATTTTAAATAGTGAAGTTTACTTAAGGCCGGTTCAGTCTAGGCTAGTAATTTAATCGAGTGGCGTGTAACTCACCACTCCACTGATTCGACCTCAAAAATGTTCACATTACGAATGAGTGTAATAGTACCTTTATTAGTGAGTGACGTTTTTAATGATGTAATGACTGCAATGCAACAAAGTAAATAGGCTAATTAAAATGATTGTAATGGATATTTTAGAAGAGATGAAAGAAGAAATGAGTGTGATGAAAGTAAAGAAACTACAGATACCAAAATGGATTAATTAAAGAAAAAAAAAATAGAGTAGCATCTTCGCTTCCAACAAGACGACGTTTCTGCGGCAGCTAATGTTTTTAGTGGTTGAGCCAGTGAGCAGTGACACGTGGTGGGGATCACTACCGAAAAAATAGAACAGAATGAATTGACTCGCTAAACAATTGATTAAACTACTTTTACTAAATTAATGGTATTCTGACACTTTTAGCTACTAAATTACTCGGCACTCGACTAAATTACTAGCCTAATTTAAATCGACCTTACCATTCCCGGTGCACAGGAGGCAAGTATATCAAGTCAGGATAGCAAACTATTGCTAGTAGCCTAGGAGGCCAGTGATATTAACTACGGGTAGGTAGAAATAGCTTTGTTTTTAACCTAGTAAGTTAGAGAGGAAGCTAGTAAGTTAGCGTCTCAAGATAGGGTAGGTTGATATTATGATGTGGTTTTATTATAAAAGCCAACAGCTCCCCTCACCACCGAAGTTTCTATCCTTGTTTTGTTTTTGACTTCATGTAAATGCTCAAAGCTAGCACACGATTGGTTAGTGCTAGTGACGGTGGATGACCTTCGACACACCGTACTACCCTAAAAATGCCAAAAGTCATTAAAAAGACTGATTAATTTAAAGTTTGTAAAATTGATCGATATAAAGAATGTCTAAGGAACGCTGGTATGCTACCTTATAAATGACAAGTCATTGCGTAATTCAAAATTACAAAAAAAAATTGAGCCGGATCAATGCAAATCGGAAATCAGACGGGAGCAGTTGAGACTTATGTGAGGTATTCACATAACAAAAATGACTAGATGCCGGCATACTAGCTAGCTGGCTGGAAATACTCGTCTCGTGTGATGACTTAGGCATGGCTTCGTAATTTGGCAGCCGTTTGTCCAGGTTAAGGTCCCACCCAAGCGTTCCGTGTTCGATTCCTCGCCCTCGGCTGGCTGAGTCCTCCATCACGACTCAAGCAACATTTTCCATATGCTGTAGGAGATTTTAAAATATTGTTGGGTTATTCGTAACTTGGGAATGTTTGTCTTACTTTAAAAAAATAAACAAAAATTTTAACAAAACAAAAAAACGACTTAAAAAAATGCAATAAAAAGAAAAAAAAAATTTCGTATTCTTCTACAACTTAATAATCTACTTAATTTTTCTACTCATCAATATAAAGGTACGATTGTTAAGTTTGGAGTCGGTGTCAGCCAAGGTAGGTTTGTCGCGCGTGTGACACAAGCACATCTTACCTATCTATAACTATGAATGTAGTTACAAACCTAGATTGGCTGACACCGACTCCAAAAATAACAATCGTACCTACATACATATTGATGAGTAGAAAAAATAAGTTGATTATTAAGTTGTAGAAGAATACGAAATTATTTTTTTACTTTTTAGTGCATTTTTTAAGTCGTTTTTTTGTGTGTTAAAATTTTTGTTTATTTTTAGATTTTTAGTGAATCTGAAGTACACTAACCAATTTCTCTGAATATGGGTAGACCTACTAAACTTGCTGCTCATATGAGACAGACATTATTTGACCATAACGGCATTACGGTAGGTGACTCAAAGATCCGGATAGCCTATAAAAGATTCGGCCGAGTATCGTTAATTTGCTCCTAAGAATTAAAGAGTTCCGTTACTTTGTCATAGATCCCATAATCAGAACCTAACCAAACTCTCATCAAACTACCCTTAAAGTACATATTTTCAAATTAAAAAAAACGAGTGTGCTTTAGACCACACGACTGAAGTAAAACTTCAGTAACTTATGCCGTGTACCCGCTAAATATAATATATTTATTTATTTATTTATTAATTATCAGGAAATCGACAGTTTACATTTATTTCAGTTTGTACATAATATTAAATAGCCAAAATAAAACCAATTATGGATTTCCTCCTTGTGACTTTACTTGTACTGAGACAGCATAATAAGAATGTAAATTAATTTTATAAAAAAGCAATATGAATCCAAAAATTATATAAAACAAAAACCAAAAAACCAAAAATATAAAACAATTTTTTTCTTATATAAAATGAAACATTACTAAACAAAAAGTCGATCAATACATTGGTAGCCATAGAGAGAGGTTGTACATATAAATCAAATCATAACAGAAATATAAAACAATAAAAACATAACATTATTCTCGTAAAACATAACATTATTCATAAAAATTTTAATTACATTAAATTTTTTATTTCATAAAAAAAAACATAACATTATTCACCATCAGAGAAATATTCTTTTACGGACCTCTTATATTTGGTAAGTTCGCAATTGAAAATGTCCACATTGGATAATACGTTATTATAACTATTGCATAGTCTGTTCAGGCAAGAATTCTGCTTACAGTTTGTCTTGCATTGATCCACCCTGAACAGGACAGAAGAGCGTGTTGAACGTGCAGGTACATTGAAATGAACCTTATTTAGCAACTCTGGGCATTGAATATTATTGTACAGGTTACTTTATACAGGAATAGTGCATCCATATGATGCCTTCGTACACTCAATGAATCAATTTTAAAGTGTGTTATAGTGCAGGCGCTTGCATTATAATGTAGTTTCCCGGGACTTAGGATGGAACCATAACAGTTTAGTTGACCCTGAGGTTACAGTGGCCTTGCAACGCATGCCGGGTACCCGCTGTATATAATTTATTTATTTATTTACGGACAAATAGGTTATTAACAATGTAACAATACTACAAATAACAAGCCAAGTAAAAGGCCCGATCCGCCTAGCGATCACCGTTCGCATCGATTACCGTTCGTAAGACATTTTTCGTAACAATCACCACTTTTCGTAACGCATTCACCAGCTTACCCCTCAAGTGTCGAGCGTGCGTAAAGAAGTTTTATTTCAAAAAAGAATCATCGAAATCGGTTAGCGTGATATTGAGTTATTCGTCCATTTGTCGCGCACATACTTATTGCAAATTTAAGACATATATGGTTTTCTCATGAATTCCATTGTTAGAACTGGACCAAATTAAAATGGGACCACACGGAAAGCACCAGCTTTCTTATAAAAAAAGAATCATCAATATCGGTTCACCCAATCGAAAGTTCTGAGGTAACAAACATTAAAAAAAAAATACCGTCGAATTGATAACCTCCTCCTTTTCGAAGCAGTTTAAAAATGGGTTTAAACAGAGGAATTCGTATCTCGGGCATGGACCTTGTGCAGGCGGCTGTGCGTAATACTTGGTGTGAGCAGGGATTAGTAAATGAAAGATTCAAGTTCTTTAACACGGTTAAATAAGTCTATTTATTAACACGAACATAGTAGAAAAATTATCTTATAATTTTGATTAGGGTTATACTATAATACTGTTTGGGCGATAAATAAAGGAGCGGTATTACCATGAATATTTAATCCAGTGGGTTGACTCCATGTGTGGGCGATCCAAGCTGCCTTCGGAGATATGCGTTCAGCTCCCTCCCGGAGCAGATGAGAGGTCTCCAGCCCCGCGGTTAATGGCGACATCCAGTCTCAGGGCGGTGGTCAGCCCAAGGTCATCCGATCTCGGACCGCTCCTCTGCAAGCTCCTCTAGCTCCAGGTGTAGTCTGAAGGTCTTATACGATATCAGCTCTATCTGCAGACGCTGAATTTCCAAGTCCAAATTTCTAAATCCAGAATAAAGAATAAACTCCCATGGTAGTTCGATGCCAATCCACGGTTTCGATTGAAGTAATGAAGGTCATCGGATTCTGATGCCGCCGTTGCACGCAAACTTTAGTAGTCACACGTTGAAATATAATATGGCGAAATATAATTTTTTTGCATAAACTCCACACAGGAGGCCCTGAAAAAAATAATTTCCTTCAGCGCCTATGTCATCTGAGATGCTGTGTTTAGGGTTTTTTAAGGAGAGGAAGTAATGAACATTGGTCTTGAAGAGACCCATGTTGTAGGAACAAGAAAACACAGAGGCCGGCAAATCGATCCACAACCGAGCTGTTGAACACAAGAACGAGTCCAAGAAACGACCCGTTGTCATGTGACAAATGTTAACCGTGTACATATTATGTTGGACACGCGTTTGGCGTGTTTCCTGACTAAGCACCGGTGCCGAAGGGATCGATGTCGCTAGTTCCTCAGAGCATCTTCCATTGAAATACCGGCAGAAAAAGTATAAGCATTCCCACCCGACGCCTGTTCTCTAAAGATTGCAATCCGTCTGGTAAGATGGGAGAATATATCAAACGGACCGCACGTTTCTGCACAAAGTCGAGGGTATTTTTCAGGTATTTTGGAGCTCCAGACCAGAGATGGCTGCCAAATTCAACCGTGGGGCACACTTGTGATTTGCACAGGGTTAGCAGTTCTGTACTATTAAAGTATCTTCGGGCCTTGTACAGTACGCCCAGTTTTTGGGAGGCTAACTTTACTCTGGCTTCGATGGATCCCCCATATTATTTTTTCTAATAGATACGCCTTTTCGGTGGTGGTGTTTGCTAGTAAGCCGTCAGGTCTAGTAAGAGGTGGAAATCGCGACCTATTGAATGCTCTATTGCCATGCGAGCACGTAGCCAGCGCTTTGCTGATCTGCAGGTCGTGATCAAATTTTGACCTATTTATGATTCTCTTGGTTTCATTTGCCATTTTGTTGTAAGCTGTTCTGTCTTCAGATGTTCTAGATGTGTTTTAGGGTCGGTGAGCCACGTTTTTTCATCGCACTGCTTCAGAGCATTGTCGACTGAATCACGGTTTTGAGCCCACTCCAGTTTCTTTAAAGGTAGATTGGATGAAGCCATCCATCGCGGATGTGATGACTTCACCGATTTCCTGGGCGCATCTTGAGGGATCCGAAGCCAGAAAACAGATAGTTGACGTGTTTTAGGTGATGTTTTAGTGATGTGTTTTAGGGTCGGTGAGCCACGTTTTTTCATCGCACTGCTTCAGAGCATTGTCGACTGAATCACGGTTTTGAGCCCACTCCAGTTTCTTTAAAGGTAGATTGGATGAAGCCATCCATCGCGGATGTGATGACTTCACCGATTTCCTGGGCGCATCTTGAGGGATCCGAAGCCAGAAAACAGATAGTTGACCATGGGAAAGCATTAAAATATGCCCGCTGACTGAACCAATCTGCTGACCTATAGTGCCGCACTTTTCTCGTCAGCCTTTCGTTTGGCGGTCTGAAGTTTACAGGGATCGATGTCATCACCAGGCTGTGGTCGGACGATCCTAAAGGCGCTGAGACTTCAATTTTGTAACCGTGTGGCACAGTGGTTAAAAATAGAAGCTTTGTAGGCTGCTGAACCATTTGCTCTAATCCGTGGCAAAGGGCAAAGGATTCCGCGTGTCGTCAACATATTCGCCTTAAAACACATATTCGCCTTTGCAGCAATCGAGCGTTATTTTGTATAAGTCTTTTTATATGAACAGACAAAATAAAGTACCAGGCCTATTAAAATTACTATTAAGTACAAAAACTCATACTTACGAAACCCTTTTCGGTTATAGTTTTATCATATAACGTGAAAAGATAAGTTTTTTACTCACTCACTCCTGAGTGAGCGCTAGGCCCGAGCTCACCCCAGACCACGCCCTACATACAATTAATTTACGGTGCTCCAGATTTTATGTCCGGGTTAAATCTTTCCCAAATGACAGACTAAACCCTTCCACACTCTTTTCCACAAATGAATATCTAGTAAATTCACGCAATGTAAGTGCACTATATAAGTATAATAAATACAAGAACAATACGTCAATCCACCAGAAACATAATGGGAAAATATTTCACCGACTCCAGATATTTTCATATCAGAGGGTTCGGCTCTGATGAAATCCTAACTGGTCCGACAAATCCTACTGATCCCTCAATATAAATATTTAAAAAATCTTTCGTAATCCTACATGTATTTAAAATGACCGACTTTTGCATTTTTATGTACAAATTTTTTGACAAATCTAATACGCCTAAATTTTGAATGAGAAAACTAGGTATAATGCCAGTAGTCGAAATAACAAATGGTAATATTTTTATAGTCTGAGAATGCCAAATTCTTTTAATCTCATTTCCTAAATCTGTATATTTTCTTATTTTTTCAGAAACAGTTTTCTGAATATTACAAGAATTTGGAATAGCGACATCAATGATATAAGATATTTTTTTTAAATTTTGTCATGTAAAACTATATCGGGTCTATTATGACTAATTGTTCTGTCTGTTAGAATAGTTTTATCATAATAAATTTTATAAAATTCATTTTCTAAAAATGAATTTGGTTCATATTCATAATATGGTACATTACGGCAGTCAATCAAGTTATGTTTAATTACCAAACTTTGGTGAATTATTATTAAAACTTGATTGTGCCTAAATGTATACTCGGACGGCGCTAATACAGAACATCCCGATATAATATGTTCTATAGTTTCCGGAAAAGCCAAATATTTTCTACATAAATCATCAATTTGATTTGCATCTTTGATGATATGCTTCTTATAATTTTTAGTATTAATGACTCTATCTTGTATGGCAAGCATAAAGCCTTCTATTTCTGCGCTCAACTCTCCAATACTCAACCATTTGTTTGACGAAAATTTGTCAACATATGTTTTGTTGAGATAATTGAAGTGTTTTGCGTGAAGAATTTTATTTGACCAGGAATCTTATAATTCCTGGTTGGTATTTATAAGAATGCTGGCATTCTCGTCGTATAAATTTAATGGCGAAATATTTATATCTGCCTTGCAAATTATTTTATGCATTTCTGAACTATCAGCTTTACTATGGAAAAAAATTCTTAGCATTTCTACCTGATTATGTTTTAAAGATGTTTTTTTGACTATACCTCTACCTCCTACTTATTTTATTTATTTATTCACCTATTTTAATTTTATTTTTCTTATTATTTTGTTATTTTGTTTTTTTCCTATTCTATGTTCTTGATTCTTTATTTAAAAAATCTGTTGTGTAAATATGTATAATTATACGGGACGTGTGGGATTGCACTATCCTTCCCACATCCTAGAATAAAAACATTAGGTATTATTATTTATAAAATTGTCGTAAAATATTTCAAAATTTGTGCCTGAACTACACAAATTAAAATAAAACACATTTTCTTGGGATTGTTTTTTTTGCATACATCTTAAGAAGTAATTTAAACCTTATCGCCATCTACATACGGAGTGTTATTGTTAACGGCCCGATTTCAAATGATACACGATGTGGTGCATCACCTTAAATACCTATCTAATGTAAAGCTCGTTTTCCAGCAGAGGAACAAAATTCTAGAATTTGCAATTTTCTGGAGTTTACCGTGTATTCCAGTTTGGTTTGTGCATTTATTTATTGCCACGAAAACAGTGAATTGCAAAGAACGAGAAGAAAATTGATAAAGACTGCATGTTTATTGTTCGACTTCTGTTCATTTTTCTGAAACACTGAAATTTTAAAAGCTCTCATATTGTATCGGATAGAACCAACAAAGTTTTAAATTTATATTTTCATAGTAAGTAAGTTCTGTAAGTTAATAAGTTGAAGTGCCCGCCGCCGGGAGCCGGGACAGAGGGAACTGTCTCCCAGGCTCGTGAACAAGGTAAAAGAAATTATACGCTTTCAAGCAACATAGACCGCATGCGAGAAAAGTAATTTTAAAATGTCACTTGCACTTATCCCGCAAATTATTTTCCTTTGTGGATACTTATGCCTTATTTTAGCGCCCTTGAGGTGATTTTTCACAAAAACGGCGCTTTATAAATCAGCCAAGTATTATTAGATTGAAATTATTCGTCTAGATATTTTCATTGTGTCATAAAGTATGATAAATAAAGCACATAAAGATATGTCTAATAAAGCACACTAATAGGGCACTGATAAAGCAAACACCGCTAGTGCAGCGCGTCAGGAGTAGTGCACAGTGTTGATTGCCGATCAAACTACACAAAACAAACTCGAGTATTGTAGCATATGCTCGCAGTACGAAACAGGATTACGTGGATTATCTCCAACACAAACATGGCGATCCATGTGCAGGTCTCAAACCAACGACCGATTACGCCCGCTTAGTTACAACGGGTCGTGTTTATAAAAGAATCATACTTAACAATCCGGTACGCGGTTCGTATTATTAAAAATATATCAAAGAGATTATCCCATGTTAAAACTAAAAAAAAACTATCACTTAGGTGACAAGTTGAATACCCGTCGTGCTCCCGTAACGGCGAAAATTCAAAAAGTATCCGTGCCGGAAATCTATAAATATAGTTGCCAATCGAAGAAGTCGAAAAGGCACGGCGATTCAACAATTAGAATAAGCGGCCAGGCGTAGGTTTTTCAAGTCAGGATAATAATTATTAATGCGTAACAAACATTATCGTAACAGGGAGTAAATCAAGAGTGTAACCTTTCATCAATGTTATTTAAGTGTTAGATTGGTGGAATAAATACTGGTGGCTAAAAAATCTCAAATCTTCGATACGCAGATAACACTACTCTTACTGCCTCCTATGAAGAAGAATGAACTACCTCCTTGCTAAAATTGAAGAAAAAACCGTGATCTAAGCCTGCCAGTAAAGACGGCCAAAACAAAACTAATGGTGATTGACAGGTCGAACAGCTTTGTAAGAATTAATAATGCTCGTCTGAAAGAGGTTGTGAAACAGAAGTGAAAATAAGATATTGCATGTCAAAAGACCCAATGAGTAAAATGCAAAAGATTTGGAGTGATAGAGGCGTAATGAAGACCACCGAGATGAGACTCACCCAAATGTTGATTTTCCCCAAATTTCTATACGGTTTGGAAACATGGACACTAAGAGCCAGCGAAAGAAAGCGGATAGATGTCCTCAAAATATGATGCTGGAGAAAAATGTTTAGGATTCCATGGGCAACTAGGCACACAAACGTATCCATTCTACATGAGTTCGACACCCACAATAGGCTTTCAACTATCTGCCTACAATGCATTTTGAGATACGTTGGGCACATGGCACGCCAAACAGAGGACTTCAATTTGGAGAAACTCGCGAACAATGGCCAAGTGGAAGACAGAAGATGCAAAGAAAGGTCGCCTATTCGCTGGAGTGGTATGTCAGTGTGTGCAGCTCTCGTCGCAGCACAGAATTAATCCCGACGGTGTCAAAGTATTTATTCTGCTGTGAAACTTGTTTGAAATTCGTAAACAGTGCAAACAAATAATATCTGACAGTTATAATAATTGTCAGTCCATAGATAAAGTCCGAAAAAAGAAATACCTTATCAAATACATACCATAAAGAAAAACCGGGGCAAGTTGCATCCTTTTACTTTATTCCAACAATATGGCTAATACACGAGGAGGTAAAGTAAATAATACATCGGAAAATGAAGATAAAAATATGGAAAAAATTATTCAATATATCGACAAAAAAATTGATAATATGAAAAGAGATATAATTGCTAATATTGAAAAACAGTCGGAGGAAACCAAAAAAAGCATTGAATTCATTAGTAACCAGTACGACGATATCATAAAAAAAATCGACCTGGCAAATGAATATAACCGAAAAATAACAAATGAATTTGAGATTATTAAAAAACAGCACACAGAACAGAACATAACAATAAAAAAAATGGAAATCCGAGTCTCGGAACTGGAGTACAAATCTAGATCTAATATCTTAGAGATAGCGGGTATCCCCCAGAAAAGTGGAGAGCAACCCATCGAAATAGTAAGGAGAGTTGCTGCTGCAGCCGGTGTAAAAGTGCAGCACTCTGACGTTGGTGAAGTAACCAGAATTACAGACCGGCGCAACCAGGCACCCCCCAAATTGCTTGTGAAGTTTTTAGACACAAGAATAAGAGATGTACTTTTAGAAAAAAGAAAAGACATTAATTATAATTCAATTCAAGATCTGGCTACAGACTCGATATTTATTGGAGAGGACATAAGCCCGTACCATAAAGAAATTTTATGGAAGGCGAAACAAATAGCCAAAGAAAAAAAATATCAGTACGTATGGATAAAAAAAGGACAGATAATGCTACGCAGGGCCCAGAATGAAAAAATTGTATACATAAAACACCTAGATGACCTGAACAAAATTATCTAATCAAATTTGTCTATATATACTACGTACCAAAAATAATAATTTACCAAAATGGATGAACAAATAACTATATCTGAACCAGAGAACATAATATCACTTAAACATAATTTTAACATCTTACATAAAAACATAAGGAGCATTAATAAAAACTTCAATGAACTACAAGTACTAATAAAAAGCTTAAAATTAAAATGGGACATAATTATACTTACCGAATGCTGGATAACCGATAAATACTCTGCTTTACAAATTGACAATTACATCCCTCACTCAACGTTAATGAATAAGGGAAAAAGTGATGGTGTAGTTGTATACATTAATGAAGATATAGAAGTTAATGTTAAAGAGATCAGTATAAATAATGCAAACTGCCTAAAATTATCAATTGGGAATGATACAGCCATACTAGCAATTTATCGATCGCCCTCAACCAAAAACATAGAACCTTTCCTTAATTCTCTATCTCATGAACTAAATCTACTCAAAAACATTAATAACGTGTTTGTTATTGGTGATATCAATATTGATATTCTTCAAAATGGACATCCAAAAAAATTTGACTATATGCAGACGCTTGCTTACCATGGATTCAAAAGCCTCATAAATGAACCAACTCGAATATCAAATGAATGCAAAACTTGCATCGATCATATTTTCAGTAAGACTAATAAACAAATTCAAGCCATCATATATACATCCACCATTACAGACCATTACTCAACAATTCTTTCCATTAACAAAAATAAAACAGGAAAAATTCAAAATCATAAAATTGTACTGCAAATATCAGAAACCAATTGGAAGGAAGTAAAACAAAAATTACAAAATACTGAGTGGACAAACCTTTATGAAATAGATGATACAAATTCTGCTTGGAGCTATTTTAACGAAATTATACAACATACAATACTATTGAATACCACATTAATAGAAAAAAAGATATCCCATAAAAATAAGCACATCAAACCTTGGATTACACAAAACATCATCAACTGTATAAGGAAAAGAGATGAAATACATTTAAAAGTTAAAAAAGACCCTTACGATATATTTAAATTAAGATTCTATAAAAGATACAGAAATATATGTAAAAATGTTATTCGCAACGCAAAAGAAAACTACTATAAAAGGAAAATAGAAGAATGTAACAATGACTCCAGAAAAATATGGAAGATTATCAAAGAAATCACTAACTCTGAACCCTCCTACAACAAGAAAATGATTGGAGAATTAAACATTGACATGATTCCTACTTCTTTTGCAGAGTATCCTGACAAAATTCTGGAATATATTAATAAATTTTTCACTAACATAGGCTCGCAATTGGCAAATAAAATCACAAAACCAATTACTTATGAAAAGGAAATAGAAAATAATGAAGACTTAATCCAAGATAACACACTAAATCTAAACCAAATAACTAGCAACGAACTTAGAAAAGTGATTGCTTCACTAGATAACAACACTTCTTCGGGAAATGATCCTATCTCAATCAAAACTATAAAACATCTCCAAGATGAGTTGATCCTCCCCCTGACATACCTTATAAATCTCTCTATATCAAAGGGGATTTTTCCTTCTTGTCTAAAAAATGCTACAGTTTTACCAATTTATAAAAATGGAAGCAAAAATGATATAAATAATTATCGCCCTATAAGTATCCTAAGCACTTTCTCAAAAATCCTAGAAAAAATTTTGAAAAGCCAAATCGTTCACTTTCTGGAATTTAATAAAAAAATTTCCCCGACACAATATGGATTTCGGGAAAGTTTGAGTACCGTGAACGCCATTGAACATTTTACAAGAATAGCCATAAAAAGTTTAGACGATGGAAAAAAATGTCTGGCTGTTTTTATAGACCTAAAAAAAGCCTTTGACACAATAGATCATAAAATTCTTCTCACAAAACTTAAAAAAATTGGCATATCTGGCACTCCACTAAATTTACTGATGACGTACTTGACAGGACGAACACAACAAGTACAAATAGGTCAACAAAAAAGCAATCCTCTTCCAATAAACTACGGCGTCCCTCAAGGAAGTGTCTTGGGACCAATCTTATTTCTCATCTACATAAATGAAATTACCAAACTTCCCATCAATGGAAACATAATTAGTTTTGCCGATGATACTGTTATGTTATTCCACGAAAAGGACTGGATGGACACTTATAAAGAGGCTGAACATGGACTAACTGTACTTCAAAATTGGCTTCGGATGAACTCTCTTACGCTCAATGTAATTAAAACTAATTATCTAGCCTTTTCAATAAACTCAAGAGGTCAACCGGGTAAAGAATACACTCTCAAATTGCACGAGTGTCAAAACAATAAGTCACATTGCTCTTGCCCTATTATAACAAAGGCAAAAAGTATTAAATATCTAGGAGTGGAAATAGACGAAAACCTTAGATGGGACATACACATAAATGGAATCACTAAAAAGCTCACGAGACTTGTGTATTTCTTCAAAAACCTAAGAAACATACTACCTAGGAAAGACATAAAAAAAGTTTTTTATGCCTTATGTCATTCCCGTCTTGAGTACGGAATTCTAGTATGGGGATCTGCTACAGCCAATCATATTAACCACTTAGATATTGCTCAGAAGAGCATTATAAAAACCATACTAAAATTACCCATCAGAACCCCCTCAAAAGATATTTTTAAGTGTTTTGACGTTCTTAATTTAAAACAAATATATGCCAAGAATATTCTTATACATCATTTTAAAAACAGAAAATCTCCTAATGAAACTCGGATACATGACACAAGAGCCTCAAAAAAGGATATACGAGATGTGCCAAAATTCAAGACAAGTTTTGGCCAAAGAAACCACATATATCTTGCAACTAAACTATACAACATCCTTCCTCCAAGTATGAAAAAGATAGAAAAGATAAATAAGTTTAAGGAAAAAATCAAAACATGGGTGAAAGAAATTAATGCAGACATACTAGAGAATGTATTAAAAACATCATAGAAACTAAATAACGGAAAATCAAAGAAATCTACCAGTCCGCCTCAGCACAGGACCACCTAGTGAGGAGGACTAAGAACAAACGGATTAAATATTTATATATATCATCATATCTTGTAATTGTCATCAAACCTGTAACTAAATAGTCACTAATAAAAAAAATAAAAAAAAAAAAAAATAAATAAAGAACTACGAGTGGAGAGGGGCCACTTTCTACAGTTAATTTCTGGAATCGGAATAGTGAGTAAGAATTCGTTGTATCCCGCTACCTCCTCTGTTAGATAATAGTGGGTTGGTCGTGTTTTGTAATGACTGCGCGCGACACGCCACTGTCTATGTTGATTTCTGGAATCGAAATGGTGAGTTGAAATGCGTTGTGTCCCCTTTTGAATAATAGCGGATTGGTCATGCTTTGTAATGACTGCGCCCGGCACGCCACTGTCCATAGTTGATTTCTGGAATCGGAATAGTGAGTTAGAATGCATTGTGTCCCGCTATTTCCCCTGTTAGATAATAGTGGGTTGGTCATATTTTGTAATGATTGCGCCCGGCACGCCACTATTTATGTTGATTTCTGGAATCGAAATGGTGGCTCGAAATGCGTTATGTCCCGCTGTCCCCTCTATTAAATAATATAAGAGCGTTGGTCATGTTTTGTAACGACTGCGCCCGTCAGGCCACTGTCTGTGGTGATAAAAATCTTTATTAGTTTCGCAACCCGAGTTTATTAGCTTTTTTGCCGCCCTCATCTTATGTTCACCGTATAAACAACTTGAACTCCGCTGTGGCCCAGTTTTCGAATGGAGCAATCAATCTTACTTTTCGCGTCTCCTTTTTTTTAGGAATTTTCAATTTAAAGTATTTTCCTATCATTGAAATTGACTTAGAATATCTACATTTTATAAAAACAACATTGAACTTGTTACATATGGTGACATTTGGGCAAATGAACACATTGATCGATTGATAATAGTTGCAGTCGGTGGCGGTCAGTGCATCCAGTTTAGTCCAACAGGTTAGACAAGTAAGAAGGCAGATGGATGGAAGGCTGTGACAAACCTGGCTCGGGGAATAAGAAGCGCGGGTGAAGATTAGGGCGGGCCGCACTTCTCTTCTTTACTTCTTAATAAGACACATTTTATAGCGCCCCTTCTTTATCCCCGTAATACCCCAGTTTTATAGGGGAATTATCCCAACATTATTATGTTCATTGAAACGAAAGTATTTAGCTGAAACCAAACCTGGGCCCCAGTATATTTTACACAAAGTACTTGGTAGGTATGCTATGCCATATGCTCCCATTCTTACACTGTCTGACAAAGTCTGTGAAAGTGAATAAATCATTACAAGTAGTAGAAGATAGGAGAAAAAAAGAGAAGAGAACCCTACAACACGAGTGGACAATCCTAGATTCCTACTAGGATTGTCCCTAGATATTCAGATCTGGTCACCAAACACGACTTAATACATTTTAAGCTACGTTTCTATTCTCCCACTCTGGAACTTGCGGCAAATGTTCTGTATATTATTGATTTTAAAGAATAAGTTGCGAATAAACAAAAATTAATCACCTAAAATTTACTTGCGCACGCCGAACCCATGACCTTCGGATTGCTAGTCGAGAACCTTACCCCTCGACCACGGAGGCCGCCAAAGCAATATAAGCGTTGTAACAACCCAAGCAGTTATTTCAGCGCCCTTGAGGTGATTTTTCACGAAAACGGCGCTATATAAATTAGCCAAATATTATTATTATTAACCAATGGATCAACGATTCCCTCTTTTTATTAATCCACCTGTACCGGTTCGCAACGTTTTAAGTGCGATATCTCAACCATTCAATAATGACAATAATTTTTTTTATTTTTTATTAGTGCCCTTTTTTACTCATTTAAAGTACGCTCTAGCGTGTTTAAATCGCACTTTATGGAACGCGCGTTTTTTAAAGTTACCATGGCAACATCAACAAATCAACAAAATGTGAAGTCTAAATGTCAACTTTTAACTATAAATCTGACAGGAATATTTTAAACGTCAAATAAAACATTACAAATGTTTCAAAAATTTTATTCAAAGTTTACATTCTTTTTTACATCGTTTACATTCTAATTATTTAAATGGATGTGAAAAGAGCAGTTCGTATTATTTGAAATATTAATACCTCCGTTTTTTAAATCGGAGGAAATGCTGTTCAAATTAATAGTATTCTCGGAAGTCAATGTGGCTGCACTTCCATTAATGGCAGTTCCAATAATGTTTGAAACATTCTTCTTATTTCTAATGCTCTCTTCCACGTAACCAGTCGCCACAGCTGCCGATTTCCATCCTACTTGTCGTTGGATTTGATCAATTGTCATGCCACTATTTGCCATAATGGTAGCGGATGTACGTCGAAACGCATGTCCTGTATATTTCTCAGGATCGTTTAATTTAAGTTAGCGTGCGATTTGTAAGGGGCATGATCCAAATGCGTTAATACCAACCACTTGATTGGTGCACTTACCCTTATCATACCGTAAGAAAACCCTGTCTGTACTTACATTTTGGGGTCGCAATGATAAATATTGCTTCATCAAACGCACATAATTAATTGCACCACTGTCGGCAACAGTAAAACGTCGAGCCTTCACTGTTTTAGATGGTCAGATGGTAATAAGCAATACACTTCCTTCTTCTTTGATATCATATAAGCGTAAATCGCACAATTCACATCTTCTGCAAGAGCCAAAGATTCCGCAAATGGCTACCACCTTCAAAAATAAGTACGTAATGTCCGGTGCTTCCGTGAAAAACTTCCGCAAATCATCTTCTTTGAATACATACGCCTTCTTAGCAACGTCATCCTTGCTAATTGCCTTCATGAATGCATGCACTTTCACAAATGATTTTAAATCAACCCCTTTATTTATCCTCAACAGACATTGCAATTTCGAATGTATGGCCCACATAGTCGATGCCTTGTACTGTTCCGACATTTTCTGAAGGTAAGCAGGCACAACTCGTTCATCTACATCTACTACGTTTTGCTCCTCCATCCATGTTATGAACCTTTCATATTCTTTTTTATAAACGTCTTTGGATTTTTCAGGTATTAACCGCCATTCTGCTTTGGTATTTAAATTATCAATATAAGAACTAATTTTACAACACACAATAACTAGTAAAAACTGTGATGTCAACTATTAATCTTATGTGACAGATTGCAAATTAATGTTTGTGTTTTTCATTTCCATGACAACAAGATATTGTGATGTCACATCACGAATTCATTAATAGTTCTTATTTCCAAATTTTTAATAATAATATCAATATTTAAGTGTACCAATAAAAAAAATAGCGTAAAGTATTCGTGGATAACTGGTCTTTAAAACACTTGCTTTATTTCGAGCACTCGGCTACGCCGTCGTGCTCGAAAAATCGCGCGTGTTTTAAAGACCTGTTCATCCACTTATATTTTAATATACTATTAATTCCACTGTATTATGTTTTTTTAAAAACCAACCAGTTTTGGTTCGACCTGAACTTTCCTCAGGATGATTAAAATGTATGGAATGGAAATATATTCCCTTTAAATTTGAATCCTATAGTGTCAGTTAGAATGCAATTATCAAATGACAATTATTTCATTGTAAAATATGAGTTTTTGTTAGAAGAAACCATTAAAAGGAAAGTGATATAATACATAAATGTCGTTTCTTTGTTAAAAAAACTTGGCAACACAAGTGTTTTATTTATTTTTAAATTAATAAAAATGAATTAAACCTCTCAATTTATTATAAATACGACATTTTTCGTTTTTAACCAAAAATGGAGAAACTTCGATTCGAATTAACGCTATTACCTGGTGGCAGGTCAAATATTATTAGCATTTAAAAAGTAGTTACAAGTGATGAAAAAGTGTTAACAATACCAGAAATGCTACAATCTACCACCAATCACGAGGAGATAATGAAAAGTGATGCTTTTGGAAAAGTAAAAAATTGTTTGAAAAAAGATACCAGGAGTCTGGGTAGCCATGACAGAAGAACTGAAAAAACATATGTAGCCGAAGATGGAAACCTACAGTTTGGAGAACAATAAATCGAAAAATTGCAAGAAAAAAGTTCTCCAAAGCATCGAAAAAAAAAAAGTACATTGGAAAGATTGATTGAAAAATTAATGGAAGATAAGCAACAGAGCTTAAAAAACATTGCTGAAAAGTTTGGTATAGAAAAATTCTGTACCTACTAAAAATACAAATGCAAGCCAAGGGATAGAAGTGTTTGAAAAAGATTTTTTACGGATTGATGTGACCATGGATGAAAAAAATAGAAAAACTCAGATTGTTCATGGATAGATCTTGTATAGATTGGTATAGTTCCATGATTCTAAAACTAACAATGAACTCAGAATGGTCAATATGGAAAAAAAAATCTGAGAATCATTCGCAAACAAAGGATGGAACCTTTTCACATACGCACTATCATTTAGATACAAAGATGGTTCTCTGTTGGATTATGCTATGAGAAAAGAAAAACTTTTGTTGGATATGAGAAGATCAATCGACACCGGTACATTGAGAGATCTTGTTGCTTCCGGACTACCAGAATGCATATTATGCAAGTTAACAAGATTACCAAGGATAACAAAATACTGTTCATTTGTTGAATGAAGTAAACAAGTATGCACATATGGTAAACAAAAAAATATTCATGAACAAGAGAACATGTGGAAAGAGAGAATATAATAAAAATGAAGGTAAAAATCCATGTAAAATTTGTAAAAAAATGAATAATGACACTCCTTACCACCCTGAAGCTACATGCTGGTTCAAAGCAAAAGAGGGTGAAAAATTTAAGAAAAATGCCATTAAACATGTAAACAATTCATTGATGGAGATTGAGTTAAATGAAAATGATCAAAACAACTAATAGTAACACCATTAATAAAATTCAAACTAATTACTAAATGATCAACTAAAACTTTAGGATATTTATGATTCGGGTTCAAATGTTTCTCTAATTATTTCTAAGTTATTAAAACTAAAAGGAAAATAGAAGAAAATTTAGTAACGATTAATGGTGTACTATTGCAAAAGTGTCGTGACCAAAGAAAGGAAGTCTTTGCCTGTTTTATTGACTACGAAAA
The DNA here is from genome assembly GCA_917563855.2 of Limnephilus lunatus. NCBI lineage: Eukaryota > Metazoa > Arthropoda > Insecta > Trichoptera > Limnephilidae > Limnephilus > Limnephilus lunatus. The sequence continues at coordinate 63,476,666 of OU830604.1, forward strand.
GGCATTTGACAGGGTAAAACATACTGACCTAATGAAAATGCTTACGGATTGTAACGTTGTCACCAAAGACCAGAATTTCATTAAAAACCTGTATTGGTTCCAAACAGCAGAAATAAGACATGGGAATGAGAGATCTAATGCAATCGCCATTCAGCGTGGAGTACGACAAGGATGTATCCTGTCGCCACTATTATTCAATCTTTATTCCAACTATGTCTTCAAAAGAGCCCTAAGTAATACCAAGAAGGCTCTCAAGATCAACGGAGTTGTCATTAATAACATAAGATATGCAGATGATACTGTATTACTAGCTGACAGTATCAGTGACCTCCAAGACCTATTAGATCTTGTTAATAATGCTGGTGAGCAACTGGGCCTAACAATCAACGTCAATAAAACTAAATGGATGACTTTTGGACGACTAGATCACTCTGGATCAATGATTCAGTTAAATGGTTGTAATTTCGAAAAGGTGGAGAGATTTAGATACCTCGGCAGTATCCTCACGGAGACTCTTGACCCAGATATAGATATTAGGTGCAGAATTGAAGCAGCAAGAACTGCATTCATAAAAATGAAATCCGTCTTCTGCAATGACAATATAAGCTTAAAACTAAGGCAGAGAATGCTAAAATTTTATGTGTGGTCGGTCTTGCTGTATGGTTGTGAAACATGGACCTTGAAAATAAATACCATGAACAGGTTAGAGGCTTTCGAAATGTGGCTTCACGGGAGAATGCTCAAGGTCCCATGGACCGACATGATCACCAACATAGAAATTCTCAGGCGGGCTAGAGCAGACAGAGAACTGCTTACATTAATTAAAATCAAGAAAATTTCATATCTGGGTCATGTACTTCGAGGGGAGAAGTATCACTTGCTCCATTTAATATTGAAAGGCAAGATAGAGGGTCGCCGAGGGCCTGGTAGGAGACAAATGTCTTGGCTGCGAAACATACGAGAGTGGACTGGTATTAGAAGTGTGGAGGAGCTATTCCGGGCAGCGCAAGACAGAGAGACCTTTTCAAGAATGATCGCCAACGTCGGGGGGACCTGATAAGGCACATAAAGAAGAAGAATGGTGTTAAAAAGACTAGAGGTTTGACCACGTTAAAGATAAAGAATTTTGAATTGGGAAAAATTTTGAGGTGTATATTATTGATAAACACAATTTCAAGTATGATTTTTTGATTGGATTAGACATGATTAAAGACTTCAAACTTATCCAAAGTTAAGTTACAAATATCACAAAAACTCTGCCTGAATAATAAAAATAAAAAATAAGAAAATTTTACAGATATGAAAACGAATACTGAATTTAAACATAGAGAAAATAAGAACACTATAGAAAAACATAGAATTAATTTTGATGAACATGTTAAAGAAGAAGATTTAAAAATAATAATAAATCATTTAAATATTGATCAAAAAACCAAAATAAATGAACTAATAGGCAAATACACATCGGTGTTTGCGAAGAGTAAATATGATGTTGGCACTGTTAATGCATATGAAGCGAAGATAGACTTATTAGTGGATACATATTGTAGTAAGAGGCCTTAAAGATGCAATGTAGAAGATAAAAAGGAATTAGCAAATAGATAAAGAGCAAATTGCAAAAATATTAGACAATAAACTGATAGAAGAGTCGTACAGAGCGTTTGCTGCACCGGTCACTCTATATAGCATTTAAAGAAAAAGTAAACAAAAGATCCAAATTATGCATAGGCTTCAGTGACTTTAATAAAATAGTAATATCTCAAGCTCAACCATTTCCATTGATTGAAGACCTAATGACACCGACTAGAAATTGCAATTTTTCTTCAACGCTGGATATAAACTCAGCCGATTGCGGATTGAAGAAAAAAATACATGATTTGTAACACAGGAGGGACATTATCAATAGACCTGCCTGCTTTTTGGATTGAAGACTTCTTTTTCAGAGGATATTAAGCAATATATTGAGAAAATATAAGTCAATTACATAGATGATATTCTTATTTTTCAAAAACTTTTGCTGAACACATTGATCATCCAACAAAGCTGCTGAATGCAATCAAAACATACGGTTTTACATTAAAACTTATAAAATGCACATTACTTATATTTAAAAAGAAATCAGAGTGTATGATTCCCACGCGGTAAAAGTGAAACTATAAAGTCCCTAGATGTCGCTTTCATTTCTTTTTCTCGTTTTTTTAAAGCGGTTTGTAGATTGGATATTGATTTCCTAAAATAAAAATGTTTACTTTTTGGATTTCGTAGGATTTGTACCCCCGTTCGCTTGATGTCTGTCTATGGCCGCTGAGACTTGTCAGGCAACTTGCCCACTACGCTATGGATGGAAGGCACGCGCCGAGATTCGAATTTACCGCATTATATTAGACCTGAGTATTTGTGTAGAACTGAGTTGTGACGCATTTCCGTTTCACCCGAATTTAAAGTCACTAACGGCGCTAAAGAAGTTTCACTTGAAAAAAAAAAATGGTTTTGCAATAAAAAACATAAATTTATTGCAATTTATGTGTTTTTATTGTAAATTATGGCGAGCTACAAAATTAATACTTTTTACAAATATGTTTTTTTTTTTGGATTTCTTAGGATTCGACCCTTGGTTCGCTAAATGTATGCAGAGGTTTTCAGATACTACATACCACTACACCAAACGAGACTTTCGTGGAATTTCGACTGTGGTTTTAACGTATTATATTGGAGCCGAGGACCCGTGAATTAAATTATTTTTTAATTGCTATCTCATTCTCAGGCAAAATCCTGTAGATTTGTGTGTGTCTCTTTTAAGGGTCGCTCGTTTCCGTTTCACCGAGTTTCAAATCAAAACGTTGCTAAAAAAGTTTAAACTTAAAAAAAAAACTACTACTTTCGTACATCCAAACGCCGCGTCACTATCATAGCATTGTTATTGTGAGGTATAAAGATGTACGTTTTGCACACGGCAAGCTCCGCACAAGTCTTTACATTATTTGAGTAATAAGTTATTAGGAAATCTGTCTAACTACTACTCGTAGCTCCCTGTACAATATAATACAGGATACACGTGACAGTCGCAGTGTCCCGGAATAATTAAAGTTAAGCGAAAGAAAGTTCCTCCTTCCACCTCCTCCCGCCGCCTGCGTCTTTTGAATGTTTTTCATATATTATTATTCTGTTCCTGGAAACACTTTTGAGCTTAGGCAAGTCAAACTTTGTACCTACATCATAAACAAATCTGGGAATGGTAGAGTTTTGGGAAATGGGGAGTGCACGTACCCCGTACCCCGTACCCGCTAGCAGATAGTGAGAGGAAGCGGGGACAGGTGAGTCTAGTATCGGCTGATACTGATCAACCCTATCCCGCTTTAAGGGGAAGCCTTTTCATACAAAACTTCATTTTGGAGCTGAGGCCAAAATACTGAAACAAACTAAAGATATATATTTTTAAACAAAAGGTTTAGCAAATGTCAAGTACGGATGTGTGTTACTTTATTTAATTTTGATTTAAGTTATAAAATGTAGGTAACTGTAAAAATAAACTTTTCGTTATTTTAGAGGCAACTTTGTGAATTATATTTAAGTTAATGATAATTATTTCAAAAAATAATTATGATTTATTTACTATAGAAATATAAAAGAAAAAAAATCATTTTGATGGGAGTAAATGCAAATTACAAATGACTGATTTACGCTGTTAACACAAATTTGACCTTTAAATATTTCTACATATTTGATAAATTATTTATTTATATATTTGACAATTCGTGGCGTAATAAACGACGGCGCAAATTAAAGTGGTAATAAGTTTCATATTTGTTTTATTAAACTACAATAAATTTGCCGGATACAAATACAAATTTCTATCCCAAGAAATGCTTTTTTTTGACGTTTTATTTATTTTAATTTTATTACTTCAGTGTATAGGGTAAGATCATTTTTATAATAATTGTCGAAAAAATGCATAAATTGCCTCTTAAATCGTAAATAATTGATTTCTTTACTTATTCACATTTTAGTAATTAAATAAAAAATACATATATTAAATATCACACATCCGTACTAGATATTTGCAATACGTTTTGTTTGTAAAATAATTATTCAGTTTGGTTGAGTTTTTTTGGCCTCGTATCCAAATTTGAGTTCATATGAAAAATTCTTCTTAAACACTCCTTAAGAGCGTTCAAGTGAAATAGACAGTTTATTGCGCGTTGTGAAATATATAGGTACAAGTAATAATATTATAGGTAGCACTTATAGGTAGCTGATACTTGGAAGTCCTTTACGGTCTTAACCATCTTCTTTGTGTGCCCTATCAGGTCCCCCGACGTTGGCGATCACTCTTGAAAATGTCTCTCTGTCTTGCGCTGCCCGGAATAGCTCCTCTACACTCTAATGCCGGTCCACTCTCGTATATTTCTGAGAAATTTAGTATATATATACTCCATAGTGAGATCTACTATGGTGTAGAAATAAGAGTATACTTAAGAGTAGTGTGTTTATTACTGGAGAGTTGATTGAAGAGAGAGCTCCACAGCTCATGCTAAGCCTTTTATACTGTCCGCATACTCGCTGTCTCGCTCTCATGCTGTCACTCTCATACACATACATTACAGCAGCCAAGACATTTGTCTCCTACCAAGCTCTCGGCGACCTTCTGTCTTGCCTTTCAATATTAAATGGAGCAAGTAATACTTCTCCCCTCGAAGTATATGACCCTGATATGAAATTTTCTTGATTTTTATTAATGTAAGCAGTTCCCTATCAGCTCTAGTCAGCCTGAAAATTTCTGTGTTGGTGATCATGTCGGTCCATGGGACCTTGAGCATTCTCCGGTGAAGCCACACTTCGAAAGCCTCTAACCTGTTCATGGTATTTATTTTCAAGGTCCATGTTTCACATCCATACAGCAAGACCGAACACACATAGCATTTTAGCATTCTCTGCCTTAATTTTATGCTGATATTGTCATTGCAGAAAAGGGATTTTATTTTACTGAACGCAGTTTTTGCTGCTTCAATTCTGCACCTAATCTCTATATCTGGGTTAAGGGTCTCCGTGAGAATACTGCCGAGGTATTTAAATCTCTCAACCTTTTCGACATTACAACCATTTAACTGTAACATTGATCCAGAGTGATCTAGTCGTCCAAAAGTCATCCATTTAGTTTTATTGACATTGATTGTTAGGTCCAGTTGCTCACCAGCATTATTAACAAGATTTAATAGGTCTTGGAGGTCACTGATATTGTCAGCTAGTAATTCAGTATCATCTGCATATCTTATGTTATTAATGGCAACTCCTTTGATCTTCAGACCCTTCTCGGTATTACGTAGGGCTCTTTTGAAGACATAGTTGGAATAGAGATTAAATAATAGTGGCGACAGGATACAGCCTTGTCCTACTCCACGCTGAATGGCGATTGCGTTAGATCTCTCATTCCCATGTCTTATTTCTGCTGTTTGGAACCAATACAGGTTTTTAATGAAATTCTGGTTTTTGGTGTTAACGTTACAATCCGCAAGCATTTTCATTAGGTCAGCATGTTTTACCCTGTAAAATGCCTTTTCGTAGTCAATAAAACAGGCAAAGACTTACTTTCTTTGGTCACGACACTTTTGCAATAGTACGTCGACAGAAAATAATGCTTCACGCGTACCAAACGCATTTCTAAAGCCAAACTGAGTGTCATCCAGGTCCAGCTCCCACTTATTGCGTATCCTGACATGTATTATTTTAAGGACATGACTCATCAGGCTTATTAATCGATAGTCACTGCATTTCTTAGGGTATTGTATTTTAGGCAATATAACGAAGGTGGATTTTAGCCAATCTTGGGGTATATTTCCTGAGTCATATTTAGAGTTAAATAACCTCAACAGGTAGTCAACATTTTTATTATTAAAGAGCTTCAACACCTCAACTGGAATATCGTCTGGTCCGCACGCTTTTCTATGTTCTGAAGTCTTTATCGCATGAAGAATTTATGATTTTAAAATCGATGGTCCGTGCAATTGATCGTTAGGAAGATTAATGTCAGGTCTAATATCTTAGAATGTATCAGGAATATACTTTTCCCATGTTTGTAAAATATCTTTTTCATCCAATATCAATTTATTGGAATCGTCAACTAAACATGATGGAGTAATTCTTCTAGAAGAGCCTGTAATTTCCTTCATTTTTTTGTGAAGTTTGAATGCATTGTGACTACGACTGTACGACTCTAGTTCTTCACATTGTGACTTAACCATAATAAAGGTAATAATCATAATACTAGTCATCGGATACTTGTTCGAGTAACGCGGTTTGCGATGTCTTCTTCTGGGATGATATTTCATCCTGACGCACATCCAGCGTCCTAATATAATTACAATGTGGTAACGCCCGGTTCATTAGATACGGATTCCGTTTCAAGTTAAATCATTACACCTGTGTATCTTCATTCGAGAAGTGTGCCGGTCCGTCTCATCCTGCGGGAGTTTAGTGTTTGCCCCGGGAGCGGGGAGCGGAATGCGGAGGCCGGAGTGCCGGGAGCAGAGGGCGGAGTGCCGGGAACGGAGGCAGAAAACACAGAGCGGATGGTTCGCGTAATTAGAAGGGGCAACGCTGAAACTGCGAATGCGCCATTAAAACCAGAATTACACATAAACAGCGTGTTTGTTATTCACGCCATATTAAGCTCGCCGCCGCCGTTTTCAATGTGTTTTTTACTCGCCGCATCCAAACTGTACTCGATTAAATAATTTTTACTGAAACTATACCCACACTCCACACTAGTGGCAAGTTGGTTAAGAAATAAAAATGCTAGAGATTGTGGTTCTTGTTCTCTTCATTACAGTAACACCCTGACTTTCATTTGGGGCTTGCATCTCTGCTAAATGCTTTAAGAGGGACGACTGTGCGGACTTTTTCTCACATAACTTAATTTTGAGACCAACACACCCAACCAAATTATTAAGAACACGAGCAAGAACATAATATTTTAGAACACGAGTAAGAACAAAAAAGGATAATTTTGCAAAAATGTTATAATTTTAATGAATAACATTTTCCATTTTATTATTTCCCTACTGCTATTGCTACCTTGAGCACTATGATAAGAACTAAAAAAATAAGCAATTAAAGAAGAAACAATGCAAAACAACTCGTGATGGAATGCATGATATTTTCAGCAGTCCAGAGATCACAAGGTTTTTCTTAAATCTTGGTTTGAATACCTTTGTGTACAAGATGTTTTAGACCAAGTTGTTTTAGCCTGTTGTTTATGAAGAGAGCAAGGAAAGGTCGGGCCATGTCAAAAGTCAGAATAATAGAAAAGTATGTATGAGATGATGTATAAATGTGAGTGAATGCAAAGAATGTGCGCCAGGACTTTGCCTATCCCTGCGGGGAAACATCGTGATGGTTAGTTAGTTTGTTAGCGTACTGAAGTACCAGAGCGTTATGTTCCGGTTTTATTTTATTGTAAATTTAATATTTAAGGCACAGACTTAGTATTTGGAGATGTTTGACTAATCAACTGTTTCTACTTTCGTATGGTGGGGGGTTAGAGGGGGACATCTAGGTCTGCGAGCCAGTCTAGGAGTTGCCCTGTGGACCTCATAAATCCCGCCGGGGAATGAATGGAGCGGGCATTCGTTGACCACATGTTCGGTGGTCTACACCGCACCGCATTCACACCGAGCCGACTCTTTAAGGCATCAGGTGAGTACAACTAGTGAGGTTATGAGAGCACTTTATCTTATTGATGGTGGACCAGAGTTTGCTAGGCAATGAGAACCCAGGCTGTCTTTCAGTGGGATCTTGAACGAGATGGGCGTTTTTGACGTTGGCCGATTGCCACTCAAGCTTCCTCCTGTCTTCTGGGGTGAGAGAAGATCGAAGGAGTCTTTCTCCTTCTGTCCAGATGGGTTTTCGAGACCTTAAGCTGCATACTGGGTGAGAACGTGCAAAAGTATTGCACTTTTTACAGCGCCTTATTGTTGAGTTGTAATCTTCAGTGTTGCAATCTCTCGCCTAATTTTTGGCGGGGTTATGTTTGCAAGTACGAGGAGCCAAGGGAGAGGAGTCGATTTTAAAGTTCCGCTGATGGTTCGCATTGTGGCATTAAGCTGAACGTCAATCGTGGAAGTGTGGGCGCTTCTTGCCCGTACTGGAGCACAGTTTTCAGCTGCTGAGGTGCTTGTAGGATACGCTGGATACAATCACCCAGCGCTTGCAACCTCGAGGACTTTCACCAACCTGTCCCATTGTCTTGTCTTTATTTTGTAATACTAACACATATTGTATCTTGTATTTCCCGCTAAGCACTTGCATACTGCTTGCTAACAACGTATGCAGGGACATTGGAGGTCTAAATTCGTTCTAAACTAAATGTAGCTTCGTTCTTTCAAAAAAATTAGAGTCCTTGCGAGAGCCTTGAAGGAGTAACCATCTGTTACTTATACCAGGGCGGGTAAGTGGTGGATAATAACCTCCAATGCTGAGAAAACCGTTGACTAGTTGACTTTGACACCAGGTGTACTTGTTCCTGTTTTACCACGGACTATCCCATATTACTCTATCATCTTAATTTGACAAGGATGACAGTATTTTTTTTGTTTTTTTTCTTTGTTTTTTTATTTTACACTTTTATGTTTATTGTTTATACCCTCGACTTTTATAATTGAAAACTGTACAGTATGTATATTTTTAATATTTTTTTTTACAGTTTGCTTTTTTTTACATATGTAATTTTATGCTGTTTTTATTTTTTACATCTTGATTTTCCTATTAGCACTATCATGTTCACACATGTCCGCGTGATTTTACGCTCATGTCTTTTTTTTTTTTTACACTTATTTTTTTGCCATTTTTTTTATACTTTAGGTTTTTTGGTTCCAGATACATATAGCGTAATTAAACGCACATGCCTATTTCATATTATTTTGGTTTTCTTGGTTGCTTTACTGTTTTTTTTTTTCATTTCTTTTAGTTTTGTTTAACGAGAGAGCACTGAACTCCGTTGCCCGTTTTGTATCGTCCTTATCCCCATTTAAGGGGTCGGACCCTAGAACGTGTTCCCGTGTACGTGCCATGGCCGATCTCTTGGAACTGGTGGGGCTGCACCCGGCCACCGCGCTAACCCTCGTGACATGAAGAGGTTGGGGAGAGGGCTAAACGTCATCCGAAAGCTGTCCGTCCCGCCTCCAGCGACCCGACGCTTCTCTCCCTAGGGTCTTCTTTTTGATTTCCACACACTCCTCGTCTAGGCACCACCGGGTAGCTGGCTTACGGACGACGCTGCCGGTTATCGGGAGGCCTGACAACCAGCCTTCTTCACTGTCTCTGGGACTGCCGGTGGCTGGATTTCGGTATCACCAGTTCTACATTGTATATATGTTTATTTTTTATGTACAGTGCACGGTGCTGCCTGCTGGATCATTGTGTGGTCCTTCGCCGCCATGAGCTTCCCACTCATGACGGTTGTCGTTCATTTTGTTTTTTTCCTTATATTTTCTCTATTACCTAGTTTTGTTACTAACACCTTGTTTGACTGTCCATGGGGCTCACTGCTTTAGCAGTGATTACCTTCATGGGCTTTAGAATTGTAGAATTGACCATCACAGTACATTCCTGTAGGTGCGCCTGCATACCGCCCTCTAACAACGTATGCGGGGACATTGAAGTTCTAGAATCGTTACATATTTTAAATATAGAGTCGTTCATTCAAAAAAATTAGATTCTTGCGAGAACTCCGAAGGGGCGACCGTAAGTCGCCTATACCGGGTGGGAATAGGTGGGTGAAAGCTTCAATGCTGAGAAAACCAGGGCAATGGATGTCGTTCTGAGTGAGCTGGCGTCGATTCCCAGCTAGTACCAGCTAGCTTAGTGACTAAGTTTAGTTTTGTCCTGGTTTTTTTTCTCACTGTTTCAATGTGTTTCCGGTAATTCAGGCTCCTGTCTAAAGTCACTCCAAGATAGCGGGGATGGGGGTCATGGTGAAAATTTTTTTCATCTAACTGAACATAGAGTTTTGCGTTTGCCTGTGAATTACTGAGATGGAAAGCTGTCACAACTGCTTTCGACCCATTTGGCTTTATTCGCCAAATAGAGGAAAAATCCTTCCTTAGCCTTGAGGTCAGAATTAAGGCTCTCTTCTGCTGCATTGAGGGTTTTGGCTTGGGCTGTGATGGCGAAGTCATCTGTGTAAGCAAATTTTCTGCCAAGTGTGCTCTTCTCTAGGTAGTGTGCCAACCGCCACAAGCAAAGGTAGTGTCCGAAATATTAAGAGGGCCTCCGATTACAAATTAGGCTCCCATCCCGGACGGCGTCACAAACGTCGCTCTTAAAGCCCTCCCCCCAAAAGGAATCCTAGCAATAATCAATCTCATAAATGCCGCCCTCAGACTGCGCTACTTCCCTAAATGTTGGAAGTACGCCCACGTTATAGTTCTCCTAAAACCGGGAAAAGACCCCCTCTTTTGTAAAAATCATCGTCCATTAGTCTCCTGTCAAACATTGGTAAAATTTACGAAAAAATTCTCCATACCAGGCTCCTAAAGCACATTTACGAGGTATCCACCCTACGTGATGAGCAAAATGATTTCAGATCTCAACATTCTACTCTCCACCAGCTCGATAAGGTATGGTTAAACGGCCTACTTCTCAAACTCCACAATAGAAGCATCGACCCCCAATTTCTCTGTATCTTAAAATCATTTCTGCGCCAGCGTACTTTCCAAGTACAATACAAAGGTGCTCTCTCCAAAAAAATATTCATGACAGCAGGTGCATCTACACACACGATATTCTATCAAAGCTCTGTACGCAGATGACACAACGGCAATGGTCAGGTACAGTTCACCCAGGATAATAACTCACCGCCTACAAGAAAACATAAATATTCTCCAAGATTTGTATGACCTGTGGCGTAAAGAAGTCAACCCCTCAAAGAGTGTGGCGATCTTCTTCCCACGAAAAAGAGTCGGCTTGACTCTAGCGGGTATTGTGACGATGTAAGGACAGGTCATAGCTTGGCAGAATACCGCAAAATATCTTGGAGTCATACTAGACAAAAAACTCACATGGACACCTCATATCAAAAATACACTCATTAAAGCCAAGAACATCTCTGGAGCTTTATACCCACCACTACACTCAAATTCCAAATCCTCCCTCCATAACATAGTCCTCTTATACAGAGCCCAAATTCGTCCCGTAATCGCATACGCCTCTCCAATTTAGGGGAAAGGCAACACCAAGAGACTCGAACAATTCGAGATCGCTGCACTCAGAAGATATACCAAAAGCCCTTGGTTTGTCCAAATTAGCATAATTATCTCAGGCACGAAAATCTTCCCCCCCCCCCCCCCCTAAAATGCGCATAGTAGATTTAGCCAAGGCGTTTTTCTCCAAACTCGCTTCAAATCCGAACCCAAGCATCTCCCGTCTCGGGCTCATAAGACCCGGCGACCCCTTACCTGTATCCATCCCCCACCCACCCCTTACCTGTATCCATCACACATTCCTCCTGATGTGTGGGCTCTAATAAAAGAATAGTAAGCGCAACCAGATATACAATATATCACACTAAAAATCTCAAATACCATCAGAAAAAAAATATCAAAAATCTATAAAAAAATCCTAGTATTAAAAATAACTCAAAAGCCCTTCATGTTACTAAGAGCAGCCCATACATCAAGTAGAAAAAAAACATCTTTCAGGTGACTACAAAGTACAGTTCGCGAGGCAGAGGGTTTGACTTCCCTGTACCTATGATATGATACTGACTGACGAATTACGCCGCTACGTAAGAGGGACCGAAGACCAAAAGGTCTCCCGGCCAAGGGGAAACATTAAATATCGGGGATCAATTAAAAATATTGTCCATGAATATTGAGGGAACATCTCTCTCAAAGGTGGACTTTTTACTAATCAGCTGTACGATCGATGTATGTATGTATGTAGGAAATGAATGTATCAGTCAGTCTAGTGCAGTGTTTCTTAACTGTATTGAAAGAGACGCCCCCTTTACCACAGTAAAACTGATAAAAACAAAACACGGACAGTTGCCCATCGATTTTTGCTTCATTGTGTAAATTTTAACTTAATAAAAATACTGAAATTAATTCGTCGGGTCAGCTAGTTATGAATAATAACGTACCACATATTTATGTTAAATTAGTCACAAAGATTTTTTATAAATTTTTTTTAACAATATTGTATTATTTACAGGATCTCATTGTTAGCTTGGTTATTTATGATCTTATATTCTATAGTCGATTTTTTGCTGTTTTACACGCTCCTCAGAGCTGTGTTTTACTTACATAATTCTCATTAAGACATCTTTCAGTCTTGAAACAAATGTTACCTTTTATTTATCTACCCTTATGCATTTACCGTGTATCTTCATCTAAACTTACATAAGAAATTTTTTTATTTAAGTTTTAAATATACTTCTAAGGCATTCCAACAGAGTTAAAGTGTCCTTATTCAATTCGGTCATATTTAACTGCATCATACTTCGACTAAGAACTACCACGATTAGTTTTTAGTTTGTTGGTAATTCTTAGTCAAAGTATGATACAGTTAAATATGACCAAACCGGATAGGGACACATTAGCTCAGTTTGTAGAGTTGCGCCCCGGCGAGGTGAAGGTCCTGGGTTCCAATCCCTGATGTGACCGCATCTTTTTCTGATTTTTCTGTTTTCAGATTTTCGATTTAGTTTTGGTAATATTGTCTTCATTTAATTATTCATTACAATTTGAAGTTTTACTCAAAGTTAAACAAAAAAATAAATAGTACCTACAGTTAATAATTGTTTATTCCTGAAAGTACCTACGCAGGGGTAGTGCAATAAGGTACATTACAAAAAAAAACCTCCCGAGTTCCCTTCTTCCCTCACGAGATCCGCTCCCCTCCCGGGTTACCCTCCCCTCTCCCGCTTCCCCCTTCCCGCGAACCCCCCCTTCCGAGTTCCCCTCCCCCCTCCCACATTCCATATATTCAGTCCTGGTACATTCAGTTTTCAAAACAGCTCGCGTACCACCTATTTTTTATACAAATTTCATAATTCCAGCCACCCCCCAGAATACACATAAACCTTTCCGTGCGTACTCAAAACAACTCACCAAAATTTCCTCTCAATCTGATAAACGGTTTATTAACTCATTTTCATGACGTCAGAGCTCGCTATTAGGTACATATTTTATTTTATTTTATTTTAGAGAAAGTTGACAGCAAATCAGAGATTACAAAATAATACAATAATTAGATGTTAATTATGCCAATTATGAACTTTCCACTGATGGTAGTGAATGATAAAGTGTGACATTATAAAGGTATTTTCTTAAATAAATTATTTTTAGTTACAATATATGAAAAGAAGGGGGGGGGAGGAACATAGGAATAGGATTAAGAGGATCGGGAATACGGAAATCGTATATAGGGATTGAACTTCCTAGTTTGAGTCATGTTGCTTAGTGAATATAGAAACTATCTCGAGCGTGAGAAACGCGGAGATCCACAAAGAATGTAAGGATGATGTTAGCGTAATGAGTAAGATCAAGAAAGGAACGCTCCGATGGTTTGGGCATGTAGAGCGAATGAACGAGGAAAGGAGTGTAAGGAGAATACATGATGCAATAAGAAACACTCAAACCAAAAGTGCATTTAAAAGTAGAATCATTGATCATCTCAAATAAAAATATCTATCAGGAGTATTTAATAACATTCTTACCTTTATGCCTACTGTGTGTATATATGTAACCATGTACCTACTGCAATGTTCATATAACATACTTGAATTGTATATTACTTATAAAAAAAAGATTTTATATCAAGCTGTCATGTTCATAATATTAATAAAACAAAATCACAGATTTTAACCACTCTGTAAATTTCTATCTCAACACAGGTGTTTCACACCTAGTGACATGGGCAATACGTCATTAATTTTACCTAATATAATATGAAAATAATTAAAAAAATAAAAATAAAAATTAATGGTAGAAGAAGTCGGGGACGCCCAAGTGAATCAGATACTTGGTACGGGCCATGTCAAGAGTCAGAATAATAAGACGATTTATGAATGTGAAAGAGGCAAGGAGTGTGTTGTGATACAAAATTCTTTGATTTTTTTTAATGAATGGTGTCCTAAACAAATAAATACAAGAGATTTAATAATAATCTGCAGAGATCTTAATATCGATATTATGAAACGCAATGCAAAAAGCACAAGACTACAAAGCATCATAAATTGCTTAGGCTGGAAGCAACTTGTCAACAATTATACAAGAATAGGAAAAACCTCTAAAACCATGATTGATTTAGTAATTTCAAATCACTTTTATGCGGAAGTTAATACTGTAGAAGAACTCAAAATATCTGATCACGAAACAATTGTTACAAAAATTAGATATAGTAGTCCGAAGCCACAGGAAATACGAAATATAACGTATGGGAATAAAAAGAACTATGATAAGGATAAATTGTGTACGGCATTAAAAAGCAAAAAGTGGATTTGCGACAAATAAGGAAATTTGGAGGAAAAAGCCGATAAACTAGTAGGAAATCTGAAAACAGTAGTAAACAAGCCAATGCCTATAAATAATATTATATTAAAAGATACAAATAATTGGTATATGAAATCTCTACATCTTCTACAAAAACAAAGGGATACAGATTATAAAGCCTGTAAAATACAATTTACGAAAGAAAGATGGGAAACCTATAAGAAACGTAGAAACATGTATAGCACAGAAAAAAACAAATCAAAAATTCGTACAATTGACAAAAAATAATTACCTCTCAAAGTGGTTCAAGAAAAATGTGGACTACACTCAAAGAAATTATAAGCGGTAAACAGAAGGGATATACTAAGGAAGTTTGGTTCTCCGATGGAGTTGAAGACGGTTAACCTAAAATAGCCCAAAAATTTAATACAAATTTTATACTCAGTGTCGAAAACATAAATAAGAGCATTCCATTAGTCACAGACACATTTTCTCAATCAATGGAAAGAAGAGAGAATAATAATATTTTCAGGTTTAATAAAATTAACAGTGAGTATTTATTGAAAATTCTTAATGCAATGAAACTAAAATCGTCCACGGATGGAATTACAAAAGGCATAATCAAAGATGCACTGCCAGCTATGGGAAACCGATTAGTTGCACTAATAAATGAATCTCTGCCAGAGGGAATTTTTCCACAGTCATGGAAAACTTCCATAAAAACACCAGTGCCCAAAATAATAAATGCTAAAAATTTCGAAGACTTCAGGCCAATAAATGGATTACCTAAATATGAACAATTAATAGAATCGATAGTTAAAGAACAGTTAAACAATTTTATTGAAAAAAATAACGTTCTTGTAAAACAACAATCTGGATTTAGAAACAAATATTCCTGTGAAACAGCAAAAAATTATGTGATAAATGAATGGAAAACTAGTATGGATCAGAGGAAAATCATCGTAGCAGTATTCTTAGATGTGCTTGTAAAACGATAGACAGAGAAAGACTAATAATGAAATTGAAGGACATGGGAATTCTTGGTAAAGAATTTGTTATGATGCAGTACAAATCCGTATTACTTTAAATATAATTATTAACATCTTTATTATTTGTACTGCATCCTAACAACCCTACCCGTCGAAATCGTAATTAGGTAGGAACTTGTTATTAATTATTAGTGTGCCAGCTCTGATTTGATCGACGGCCTGAGGCGACACCTGGACAGTTCCGGGGGGATACGTCACTTCTTGCGTGGGTAGATTCGGGAGTGTTGGGCCCCGTGTCTAACCACGCGCCAGTCAAGACAGTTTTGTGAGAACTTAGTATTTGAACGGGAAAATAATTCCTTTTAACTTTAAATAATGTCGGGCGGTGAAAGTATTAATGGGTACGCATTGTGTGTTCGGAAAGATTGAATCCCTGTATTGGGATTTGTCGAGTTTCCTGCAACGTAAAATGGCGGCAGGCGTGCTAGAAACCCGGAATATATTTCAATCGATATGTAATACGTGCGATCACACTTGGGACAGAGCCCTGTTTTGACGGATGACCGGTGTACCGTTAGCCCGTGATGCAATTTGCCGTTCTTTGTGGTGGAGAAGTAAATTTACGCCGACCTTGACTCTCGTCTGGACTGAGGGCGGTCTCTCTCCTTCATAATTCTTCTAGCGACAGGCCCCCTGATGATTTCTCTTTGGCGGCGGGAAGACTTGCTAATTTGATCGCGGCGTAAGGCCGCTTGATGTTTCCCCTTTGGCGGCGGAACTGTCTCCAGATCTTGGCCTCGTGAGGGCCATCCAGATCCTGCATGGGAAAATGCTGCCTGGGCCTGGTAGCCACTAGATGGACAGTTTATTAGTTAGCTAGCGATAGTATACACAATAAAGGAGGTCGGTTCATGGGGGTAAATGAAATGACATATTTAAAAACCCTGATTGCCACTTGTTTTATAAAAATTATAAGCTTGTTCTCACAACTCTGCCTTTTAAATTATGTACCTGACACACCATTCCTTTGAAGAGCGACACACATCATGGTTTAAAATCCACCCCCTGAGCATATTTGGGAACCACAGGTATTCTTGACGGGAACCATAACCCGTCCAGAATTGGCGCTTCCTACGGGATAAAATCTGTGGGTACCTCATCATCACTATAACACTAAAGTTGTTTTACGAAATGTATTACTTGGCGAAAAACCCACTTAACAAATTGCAGTGGTTTAATGATTAAAACATAGAGAAGAGCAACAAGTAAACGTTGGAGTTCCTCAAGGATCGGTTTTGGGACCACTACTTTTTATTATATATTTTAATGATATAGTGAAGTGCCTAAAGTACTGTTCCATCAAACTGTTTGCTGATGACACACTTTTATATATAATAGCAAATAATATTGAAGATGCATTGTCAAAAATACAAAGTGAACTTCATGAAATATCTAAATGGTTAGGCATAAATAAACTCAAATTAAATGTAACCAAAAGTAAATTCATGGTATTAGGGAAAAAACAAAATGAACTTATTACCCTAAATATAGACAATCAAAATATTAAAGAGGTAGATGCAATTAAATATTTGGGAATCATAATCGATAATAATTTAAAACTTAACTCTAACTTTGAAATGCTAACTAAAAAAAATTGCCAAAAAGATTGCTTTCTTAAGTAGGATAAAGGAAAGATTAGACATTAAAATTATGAAATTTGTATATAACACAACTGTAGCATCCCATCTGAATTATTGCTCAGGTGTAATATCTTTCTGAGCAATAAAACACAAATTAAAATAATGGAAATAATTCAGAACAGAGGCATGAGGTCTATATTGTGCTGTAGCAGATATACCAGGATTAAAACCATGCAATGCCAACTCAATATATTAAGTGTGTGGCAAAGATTAGTTTTCAATACCCTAGTTTTTATTTATAAGTTAAAAAATAAAATGGTACCAGATTATATGTTGAATAATGTTAGAATCAACAGTACAGTTCATTGTTATCCTACGAGAAACTGCAACGATTTTAGGCTTCCTAAAACAAATTTATCGGGAACACAAAATAATAATTATCATAAAGGTTTTAAAATGTTCAATGAACTCCCTGTAAATGTTAAGGACGCTAAAAAGTCTTGCAGTTTTTCGTGGATTATGTCTTATCAAATTTTATATCTAAATAAAATACACAATAAAAAATAAAATAAAAATATATCTGTAAAAGTATATCATATCTCTAGTAATGATTTTTGCCACATGTTGCATTATGTAAAAGCCAAAAGGTGTTACTAATTTTTTTGCATTAGCTCCAAACAGAGGGGCCCGGAAAAATCTCTTAGGGCATCCTGAGGGATCACCATCCCTCTTTGGGGATGTTGTGTTGAGCGTATTTTTAGGGTTAGAAAGGAAAGGAAGATCTGGGTAGAAAATGGCTTGAGGGGTGGGTAGAAACCTGGAAGGTACGAAATCATTCCTCCCACTGTGTCGGAAGGCGATGGGTCGAGTGATTAAGGCTGGAGAGGTCAAAGAGACTACTTCAACTGGCCAGTTGATGGACAGACGCGCCCGCCGTCAATACCTGGACAAACCTCACCCCATAAACTCCCACTGTGTCGGAAGGCGATGGGTCGAGTGATTAAGGCTGGAGAGGTCAAAGAGACTACTTCAACCGGCCAGTTGATGGACAGACGCGCCCGCCGTCAATACCTGGACAAACCTCACCCCATAAACTCCCACTGTGTCGGAAGGCGATGGGTCGAGTGATTAAGGCTGGAGAGGTCAAAGAGACTACTTCAACCGGCCAGTTGATGGACATACGCGCCCGCCGTCAATACCTGGACAAACCTCACCCCATAAACTCCCACTGTGTCGGAAGGCGATGGGTCGAGTGATTAAGGCTGGAGAGGTCAAAGAGACTACTTCAACCGGCCAGTTGATGGACAGACGCGCCCGCCGTCAATACCTGGACAAACCTCACCCCATAAACTCGGGCACCCGTGCTAAGTCACCAAACATATCGACCAACTTGAGGTGACCTATGGCACGGGTGTTATTTATCCAACAAATCGGCGGTACCCATCCCTGCCTCCCAAATCATAACATATATAAGATTCAAATTTAAAAAATGTACACCACATAAATAAATCAAAAATCTGAACTATTTGATGATAGTAACAACTCAACACGCGCATTAAATGCCTAGTTATTGTATTAGGTAGTCGAAAAAACCAATAATCTTTAACAAATAAAATAATACGAAATAAAATAATTTAAAAAACATAAAACTTAACTAAGTAGGTGTCATGGTCTGGAAAAGGTATGTGAAGTTCACAATCCATAAACATTTATTGAACGCACTTAACCACGGAATAGTAGAGTCGATAAAATAGTGTATTGTTGTTGGAAGGGTACGAATACGAATGTGTTTACTCGTCGATGGTTGGCGGCCCCGGCAACTCTCCAGGGCAGGATAAGGGGGGGGGGGGGTGAGGTCCACTTATCAGCGCATGTTCTCTTATTCCCAGAGTACCTCGGGCTTAATGATGCGCGTCATTAAAATGTTTGTGTACCGCAACCGACCAACCGCACCACTTCAGCACTGGCGCAGCCTGCTCTGCAGTATCGCCGTAGCCAAGCCGCCTAGCCGGTCTCGTAGGGACTCTCCTCGTTACTATTAACTGCACCATCGATACGTCATCACTAACTAAACATCGCATCGTCTCGATATATTTACATACGTCAACCATTCTGACACGGATGCCCTTACCTTCCCGGAGACTAAAGAACCAGGAGGCCCATAAGCCCATTAACATTTAGAACTGAACAGGGCGTTTCTGATAAGAAAGATTGTTTATGCTTATTACCAGTATTTTTATCTAATTACTCAATATCGATTTTATTTCAATAAAAAATTGCTTTGATGTATACCTGCATTCAAGTTAGCAATAAAAATTCTCAATAGCGTGATGATAAAATTATGTCCTCTTTGTAATTATTATTGAAGTGAAAACTTCTCTAGAACAGTTGTGATTTTAAACTCGGTGAAACGGAAACGAGTGACACTAAAAATAAACAAACACATATCTCTATAGGATTTCGCTTGCGAGTGAATGAGATAGACTAATCGGTCTCCTCTTTTTGCGGTGCTTCGTAACCTTTCAGCCTCCCTTCTTTGGGCGGTGCTTCGTGGAATAAAATGTAAAATAGTTTTTTTTTAACTTGGTTACATTATTATAATAAATAAAGCCTACAATTAACCTACTCCTGATTCTCTACATTCGTCTCATTTTCTCGACGTTTAGTTTTCTGAAGGTTTCACTTCTACCGCGTATGAACTGCACACGTGATTTTTTTTTAAATAAAAGTTTTTATAATTTTCCAATAATGTCTAAGCGAAATAAGTGTGCAAAAAAATCTGAAATATATTTGTTGGTAAGACCGTAAATAAATGGACATACTCAAGTATTTTCATCGCTCAGTACGTGCGCGGATTTTTTGTGAATAATTTTATTTTATTTTAAAATCAAACAATAACTTTTTAAACACCACTTTTATTTTATATACTTTATGCCAATCGGGTTTCGCTATAATCGTAGCTTCTTCAGGGCAGTATAATACTCTACTAACATTAAGTTAGATGTGTGTTATAGATAATATATGATTTAACAAAATAGGCTGGACTCCTCGAGTGAAGAAGGAAGAAGGCGTAAATAAATATGGAAAATTGGGAGGGGAACGGGAGTGTTCTTTGTCAATAATGAACCATCTCAGTATTGGACTTTTATTTCAATTTTTTGGTTATTAATTACCTTATTATTAATGTTTTTGGCTTTCCTTAGTTTTTTTTTTATTTTTTAATATTTTATTAGTGACTATTTAGTTACAGGTTTTATGAGAATTACAAGATATGATAATGTACATAAATATTTCATCTGTTTGTTCTTAGTCCTCCTCACTAGGTGGTCCTGTGCTGAGGCGGACTGGTAGATTTCTTTGATTTTCCGTTATTTAGTTTCTATGATGTTTTTAATACAGTTCTAGTGGCTCTAAGTTATCCAACCACACACCTATCGTGTTTTTATGAATTAGGATGACGCCTGAGTTTTTATCAATTTTATGGTGTGTTGCAATCAAGTGGTTTGCAAATTGCAAAAAGCCAGTGCTATGTAAACATCTAAGATGTTCTTTGACACGGGTGTTTACGTTCCGTGCCGTTTTGCCTATATAATAAACGGGACAGTCACTGTATTGGAGTGAATAAATTTCCGAGTGAGAAAGACCATCTTCCTTGTCCTTACCGTTCATCAAAAGCTAACCTATTCTATTATTAGTGTAAAATGCTGGTTTGATAATATTTGATTGGACATTTTTAACGCTTTTTTGAGAAATAAATATTGATGTACAAGATTCCACGCCATTGTTAGGTTGATTTTATTATTATCATGAGGTGGACTGTTGTATAAAAATTTACTTGTGGATAATTTTTTAAATTATTTATTTAGAATGTTTATTGCCTATACTATAAAACGGTCCTTTCCGACCGTTCTTTCACTCGACGCCGCGTTAACAAAGCTTTCAGTAAAGTGTGGCATAAAGGACTGTTTTGTGGAATGATATTCCTCATCCAACGATTCAATTCATCGCCAGTTACATACTAAATGGTTCTTTCCGTTGGAAAAAAGACGGAACATTTTCATCAAGAGGGCTTCTAACCGCCGCGTCGGTGTCTTCCATGGTTCAATATTAGGCCCCATCCTATTTGGGTTACACACCAGCCATCCCTATACCGATACCAAAATATGCAAATTGCATTGTGATAACCCAACCACCCCCGGCTCCCGCCAGAGACATTTTTTTTAAATTTTATTTTTTAACGTTAACTCCAATCAGCAGGCTTCGATGGGAATCAGTTACTTTAGGCATAATATGCCATCTTTGGGGATGCTTTAAAAAGATTAACATTGAAGACACGGCACTCGGAAAATAACAACTTAAATTTTCCACATGGCTCCAATTTCCGAGAAAGTCCCGGCTTGGTGACAAAATTATACATATTGAGCACACACTACACAGGCCTCGGGAAAACATATTTCACGTTTTTAGTTTAGCGGAAAATGTTGCTTGCGCAATGCTGTAGGACATAGCTAGCAGCGGTTTGAACTCGCAATGCCTGTGTGGAAACCCGACGCATTTGTCCACTCGGCTACTAGCCGATTAAGCTGATATATTTTAAACGTTTCCGTTTCTAAACAATACCGAAACATTTATGTTTAAGGTGATCATTTGTAAAAGATTATATTTTGAAATATCAAGACCCTTTGTAACTCAACTTCTTGAAAAGTCAAAAATGCCAGATGTTTTCTGCAAATAATAAAAGATGTATTTTTTTTTTTTTTTCAAAATTTTTAAAATAAGATGTTAAAACGGTTGAAATGGGGTTTGACATTTATGTTACATTGCGTTACAATGTTTAAAAATGGTCTTAAAAAAAAAAAAAAATAAAGTTGGTTGTTTTCAGGTGAAAAATGTAATAAGCAATAAGCAGTAATTGTTGAATGAAACACTAGTATGTATCGAATTATTTGGTAGGTGGGAGATAAGCCGATGTAGCTCAGTTGGTATAGCAGTTGACCGGATATCAGAAGGACGCGGGTTCAAGTCCCGTCGGCGGCATTTATCTTTTCTCGGGAGATTTTTTCAATGTTTGATGAGTGTTTAAGGCTAATAATTATTGCTTATAATAAGTCCTAAGACGTGTCTACGAAGTATGGAATAATGTGAAACAATTATTTTGCTTGTTGTAGCACAATACCCCACATTTTTCACATCGTTTGTGAGACGCCATTGAATCCTGGACGCTTACAACGAATTCTCTTTTCAGCCCATACTGGCCAATGCCCAATTTGATCTTGTCTTACTTAAATTGGAGGAACATATTTAGCTGGACCATTTTGTTTCTTAGTCTGATGATTATTTTTCTGTTCAATGCTACGGCGCATCATAGTGTTCTTTGTATCCAGCTTACAAAGCACCATAACAACCTCAAGACGAAAATCGGCCGATGCCAGCTGTGTATCCTGCTGGTTTTTCGCCTTTCGAACTCTCTTATTCAATAGCCAGGCATTGGACATCGCGAGGTCCAACAAATGGTAGAACATACGAACTTGACATCATTTGCTTCGCAATAATATTTTATATCTACCCATGATACTACCGATCAACCTCACTTTCTCAAATTTATTCACTGGTATGGTTTCTTATGCCAGTGTTTTGTTACTCTGGGAAGATGCACCAAAGACACGATGAAAACTAATCCCGTAGGCTGTTGCATATCGGTTTCTGACACACGGAAAGAATTACTGGGATCAGCTATGTAGTCTATCAACTTCTTGGGAAATGTTTTCTAAAAAAATTCAATTAGCTTTTCTAATTTTAAGATCTCAGATGCCAAGGAATCGCCACTTGCGAAACGAAGCTGATGCTCATTCAACTCAAGATTTTTCTTCTTCCAGAGTAGATTTTTATTTTTTTTTTGCCTTCTGATGGTTCTGGTTGCGAAATTGGTGCAGATCTGGGCTTAGGCTCAACAACAAACTCACCACCAGACTGAATCTAAATCGCCCTGATACTCAAAGTTAGGGTCTCCAAGGCTTTCATCATCATCCTCGAAGCAATCTTTACTGTCTTAACTGACTTCATTGTTTAATAATAATTATTCAATAATTTCATCATCTCTCAAGCCCGGTAAAGTCATTTCGACAAGAAAGAAATTTTCAAATCAGGAAAAATATATATAAACAAAAAAATAAAAAATATAAATTTGTACAT
This sequence comes from Limnephilus lunatus, assembly GCA_917563855.2. NCBI lineage: Eukaryota > Metazoa > Arthropoda > Insecta > Trichoptera > Limnephilidae > Limnephilus > Limnephilus lunatus. Next base: position 63,499,973 of record OU830604.1, read on the forward strand.
AAAAATGCAAAAGTCGGTCATTTTAAATACATGTAGGATTACGAAAGATTTTTTAAATATTTATATTGAGGGATCAGTAGGATTTATCGGACCAGTTAGGATTTCATCAGAGCCGAACCCTCTGATATGAAAATATCTGGAGTCGTTGAAATATTTTCCCATTATGTTTCTGGTGGATTGACGTATTGTTCTTGTATTGTTTTGTTAAACTTATATAGTGCACTTACATTGCGTGAATTTACTAGATATTCATTTGTGGAAAAGTGTGTGGAAGGGTTTAGTCTTTCATTTGGGAAAGATTTAACCCGGACATAAAATCTGGAGCACCGTCAATTATTTATTATTTTATATATTTTTTAAAAGAAAGACAAACATTCCCGGGTTACGAATAACCCAACAATGTTTGAATATCTCCTACTACCACCACAGAAAGCCGAAAATGTTGCTTGTGTTGTGATGGAGGATTTAGCCAGCCAAGGAATCGAACACACAACGCCTGGGTGGGACCCAAACGTGATGCCCACTCAATCACTGACCAGTCTATGTAGGTATATAGTTTATATACTCGTATGTACTAATATTCTATTAAAATGTATTGCCCACGGAAAGGCTTGGCCTTGGTGGGATTCTTAGTTGTTATAAATATTCCTCAGATATATTATTTATATTTTATCTTTTATTTGTATTTGTTTTTGTTTTTAAGCGCTCTAGGGGAAAATATCTGAATTTGATGTTAAGATATCATTATTTGTCTTCTTTTTCTTATGAGTACAAAATTATATACTGTTAGGAATACATAATTAACACCTTTTCCTGCTATAAATAACATGTTATGTTAGTAAACAATGTAATATGAATTTAAATTTGTCAATTTGACTGGCCTAAAACAGGATCCATTCCTAGTTGGCTAGTCAAAGTTTCCACATATGTTTTATTGTTCAATTTTATGTGAAATAAAGTTATTATTATTATTATTATTATTATTATTATTATATATACAATAATAATTTTCCTCAGATCCCAAATGTATCAGCAACTATTTAGTGAATATAACTTTATGACGCTATGTGACAGGAATGAAACAAAGTTAAATTACTTCCTGATGCCAGAAATACTAAATATTTTGAGTAACTGAGAATATATTGTTCAAAACAATGAATTTACCTGTAGATTAACATAAAAATAAGCACTTGACAGCAAGTAGAAATATTTTTTAAATGTTTCAAACGTACGTCGTTGTCAATTTTACAACGACTGAAGGTCAACCGAACTTTTTAGCTACTAACGCCATCTGTTTGTGAGAAAATGTATTTGCATTATGAGAATGGCGTGTTTCTGGGCTAATACTTTGATTTTAAATAATTTTGATGATTATTTTAGATGTTGTGAGCATTAAAACGGTTTGTAACAGAACTGTCACATGATGCTACCTGTACATATAAAGCACTTGCATACTGCTCGTTAACACCGTATGCGGGGACATTGGGGGAGCCCTGAAGGAGTAACCATAAGCTACTTATACCGGGGCGGGTATGCGGTGGATAACCTCCAGTGTCACATGATGCTATAAAGGGTTTTAAATGAATATTATTGAGATATTGACTCAGAGAAATAAAAATCTGTTTTCCTGACCCTGAGGAAAATAATTTCCCTGAGGGTCTTTGTCATCTTTGGGGATGCTGTGTGGAGGATCCTTTTAGGAAAAGAAGGAGAAGAAATATATATATATATGTATAAATAAATATAAATATAAATATAAATATAAATATAAATAAATAAATATAAATATATATATAAACACATATTCTCCTGATAATGGAATTAATTCAATCACTTTCCGAACCATTTTTGCCGGATTTTCCGGCCGCGAAAATCCATCATTTAATTCGCTATCTAGGCTATGATGAAAATTATACATTTAAATAAAAAAAAAACCCAAAACGGTCTTCCGAGCCGAGTAATCCTGCAGCATCTCTGCACTTAGTGTTCTTGGTTTTTATCTCTTCTTCTCTGTGAATTTTAACCCATTTCCACAATTTCAATAAAATTCAAAGCGTTAAGTAAAATAAAATAAAATAGTTTTTTTTCCGTTCCACACAAGAGATCCAGAGGAAATAAAATCGTCAGGTCCTGTGTCATCATTGGAGATTATGTGTAGAGGGTGTTTGTATGGAAAGGAAGTTTTTTTTTTTTTATTATTTCTGGCTTTCACCCTTCAAGGGTGTTCTAGGCCATCATTTAAAATTACAGAGAAAGGGAAAGGTGAATTTATATATTAATTTTATTTAAATGTACAAATTTCAGAATTATATGGAAGATTGGAGTCGAGTTCAGACTTAGAAGAGATGAAATGTTGAATGGAGGGGAGGCAATTTTAGATAACGCTTGATAGAAGAGAGGATATTTATTTAGAGAGGGACAACCAAAAAATATATGATCTAAAGAGCCCACATCTAGACCACAGAACGTACAATCTGGGGAGTCAAAGATGTGAATTTTAAAAAGGTGAGAAGGAACGGAACAATGACCGATTCTCATTCGAATAAGTGAGGAAATTTCTTTTTTGGAAAAATGGGGAAATTTTTGAAACCACGGTTTTGACGGGATAGTCCTTTGTATTGAGGCGTAGCGAGCTCCCTTGGATTGACTGGCAATGTTCCAATACTCTGTCCAAACATTGCGGGATCTATCTTTGATGATGGAAAAAATATCAGATAGGGGAATATGGTTTACGAGGGTAACAATAGGGTTGGACGCTCCATGTTTTGCCAAAGAATCTGCAATATCGTTACCCACTATGCCAATGTGTCCAGGGATCCAAACAAGAATTACGGTTTTTCCAGAGCTTTGAATGGAGGCTATCAGCACTCTAATGAGGCATACAAAGTGATCATCAGGATGAAGAAGAGGACAGGATTTAAGTTTTTGGAGGGAACTGAGAGAGTCAGAGAGAACAAGGGAATGTTCACAATTATTTTTGATTATATATTTGAGTGCTTCAATTATTGCAATGCACTCAGCAGAGAATATTGAAAATTGGTTTGAAATTGAATAAAATATTCTATCATTAGAATTATTGTGGTAAACGTTAATACCTATACCACAGTTAGGAGAGTCAGGAGATTTGGAGCCATCAGTAAATAAAAGAGAAGAGTTGGGCCATTTAGAAGAAATAATGTCATTGAACATATTATTAACAGTACGGGCTGGGAGATTGGAATGACTTTTAAGGATGCCGATCTCTTCCAAAATTGTTGGAGATAGGGTGACGTGACTATATTTTAATTTGTATAGTGGAAGAAGATCATTTTGGATAATTTGAAGCTCTGAGAGAGAGCGAAAATTTTTACAGATGGCAGGAAGAGGTTTAGTTCGAGCTCTGATTGTAGATGAATGTGTTGAGTCTTTGAACAACGAAACTCTGGGAATAACCTGATGACATTTAGAATTTAAACATTTAAGAACAAATTTGTCAGCAAACAGTTGTCGCCTTAAATAAAGTGGGGGATCAGAACATTCCACTTGAAGGGAATTGATGGGCGACGACTGCATCGCTCCAGTTATTATTCGCAATGACTTTGATTGAATTTTGTCTAATTTACTGAGTGCATTTTTGGAGGCAGTACTAAAAAGTGGGCAGGCATAGTCGAGATGACTTCGAATAAGTGCATTGTAAAGCAACTTAATGCAGGTAGGGTGAGCACCCCACCAAACGCCAGTCAATGATCTGATGATATTTAAATTTTTTTCACATTTAGTAACTATATTGTGAATATGGGAAGACCATTTAAGTTTCCTATCAAATGTTACTCCCAAAAATTTTACTTCAGAGGCGTTGGGGATTGGAGAGTTTTTAAATAAAATTTGAACAGGAGGATTTTTATGACGGTTTGAGAAGGTGACACACTGACTCTTTTTGACTGAAAGTTCCAGGCCATTTAAAGTGAGCCATGTGCAAAGGGCATCCATGGCTTCATTAAGATATTTGACGGCAAGTGGGATGATTTTGGATGATAAGTAGAAAGCTAAATCATCTGCGAACTCAATAACTTTTACTTGAGGGGGAATAGAGACATGCATATCGTACGTGTATATATTATACAGTATAGGGGATAATACATCGCCTTGGGGTAAACCTTTCCAAATTGATCTACTCTGAGGAGTAACATCTGGTAGTTCAATGAAAATTTTTCTATCATTTTAATAATAGATTGGACAAACATGGGGGGAAGGCCAAGGCCTAAAAGTTTTTTTTTAAGGATTGGGATGGAAACATTGTCAAAGGCACCTTCTATGTCTATAAAGACTGCAAGACATACTTCATGGTTAGAAATGGATAAATTAATATCAGTGCTGATGATGGCGAGGTTATCTTGCGTAGATTTTTTTTTCCTAAATCCAAATTGAGATGGAGAGAGAAGCTGATTACTTTCGACAAAAAATTCTAACCGGTTTTTAATTAATTTTTCATAAATTTTACTGAGGGTGGATGAAAGAGCAATTGGCCTGTAGTTAGATCCAGAATTGGGTGATTTGTTTGATTTTAGGATTGGGATGATTATTTGAGAACTCCAGTCATCAGGCATTATGCCAGACTGAAAGATTTTATTTAAGATGCTTAGGAAGTGATTTAGAACATTATCATTACTATTTTTGATAATGCTATAAGGAATACCATCTCTGCCTGGAGATGAGTCTTTGACTGTTGATAAACAATTTTTTAATTCAATTAAAGTGAATGGAGAGTCTAGCCAATGATCAGACATAGGAGTTTTGTGGATGGGAGTTATTTCATCTAAGTTAGGTACAGAAGGGGGGGCAATTTTGTCCAAGAACTCATCTATCCATTTAGAATGAGACGCTCGAGGAGATGTTGAACTGAAGGAGGATCGAAATCTTCGAATCATAGACCAAACTTCCGAAATTGGAGTATTCGGAGATACTAAACTGCAGAAGTTGTACCACCCGGTTCTTTTTTTTGACCTCAATACCCTTTTGGCATTGGCTTCGGCATTTTTGTATATAAGATAGTTCTCCATAGTCATATTGTGACGATACGAAAGAGATTTAGCTTTCCGAATTCTCACTACCTTAGAACATTCCTCATCCCACCAGGGAGTCGGAGGGAGTTTTTTAAGAGATTTGGTTTTAGGGGGAGGATTTGATTTATGTATTGCAGTTATGAGCATCGATTTGAAGTTATCGTAGTCATCTTTGACAGATAATACATCGGAAGAGGGTAAATTTTGTATAAACTTATCCATATGCGAGTTAAATTCGTCCCATTTGGTGTGTTTTGTTTTAATCTTCGTCGAAATATGGGACTTGTCTGAATGGAAAGAAGTTTGATAAGTGATGGTGATCGGGAAATGATCACTGGAGCAAGGATCGGGGGACACCACCCACGAGGAGAGAGGTGCCAGATTTGTAGAGCATATGGAGAGATCCACTGCACTGGGGTTTGTGTTGGGGCGAGAGATTCTCGTAGGAGATCCGTCGTTCAAAAGGAAAAGGTTGGATTCATCTAAAAAATCCATAACATTTCGACCATCTCGATCAGAGAAAGCAGAACCCCAGACGGGGGAATGGGCATTAAAATCACCCAATAAAAAGAATGGAGGGCTTAGTTGACGGACAATTTGTAACCAAGCTTGCTTATTGAAGTGAGATGATGGGGGAATATAGATAGAAACAAAGGATGTGTCCTTTATTTTAGCTGCAAATATTTGAAAGTCAGCATTGGGGGGTTTGATATTATTTATTGGGGAAAACGGAAGGGATTTTTTAATAAAAAGGGCAGCACCGCCGCCCGTACCTTCCAGGCGATCATCACGGAGACAGGAGTACCCTCCCACATTAAAGTGGGTGGATGGAGTAAACCATGTCTCCGAGACAGCAGCCACAGAAACAAGGTTTGAATTTAATAGGTTAAGAAGGTTCGATTTGTTAGAAATAGCACTGCGGCTATTCCACTGAAGTATTCTGACATCTTGAAGTGCCATTTTGAACAAATGATTTTAACGTGGAAATAATAGAAGCAGCGTTGGACGGTAGATTAGTTTGAGAAGAAATAAGTTCAATTAGAAGCATAATAAGAGTTTGTATAAATGAAGAATTATCTTGCGAGAGTTGTTCAGAAAGCTTTTGATGGTTTGTTGAGGACGAATTATAGTTGTTTGCGCACCCATTTGTGGCATTTGAAAGAGGAGAACCATTGGGATTTAAGAGAAGTGAGTTGTGTTGTTGCCGATCATATCCAGGAGCCGGTTTAGAGACAGGGTTTTTGTACATAAATTTAGTTGATCGAGAAGATGTTGAGGAGAAGGGGAGAGGGTTGGATGGAGAGTTACTGGATAAAACCTCGGCAAAAGATTTTTTGACAGGCGGGAATAGTTTAGAAGCCTGCAGAAAAGACAAGTTTTCAGAGGCCATGGAAATTTTTATATTTTTTTGGCGAGTTTGTTCAGGACAAGAAGAGTGAATGGCGGAATGAGCGCCTGAGCAGTTAAAACATTTAGGTGAAGAGAGAGAAGAACATTGGTCAGCCGTGTGGTTTTCTCCACATTTGAAGCATCTGGGAGGGGATCTGCATGAAGCTTTGGTATGACCAAAACGGCAGCAATTGTAGCACTGGGTGGTGGGGTAAGTATAAATTTCAACTGGTAAGGAGTTGAAAAATAAATAGATATGGGAGGGAAGAGATTGTCCTTCGAATGTGATCACAACAGATTGGGAGGGCTTCCAGGAAACATTGCCCTCAGAGGTGTCCTTATAATTTAGCCTCCTGGCTTTTATGGGATTGCCGATATGTTGAGGGGTTGAAAGAGAAGACAGAATTTCTGGAATGGACAGATCGGTCGAGATACCCCTGACCAGGCCCATACGAGAAACATTGAAAGTTGGGATGTACGCCTTGAATTTAGAATTAGATGTAATAAAAATGTTTTTAATAAAGTTGTTGGCGGCTGAACCTGAGAGGAATTCAACAGAGATTCGGAAGCGACCCTCGGCTTTTACACCTCCGGGCTTAATCGAAAGGTTCTTGTTGGTTGAAAGGAATTTACCAAATTCAAGAGGATGTATGGTTTTACCTTGCTCAGTTTTTTGCGCATAAACAATGTAGGGGCCACAGGAATGAGTAGAGTAAAAATTGGTTGGAGGAGGTTGATGAAAATCTGGTAGAGACTGAGAAGTAGAAGGAGAGTCATGCTTTACTGGGGAAGAGGGACTAAACTTCCTTTTTTTTGTGGAAGTTAGAATGACAGATTCACTGTCAGAAATTACAATATTTTCACCATCTGAAGGGTCAGGGGGAGGATCTGGGGGCTTTTTAGGATGTCCAGGAGGGTAATCCTCCTCCATTGTTCACAAAATTACAAAAAAAAAATATGTATGGAAAGTGACAGTAGTGAAAAAAAGGTTATAAATATCTGGAAATCAGCGACGAAAAGTGACTCCTGGAAGATCAGAGGGGAGAAGAATCCTCAAGGAACAACACACTACACTTTATTGACCAGAAAACATAAAAATATTAGTTAAAATAATAAAAAAGATTATTTTTTTAAGAGAGAAAACAAAACAACTGATGACAGCCAAATGTTCAAAATTCGAATCGGAAAGGAAGTTCTGGGAAGGAAAAAAGTATGCGGGATGGTAGGAATCTGGGGGTCAATATGTTCAGGCCTCCCACTACGGTGCAAGCCAATGGATCGAGAGAGTCCGGATGGAGAGTTCAAAAGGTCACCATCAACCGTCTCCCACGATCCGGCCGGCCACGTAGTAGATGGGCAAACACATCCGCCGCCAAGATGTAGACAAACCTCACCCCACGAACCCGGGCACCCCTGCTAACTTACCAAAGGTAGTGAACCACTTGGGGTGACCTATGGCAGGGGTGCTGGTTATCCACAGGGCACATCGTATCCCGCCACCTAATTTATTTAATTGTATTAGAACAAGGTTATGTTTACAACACGATCGTGTAATATTTTTAAAGAAAAACACTGTAAAACAAATTCAATCCAAAATGCTTGCCTTGTAAGACTGCGTTCAACATATAATAATATTTTCTCTGATGTACATAACTTCAATTGTGATAAAGTAAATATAAAAAATCTATCAAAAGTGTATTAAAATGTATAAAATGAGTACAAAACTGCAAAAATGTAATGATATATTATATAATGACCTGTTATATGTAATATCTTTGAATGTAATATCTTTTAATTGTTATAAGATTACTGTTTAATTTCTAGATACACAATGTTATATTATAATGAGGAAATCTGTAATTTGTTTATCAGTTAGGTAAATTATACATGTACAAATTAATCACATTATAAATTGTTGATTTCCCTAAAATAAAATAAATAAATAATAATGTTATTCTGAATTTAAATTAGACCAAATACCACATTAATTCTTCGGAAATTCATTTTAACGTCAATTTTCAACTTAATTAGGTTGTACCTATCGATCTCTTTGAGGCCTCACTTTGTATTTATCTAAATACATGAGTGATCTCTCTGTATCGGGATACTGTACAGTACAGTACGGGTACATCATATTATACCTTTCATTGCAAATATAGAAGATCGTTTCTGAATACATCGCAGTCAATTTTTTCTGGAATATTGCTTGTATTTATGGGTTAAATCGTCTTCGTCTTCTAAATAACCCAAACTTACTCTACCCACATATGTTATTCTTCGGTATATAGAGGAGCGTTTGTGGGTGGGTGGAAGTGTTTTTTTTTAAATAAATCAAGAGATTGGCGATAGCACTCCGGTCCATCAAAAAATATGGTAACTATCTACATGAAATTTCTAAAATCCACCCCCACCCCTTAAGGCTCTTAATAAGCATTCAAAAAGAAGAAGAAGATTGTTTGAAAGGGAAATATGCAAATTCGAATGTTAGAAAAAGGGTGTTAATATTTAAAAAAACAACGTCTGTGTTCCCTCCCTCCTACAACATAGGTCCCCTTAAAACCCAGGTTCACTCCTTTCTTTTAAAAAAAAGACTCTCTACATAGCATCCTCAAAGATGGCTAGGGCCCTGGGGTAAATTATTTTCCTCCTGGTCTCCAGTGTGCAGTTAATAAAAAAGTGGGATGAATGGCATAGGAAATAATTTCATAAGGCCAGAGCTCATCATCACATGTGGAAAGCTTTGCGGGCGTGCGCACAACAAATCACCAAAGTTTCAACGCAATCGGATGAATGATAAGGGCAAACAAAGATTTATTAATTTTTACACATTTTGTGTACCTATATAGAGTAAAACCGATAAATGTCTAAAGTAGCATTTAAAGATACACTGCAATTTTTTTCACATCTATGACACGTAGGTACCATACATACAGATGAGCCAAGAAAACCATAAAATGCCAAGAGAAACCTGTTTACTTATTTTTTGAAGTGTAAAAAGGTGCGATTAATTTGAAATTATTATTGATTAATCTAAAAAGAGGCAAACGCATACATCTATAGGATTAAGTCTGCGAAAGAATGAGATAGTATAGGTAATCGATCTCCACTTTGTGCGATGCTTTGTAGCCTTCCCACTCTTGTCTACTTTAGTCCTCTGGTTTTAGAAGGTTCATTTCTTCCACGTGTTAATTACACACTCTGGTTTTTGAAGCGAAACTTCTTAAGTGTCGTTGTGATTTGAAATTCGGATAAAACGGAAGTACTTCACAAAAATGTATTGTGTCCTCGGTTCTAATACAATGCAGCAAATTCACGACTTCGCGCGAGCCTCCGATAGCCCAGCGGTATAAAGCGCCTGACTCTCAGCGACCAGAGAGACATCCAGCGATAGGAAGTTCGAACACTACCAAATCCAAAATTTTATTTTTTTTATTTTGTAAAATCAATATCCAATCTTCAAAGTACTTTAAAATAAACAGGCAAAAGAAAAGAAAGCGACATCTAGCAGCTTTATAGTTTTACTTAACACTCTGAGTTTTGTTTTAACTCCTGCGAAATACTTGAATTATATAAATCCTAACCATAATCATTAAGAACTCAAAATGACCATTTTTTTGTTAAGCACAAATTTCCATAACTTTATTAGTACTGAACCCTCTGCACATAGTTCACATCATGCTGATGCTCTTCAGGAGCTAGAGGAGATATAATCAACCGACATTGTGTCTCTCACACTGATATCAATGTGTGAGATATTGAATTTCTCTCCAGTTTCTACAAGACCGACCATTCCACTCCTCCTGCCTCTGCTTCTTTATCAGTGCTTTTAAAAGAGAGTTTTACTTTATTATTCAGTTTAAGTATTTAAAGTATTTGGAACATTCAGAGAACATTTCGATTTTTGTTGGATGGCTCTGGATTTCTAGAGAGTTTAGTTTCTGTTGGTGAGGGTGGGAGGGGGGAGGGGGGGGGGGGTGCGGGCGCCCTTTGTGGGCTCGCTCCGTCAGACAGGCGTCACTCCGCCATGCAACAGATGTCCCCCCCTCCCCCCCAACCCCCCAGCGACGCCGCTGCCGTTTGATCCCGACCTATTGTTACTAGCTCTTGCTATAACCCGTGGACTGTCATCACACAATTACGCTCTAAGAATAATGAATGCCTTCAGCTGACTTATTCGCTAATTCCCGTACAGAGCAAAGAGCTTACACTTTGCGTTTCGCACTTTTTTTTCTCTCTTTCTACTTTTGTATTTTTCAACAATAAAACGAAACTAGCTACGGACAGGGAGGAATATATCTTCCTTGTTTAATACGAGCACATCTCATCGTCTCATCGTAGCAAATTCGCGGAATACTTGAACTTCTACGATTTCTTTAGAGTTTTTGAAATGAAAACTTCTTTAGAACTGTTGTGATTTGAAACTCGATGAAATGGAAGCGAGCGACACTAAAAAGGGACAAACAAATAGATACATCTATAAGATTTAACCTGCGAGAAAATTAATTAATTTATTTATTTCACGGGTATTCGGTTCCAATACAATACGAGTACGATAAGTCTACGGTCTCACGCAAGTCTCCTGTAGTATAGTAGTATAAAGCGCCTGACGAACCTTAGCGGACATTCAGCGGATTGAATCCTGCAAAATCAAAAATATATATACCTACATTATTACATTTTTGTTTTTTTTTTATCTTAATATGTAAAACAAAGTTGGGGTAGTTACACTATTTATAACTCGAGAACGGCTGGGCCGATTTTGATTATCTGTGATTTGTTGGATTTGTCTTCGCCCCGGATAACATAATACATATGAAAACTTCACAAAAATTGACGAAAAAAATAGTTATTAAGAAAATTCTTTTCCCCATACATTTTTTAAAGAACGAATTTTCATATTTTGAAAGCGCTGCGGGAATTTTGTGATAAGTAACTATAATATTGAGTAGTGAGTGACTTCCAAAAATTCTAAAATGTCAAATGTCAATGAACTGATTGTTTTGCTTTTATTTTAAAACATATAATGCTACATCTCTTTCTTACACACTAAATGTCAATAGTCGAAAATCTGACAAACGGTGAACGTATGTCTTCACCCACCCAAAGGAAAGATACAATAATTATAATAAAAATCCCCCACACATATAAAGAAAATGAAAAGCACTTTTTTTACATTAGCTCACATGAGGCCCCGAAGAAAATTATTTTCCTTAGGACCTATGTCATCTTAGGGGATGCTGTGTGGAGGGTCTTTTTAAGGAAGGGAAGGATAGGAAGTTCTGGGAAGGAATAACGTATGAGGGGTGGGTAGGAATCAGGGGTCAGTCTGTCCGGGAGTGACGGACGTATGAATCCATCCCTCTAACTGCGGTGCAAGGCGATGGGTCGAGAGAGTCCAGCGTGAAAGGTCAAAAGGCCTCCCTCAACCAGTCTCTCTCGATCCGGCCCGCCACGCAGCGGGTGGGCAGACGCATCCACCGCCAAGACCCGGACAAACGTCATTCCATGAACCCGGGCACCCCTGCAAAATCACTCAACGTAGCGAACCACTTGAGATGACCCATGGGTGACGTATGACGGAGGTGTTGGTTATCCAATAAATGGTTCCTGGGGCGGCGGCACCTATACCCGCCTCCCAAAATCCGCCTATAAATCCGTACACAATGCCATCTCTGATATTGACAAAAACAAAACACAGACAACTGCGCATTGATGATTGCTTCATTGTGTAATTTTGAACATAATAAAAAAACTGAATCTAATTCAACAGTTATTGATTCTGAGGCGGCACGAAGTTCGTCGGGTCAGCTAGTCAATAAATATACAATCTCTTTAAAACCACTCTGAATGAATAGGCATAAAAAAACGAGTGTGCTTTAGACCACACGACTGAAGTAAAACTTCACTAACTTATGTCGTCCATTAAAAATATAACAAAAACACGAATAAAAAGATCTTCATCCCCTCAACATCCCCATCAACTCAACTCAACTCTCAGTTCTCAGCTCTCAGCTCTCAGCTCTCAACTCAACTAAACTCAACTCAACTACCCCCAAGTGTCGAGCGTGCGTAAAGAAGTTTTACTTCAAAAATACAAAAGAAAGCGACTTCTAGCGACTCCGAAGAAGAAAATAAAAGTTCTTCGTAAGTAGACAAGAGTAAGGAGACACTCTTGTCTGCTTTAGTTTTCTGAAGGTTTTACTACTACCGCGTGTGAATTGCACACTCTGATTATATTGAAATTATATTGAACCATTTGAAAAAGAAAAAACAGTATATATCAGTTATATTCTTACGCTCGTAACGGCAGCCCGTGCCTCGGTACTGTCCTAGCGCTCGCGTTACCGTAACACTTTCATGACGGTAGAAGAATTATTAATAACATTGAAAAATGAAGTTCAAAAAATCCAAACGATTAAAGACTCGAAAACCAAAACCAACATCGAAAAAATTATTGGTGATCTTGATAATGAAGTAAAATCTGATATATTAAAAATGCAACAACAAATAATTCAACTACAAGACAAACTAATTGAAAAAAACGACCAACTGGTGGGAAACATTGAAAAAATAATGAAAAACGCAACAATACCATCCTATGCCCAGGTATTATCAACAACTAAAGTTACTCCTCGAGAAGAAGAGAGATTCTCAATCATCATTTCGTCGACCAAAAATAATGCTAAAGCAGAAGAAATTGAAAAGATAATAAAAAAGAAATAAATTTAAGCAACATAAAGATAGGAATAAATGGTTTGAGAAAAACAAAAGAAGAAAAAATAATAATATCATGCCCAAAAAAGGAATATGCAAATACCCTAACTGCCGAAATAAAAAAAACTGAATACCGAATTGATGGTAAATGAAATTCAAAAGAAAAGACCAAAAATAATAATAAAAGGATTAAAATCCAATCTTACTGAAGACGAAATAGTTTGCGGAATAATTACCCAGAACGAAGGAATTGAAGATGTTTACAAGGAAAGTGAAGACAATAAAATCACACTAATAACGGAAATAAAAAATACAAACGTAAATGAACAACAGCGCCAATTCACTAGCTACATCTTGGAAACCAGTGGCAAAATGCGGAAAAGTCTTCTTGCACTCGGTAAACTAAATATACAGTTTCAACGAGTAAAAATTGAAGATTGCAGTCCATTAACTCAATGTTTTCATTGCTGTATGTTCATGCATACAGCTAAAAAGTGCCTACACCGAACCGGCCCTCCAATTTGCCCACACTGCATGGGCGACCACATCCTTTCAAAATGTCCGGGAAGAGAAACAATACCAGCGTGTGTAAACTGCACCAGACAAAATTCTAAATATGGAGAAAAAAACACCACGGACCACACAGCCAACAGTATTAAGTGCAACTATAGAAACAAAATGCTGAAAATTGCGAGGAATCGCATCGATTACGACTAATTATGCATATTATTAATTACAAGTCTAACGAAAACCTAAATAATATCTACAATATTTCAAAAAATATTTCCAAAAGCCCGCCCGCAAAGTGTTAACACGCAGTGATAATATACACACATATAATACCTACTATAATTGCAAATGTGAAGTGTATTCCCAGCGCCAACATTATTGTTATAATTATTACTACCTCAAAATGAACGAATTTATAATAAACGCAATAGATAACTCACATAAAATAGACGAAAGGATTTTAAACACGGTAAATAAAACAAACGATTTTATTGATATAAAACCTACAGTCAGACTAATAATAATACACATGAACGTTAGATCTTTGGAAAAAAAATTCGAAGAATTTCTAATAACTTTTAAACAATTAAATAAAATTGACTCTATAATATTATCAAAAACGCATTCATCGAATGAAATTAATTATAATATACTGAGTTACTTGTACTATGCAACAAAATATATAATTAACAGAAATAACGGCGTTGCCATATTTATATCAAATATTTACGCTGTCACAAGTGTAAATGAAATAATAGTGAATATTGTCAATTTATTAAACTTAGAGATAAATTTAATAAAATATTCATTTAATATAATTATTATTTATCGCACACATTCTTCTGCTTTAACCACATACATAGAAGAACTAAAAAAAATATTACAATATCATAAAAACAAAAAAAAACAAACAACTATGGATGACTTCGTAAACACGCAACTGGACAACTGCTTCAAAATCAGTGAATTCAATAGTCAAAGTGCAAAAGAGTGCAACGAAATCATCACTGACAAATTCTCTGGTATGCAAATACTCCATCTTAACATCCGCAGCCTTCAAAAAAACATAGAAGAATTTATACTCAATATAAATAATCTTAATGTAAAGCCGGATGTTATAGTATTAACTGAAACATACACAAACAGTGACTCACCACATTATGATTTAAGTGATTATATCTACATGCAAACAAACACAAACATAAATAAAAACAGTGGCATTGCGATATTCGTAAGTAAGAAATATAATATTGTTACACATTAAGAACACAACTTAGATTCATCAAACTGCATAGAAATCCATCTTAACCACAACAAAATCAATTATTATTTCTTAGCAATCTATAGAACGCATGAATCGAACGCTTATTTATTTATCGAACAAATACGAAATATAATATCAAATTTAAAAAACAAAACTTGCATAATAACAGGGGATTTTAATATCAATATTAACAAAAATATAGACAATAGAATTAAACATAAATATATTAGAACTGTATGACTGAAAACAACTTTAAATCGTGTATAAATGAAAATACGCGCGAAATTCAAGGTCAGAAACCATCTTGCCTAGATCATTTTTGGACGAATATTAACATAAAAGATTTTCATAAAATAAAAACCATTGTCTGGAAAAATAACATCACCGATCATCATACGTGTATATTTTTGTACGAGGAAGAAAAAACAATACAAACAAAAAATAAATCAATAAAAAAATCATATACCAGAATAAATCTGCAAAAATTAATTGAAAACTTAAAAACGGAACATTGGCAACCTGTAATCAACTGCGAAGAAGTTGAAATATGCTCAAAGTACTTTGAAAACATTTTATCCAAACATGTAGAAAACTCAAAAACAGATATTCCATATCGTAATTTAGATAAAAATAAATACTTGAAACCATGGATCACACCGGGTTTATTAAATTCAATCAAAGAAAAAGGTAAGCTTTACAAAAAAAGAATAAAATTCCCAAACGACCAAAAAATAGAATTTAATTATAAAAAATATAAAAATAAATTGACACGCTTAATAAAAATTAGTAAAGATGAATATTACAAACATAAAATAATAAGTTCTGAAAACAATCCAAAAATAATCTGGCAAGCAATTAACTGTGCAATAGATAACAATAAACAAAAACATTCAATCAAGGTAATTGTAGACGAAAATGACGTAAAAATAAATGCAGAGGAAAACCCTAAAAAATGCGCGGATATATTCAACTCCTTCTTCGCGAAAGTTGAACAAAACCTCTCTAAAAAAATTAATGAAACAAAGGGAGCGACAACTCAACAAATTATTAAAGATATACACAGTGTAAACTCACTGTCCCATTTTAAAATGATCAAGGAAGTAGATATTCTAAACATTATTGAAAATATGAAAGGAGGGTCGTCACCGGGTTTTGACAACATAACTGCAAATATGTTAAAATCTATTAAAAGCCACGTGATAAAACCATTAACTCACCTAATTAATTTAAGTTTAAAAAATGGAATATTTCCGTCTAATTATAAGAGGACAATTATCTCACCTATATTCAAAAGTGGAAACGCACAAAATGTAACTAACTATCGACCAATTTCCCTCATTTCAAATATTGGAAAAATATTTGAAAAAATCGTAAAAATCTCAACTAATGGAATTTATTGAAAATAACAAAATACTTCACGACAATCAATACGGATTCCGAAAAACGCGCAGCACACAAGACGCGATTGCAAATGTCACATCACGCATATATAAAAACCTTGATATGAGCAATAAATGTATAGGTATTTTTATAGATCTAAGAAAAGCGTTTGACAGCATATCCCATAAAAAACTTATGAAAAAATTAGATAATTTGAACATTAATGAAAACGTAGCAAATTGGATAAAAAGCTACCTAAAAAATCGCCCTCAATGTGTCAAAATAAATAACATTTATAGCGACGAAGAGACATCTGAATATGGAATTCCACAAGGTACTGTGCTAGGTCCTATATTATTCATCTTATATGTAAACGGTATATTCTCACAGTCACTTCATGGTAGTATAACCTCTTATGCCGACGATACAGTACTTATTGAAAGTGGAATCACATGGCAAGTTGTAAAACAAAAAGCAACAGAAGACATAAACATACTTAAACACTGGTTTGATATAAATCTACTATCTCTTAATAGTGAAAAAACTCACGTTATACCATTTGCAATAAAATTAAAGGACGTTCCGGTAAATTTTGATATAATTATACATGACAATTCTAATGATCACAAAAAAATAACTGTAAAATAAACTGTTCCACATTAAAAATTTCGAATAAAATCAAATACTTAGGAATAACAATAGACAAAAACCTGAACTGGAAAGATCAAATCAACCTTACCGTTAACAAAATAAGGAAATTAATTTACATATTTTTAAAAATCCGAAACTTTCTCTCATTACAAAATCTAACATCAGTCTACCATGCTATAGTACAGTCAAATCTCCAATACTCTGTAGTAAGCTGGGGAGCTGCATACAAAACAAATCTACTCCCTGTTGAAATTGTGCAACGTCTAATTATAAAAATTATATTGAAAAAACGAAGAGATTATCCAACTCACCTTATTTTTGAAGAATTTAAAGTATTAAAATTTAATGATCTAGTTCGAAAAAATATGATAATCCAAATAATAAAAGAAAAACAAAATCATAGCTTTTTAACTGAAAGTCGTACTCGTCAAAAGCATATATTTCCAACACAAAAATGTAACACCTCATTTGCACAACATCATTACACATATCTAGGAAAAAAATACTTCAATAGCCTACCTGAAAAAATAAGAACAATCGAAGACGATAAATGCCTACTAAAAGCAATTAAAGAGCAATTTAAAGTAAAAATAACAAATTGATAAAATTTATCATCATAACTTATATAACTTGTAAATTTGTTTTTTTTTTAAAGTATCTACCACAATTAAATCAAAAGATTCAAAATATATTTTGTTAATATTTTGTTGATATTATAATATATTTTAAATATTTTTTCATCCCGATACTCGTCCCTCTTCTAATCACAAGCGTCTGCTTCTATAGAAGAGAAATATCATACAAAAAAAAAAAAAAAAAAAAACAGTGAAAATTTATTAAATAGTTTATTTGTATCAAAAAAAGATTATTTTGCAATATAAATATTTTATTTTATATGTTATTTTTGCTGTATAAGTAATGTATCTTCTGTAATAAACAAATGAAAAAAAAAAAAAAAAAAAAAGTATGTTTTTTTAAGTAAAACTTCTTTACGCACGCTCGACACTTGGGGGAAAAATGATGAATATGTCACGAAAAAGAACCATATACTTAATGTGAAACGCTATGAAATGCATGAAACGCTATGAAACGCATGAAACGCTATGAAACACATGAAACGCTATGAAACGCATATATTTAATGTGAAACGCCTTATATTTTGCCATATTTCGCCATATGAAACGTTACGAACGCTAATGAAAGTGAAACGCTAATCAATGATATGAGTTGATTTGAGTTGAATTGAGTTGAGTTGAGTTGAGTTGAGTTGAGTTGAGTTGAGTTGAGTTGAGTTGAGTTGAGTTGAGAGCTGAGAGCTGAGAGCTGAGAGTTGAGAGTTGAGTTGAGTTGATGGGGATATTTTTATTCCTCTTATTGTTATATTGTTAATGGACGGCATAAGTTAGTTTTACTTCAGTCGTGTGGTCTAAAGCACACTCGTTGTTCTTTTTTCTTATTTGATTAAACGCATTAAAAAGGCATCTTTTTTCCACGTTCAGCCCATCAGCCCAGTCTGTGGCAGTGGCGTATGCGTAAAATTTGATTCTGTTTTTTTTTAATGAAAAAATATACTAAATATAATGATAAAACAAATTACTTGTTTTTTCAAAGGTTTTTACGTGTTAAAAAAACTAATTAATTTATTTTTTTACTCCAAATAAGCTCATGAATTGCTGCTTTAAATCTGCCGGGTACCTACCTCTTATTACACACTGCATATATCTATAAGATGTACGTTGTATAATCTTGAAGGGACTAATATGAGATGATTAATTGATAAGTGACGTCGGAGAAGTGAGCCGACTCCCATCGAGCTATTTATTTCTCTTTACGTTTCTCCGTTAAACGCGCGCATAATGTCACTCTACTATAAAATATTATTTAATTGTCTACATACACATAACAGTGTAATTGATTAAAAGATATACCAGATATAAACATATTTGAAATATTTGTACAAGAGATATATTTTTTTTAGGATGCAAAAAGTAGCTACAAAACGGGAGCTACTGTAACCAATTAAAAAAATAACTGCGTTCATTAATATTGTTTGGATACCGAAGAATGAGAAGTATTAATAAATAAATGTTTATTCCGGTATGTGGTGAGAATAGTGCAATCCCACACATTCCATAAGGGTTATAAAATATACATTTTAAATAGAGAAGCAGGTGATATGATTTTACATGAACAAAGGTAATAACAAAATAAAATCATAATAATTAGCTTTAAGGATTCTGTGACCACATTAGGTGCCAGTATTTTTCTCCAGTGTGCATCAATGCTGGATGATGGACTGAGGCGGGCTTCCATGACGAGGATATTTCCAGAGCTGCTTATCCTTTCCCTCATTCCTGCCACCCTGGATCTAATAAGGGCTGCATAGCCGGGAACTCGCCCCTCCGTGAACATCCGGGAAGCGCTGCAATATCTGGGGAGACCAAATATTATGCGGAAGGCGTTGTTGTACTGAACTCGAAGTCTTTCTATACTACTCTTCTTGTAGTTTGCCCAGAGTTCGCACGTGTACAGCGTTGCGCAGAAGGAAAGGAATAGCGTCCTTTTTACAGCGGTACTGCAAAGGCGGAATCTTCTGCATGTTTGCTTTTACGCTGAGAGCTCTTCTTTGCCTATCGATGTCATCATCGTCCATCAGATTACTGGTGATTATGTGTCCAAGGTATTTAGTTACTTCAGTCAACTGCACCGTTCAGGGTAGCTGGAGGAATATTTTTTGGTCTTTGTCCATGTCTTATGACCAGTAGAGCCGTTTTAGTGGGGTTATGTAGCATGTTTGTTTCTTCAGCAAACTCTTTGCAGATCTTCAGAAGAATACGTAGGCCCCTTATAGATGGTGCCATCAAGACCATGTCGTCCGCATAACTGATGTTGTTCACACCGTTCAGGGTAGCTGGAGGAATATTTTTTGGTCTTTGTCCATGTCTTATGACCAGTAGAGCCGTTTTAGTGGGGTTATGTAGCATGTTTGTTTCTTCAGCAAACTCTTTGCAGATCTTCAGAAGAATACTTAGGCCCCTTATAGATGGTGCCATCAAGACCATGTCGTCCGCATAACTGATGTTGTTCAAACACTGTCCTCCGATTTGGCAACCTACCCTTGCATTGTTTAACCTGTCGGTGAGTTCGTCCGCATCCTCCCTGTCTGACGCCACTCTTTAGGAAATAAGGTTCTGAAAATCCATCTTTCCACTTTACAAGGTTTTCCTGTTGACCGTGCCAAATTTCGAGAATTTTTACCACTTTCCAAGGTATACCTCTTTTCTTTAGTATTTTCCACAACAAGGGGTGGGTAACTCGGTCAAAAGCCTTACTAAGATCCAAAAAGCATGCATAAGTTGATGTTTTCTTCTTCCTGTAGTATTCCAACGTCCGTTTTACGCAAAAAATAGCAGAGTCCGTAGAGCACTCTCTCTTGAAGCCCATCTGGTTATCATTCGTTTTTATGTGGGATCCGACTTGTTCCAAGAGAACTCGTTCAAATATTCGAGCGATAGCTGTGGCGATGGAGATCGGTCTGTAGTTTTCCTGTAGAGTTACGTCTGTCAGTTTAGATTTTATTATCGGTACTATAATTGTTTTTTTCATGTCTTTAGGTAGATAGCCACTCTTTAGGAAGTCGGTGAACAGTGTTGCCATTAGTTCCATAATCGCTGCCCCTGCATGTTTGAAGTGTTCGGTGCTTAATCCGTCATGCCCGGCAGACTTTCCAGATTTCATATTACTAATGGCCGATTTTATCATGTTCGTTGTGACGATGGGATCAATATCATCATATGCAGTCAAATGCGTTTCGTTTGAGTCAATAGTCGGCGTGGTAGTTGCGAAGTGTTCTTTAAATATGTTTGCAATTACTTCCGGATTCGACTCTCCGTTTATATTGCACGAGATTTTGCTGCGCATGTTCAACAGTTTATTAGACTTGTTCCAAAATTTTTTGGAGTCCCGATTGTCTAAGTCCCTTGCTATTTTATCCATCTGAAGTTGAGTCGAGTTCTTTTGGCATTGTTTAAGTGCTGTTTTGAAGGCAGCACGCTTTGTTCTTCTATCCTCTGCGACAGGACCATCGGGTGGTCTCCCATTCATTATCCATGTGTACATCGCTTGTCTGGATTCATTGTATTTATTCGTTACATATTCATTCCACCCACATACTTGCTTATGTTTTTGGGTAATGCACTTGGTAAATACAGAAATGGCACTGCCTCGAAGGGCGTCTACTATACTCCCGTAGAGGTATTTTATTTTTGTGCGTGCAGGGTTGCCACCGTCTTCAGGAATTGTGTTTTGTGACTTGATTTTGACGAGATGGATTTGCGAGCATGAGTTATATTGTCCGATATCCCGTATATTATTCGGATTCCATAATGCTGGATCTCTCAATACAGAATTAAACACTTCCGTTTTTGCTAGTCCTCCCGTTTCTAAGATCAGCTCTAGAGGACGGTGATCTGTCCAATCTATATCGTAGTGTATTTTCATATCGACAATTTGCTTCAGAATATTTTTCGTAACTAGACAATGGTCTAACCACCTGGTGGTGCCGTGTGCGTCACTGATATATGTATAAGAATCCAAAGGTAAAATTTCGATGTCAGCACATATATATTCAAATTCTTGACAAAAAGATATTAGCTCCATTCCAAAGATTGAATCGGGATTGGCGTTAAAGTCTCCGATTACAATTGTATTAATGTAATCTTTATCGTCAATTATTGCTTGTAAGGAAGCAAGGCAGTTAGAATATTCCTCGAAGTTGTCAGTTGAACAAGTCGGCATGTAAATTGTAAAAATGCTTAAGGTTTCAGTAATCAAACTAACCTCGATTCCGGCCATTCGACAATTATTCATCGGGATTGCGGTAACCCTAAGATTTTGTCTATAAATTATCCCCACTCCGCCGTGAGGTCTTCCAAGTAGTGGCCCGTCGGCGATATTCACGGCAGAGGTTCCCAAGCTGTTGAAATCCGGGTGAATATGAGATAGAAAGTCGATATCTGTAGGGAGTAACCAAGTTTCTTGGACTACTATAATATCATGTGATTCGCAGAGATCGTGAATAAATTTTTTCAGAGCTGCGAACCGATCTGCAGTTCACGGATATAATTCTTAAGTTATTGCTTGTCATTTTGATGTTTGGTAGGTATGCGCGGTTCTATAAATTTTCGGAATGCAATTCCCTCCGGCCAAAGTTCTTCTGCCAGGAATTTCTTTATCTCGCTCGCTTTAACAGTGAGTTTAAAGGTGTTAAATGGCGTAGGTCAAAAAGGCTTGATTTTTTCAATCTTGGTACATTCTAGACCCTTTTCTACTAGGTAAGCATTGATGTTTTCCTCTGTAGTTTCCACCGTAAACCTCGAAATGTATACCGTTGTGAGTATGTCAGCTGATTTTAATGTTGTTGACATTGCCTTCCCTCTCAAACATTAATAACATTTCCTTACATTATTTACTTATAGGAGAGTACAAAACAGACGAGAGTACAAATTAACTCCATAAAAACCACTGAAAAATAGTTAGGCTTAGTTAGGCTTCTCTCTCGACAGATCTTGCTTTATGTACCCTGCTAATGGTTAGCCCCACCCATTAAAAGAAGGCTTCGAATGGTCCACAATGTTCCAGAATATTCGAGATGTTCTGGAATGTTCCACAATTATCTGGGATGTCCTGAACGTTTTAGACTATCCCCGAATATTCCACAACTTTACAGAATGTTCCGGGATGTTCTGGAATGTTGGGAAATGAATTCTAATACTCATGAATGTTCTGTACTGTAATAGAAATTTCTATAGGGTGAAACTTCCAGGCTTTATATATTCAAAAGCACGCCCTTCAGGTAAAAACGGGAACCTTCTTCATGGATGGGAGGTAAAGGGCTACCGCATGATATAACCTTGATCGTATGGGGAATCGTTTCTGAGTTTTATAAGCAGAATGATGGTGTCACCTTTATTTATCACCTGCACTGATTCTAAATGCTCAATACATTTAAATAGTTTTCAATTTAACACATCACAAAAAACTCGTATTTTAATCAGAAGCTCATGGAATAATATAAAATGATCTCAGAACACAGTTTTCACTTTGAAGTTAACTTGTGACTTAAGGGCACTGAACTTGTGACTTGCAGTTTTCACGCCACAGGTGTGGGTAGCAATCCCTAACTTTTTACTCGTAAGGTTTCGGATATTAAAAGAGAAGATATTATAAAAATAAGTAAATAATACAAGTCAATAATCAGAAGATAGAATCGAAGTTAGCTGCCTTTTAACATGTATTTTAACAAATTGGGGCTGTCGATTAGATTGAAAATAATATTATCTAGTAATTTAATAAAAAATAACACTCAGTTAACACTTTTCTAGGTAACAATTTGAGAAGTCTAGTTTCGGTGCGTAAGTTATTATCTTATTTTTCTAAATATATAAAAATGAATGTATGTTTGTTTGCTTATTTGTCCCTTATGATTTCCTCACCTATTCATCCGATTGCGATGAGACTTTGGGGATATGATGAGAGCTTGCCCGTGATGGTTTCTGGTTATGGAATTATTTCCTATACTTGTCATCCGATGAAACTTTGATGAGTTTTTGTGCACACGCCCGCGAAGGTTTTGATATATGTTCTGGTGAGCTGGGAGGATAGGGGAAGGCCAGGAAGGTGGAGGGGGAACGCGGAAAAGATAGGTCCGCGGGAGGGGAAGAGTAGAAGGAAAGTGACTGGTAGGTGACTTTACTGAAGCGAGATTACTTACTAAACCGTGATACATCCGCTAAAGGCGTGATATATCCGCTGCAATGATCATCAACAATCAACATGTTTATTTTTTCAAATTAAGCAAAAGTGTAAAGGAATTTAGTTGAAATGATCTTTCTCGGGTTAAGAACGTAACTCATTCAGTTGAAGTAGGTTGCCCTCACCGTCACGCTTGCATAATCTCAAATGACCTGAATAGAGTCTCCTCGTATCCAAAGCATGTTTTTAATTAAAACGCCTCCCGTTCAACTTACGTCTGGAACATAATAACTTTAAAACGCTGAGAGCGAGAGAGTTAGAGTTGAGGATCCGAAGGGACTTGCCACTTGGCTATCTTATAAGTTATAACAACATATTTCTTTTGATATTTAGTTAGTTTCTACCAGTGAATTTGTAAATACGGCAATACATAATAATTAAATTTTCTTTAAAACTCTCTTTATTTTTCCTTCGAAGCTTGTTGAAAAATAAAACACAAAAAGCTAACGGTCGAAACTGGGACTCGAACCTAGGATCTCTCATATTAACTAATTCGGCAACTGAGACCTCTTACTTTTGATTCAATCAATCTCATATTTCAAAATCAGAATTAACAATATTATTACAAACTTTCGACAGAGCTGTGGCGTCGCGGTCGCGTGGCACGGGGTGCGAAATTGGGACGTGTTGCTTCTGCAGCAACAGAAGCCGAATCTACCGAATGACGGTAGTTAAAATAACACCACAGCACTCTGGCGATTTCATCTCGAAAACTCTTTAATTTGTTCGCAGTGCATTTGGTTGCTGTTTTATGTAAATTGTACTTTTTCCGCCTTTAGTGAGCAGGATGTTTAATTTACCACATTATCTAATATATAAAGCAAAGTGTCTGTTCCGGCATTGTGGCGAGTGTTTTTTCAGAAGTTAATGAAATGTGCACATCTGACCTTCAAAGCAAGAGGAAGATCATTGTATATACCAACGCATCTCAGAAAACCAGCCGCTCCAGCCTCCGCCTCACTCCCTGCCAACTGGGACACAAGTAGCCCAAATGTGCGAAGCAGCCGACGAGTTAGAAGAAAGAAAGGTGAGAGCCAAAAATTTAATTATCACAAATGTGCCCGAAAATGTCATTGTGAATCAAATGGACCGGATTAAACAGGATAAAGTGGAAGTTTTAAAAATTCTCAACAAAATCGATGCCACACTCGTTGAAAACTCTGTCAACGTCTTCCGCATTGGCGTAGTAAAACCAAATAAAATAAGACCAATGAAAGTAATCCTTAATGATCCGTTGATTGTATTAAACATATTGCGTAGAAAAAATATAGCTCTAACTCACACCGATTGCAAAATCTATTCCGACCAAACCCCTCTACAAAGGCAATACCTAAATGATCTTAGACAAACCCTGGCAAACCGTACCCTGGAAGGCGAAGTCAGACTTACTATAAAATTCATAAATAATAAGCCAGCAATAGTAAATGTCTCAAAAAACTAAAATCCACTATTGGATATGGTCTAACTAACTGAAAATGCCGGACCAAATGCCCTGATGAAATCAAAATCTATTATCAAAATACACGAGGACTTCGTACAAAACTGCATGACCTTAAAGTAACGGTACCTTTACACGGACATGATATATTTATCCTTACTGAAACATGGCTCGTTCCAGAAATAAAATCTCCTGAACTTGGTTTTACAAACCACAAGATATTTCGGCGTGACAGAAACCCAAAATCCAGTACCAAATCCAGAGGAGGCGGAGTTTTGATTGCAATCAAGGAAAATATATCCGTGAAAAAACTAAGCACGAAAAATACCTCATTGGAGCAACTATTTGTACAAATTGTTACTCCCATGGAAAAAAATCATCATTGGAACTGTATACATACCACCAAACTCCGACATCCAAACCTACAAGAATTATTGCGAAAACATCGAATTTCTTATGTCAAAAAATCCTACACTGAAAATAATTATCGTCGGCGATTATAATCTTCCCAATTTGAAATGGAACTCTAGTGATAATGGTTATATTACTAACGAAAGTTCTAACGACCCAGCACGTGAAGTGATAGATATGATAAACTATTTAAATTTGCATCAACACAATTTTGTACCTAATATATGTGATCGCCTTCTAGATCTTGCCCTATCAAACAGCTCTAAACTGTGTGTTGAAATGTCAGACGATCAGCTCGTACCGGTGGATAATTATCACCCCCCCTTACACATTATAGTAAATATGTACATAAACAAACCACCACTGAAACAAACAACACTCAACTTCAAAAATGCCGATTATGATTCCATTAACTACCAACTCGCTTTCTTGACTAATAACAGTGATAGCGAACAAATACTAGAAAAACTCTATGAAACATTTTCTGAAAATATAAAATCACATGTCCCCTCATATACACCAAAACACAGAACATATCCAATTTGGTTCTCCACAGACCTTATACTCTTACTGAAACAAAAAAAAACAGCTACACAAAATTTTTAAACTCACTCACCAAATCACCGACTACTCAAACTTCTCAGAAACAAGAAAGAAATGTAAAACACTATCTAAACTATGCTATAAAGCACACATCACCTCCGTTGAGAAAACTGGACTAGGAACAAAAAATCTTTGGAATTATGTTAAAAAATTAAACAATGAAAGTACAGACCACCCCTTCACAATGCATTATGATGGAAAAATAGCCTATAGCACCTTTGATATTGTAAATTTGTTTGCGGATCATTTCCAAAGTGTATACGAAGGTGAAATATCAGATAACAACGTACCATCATACACATATCAAAACACAATACATCTACAGAACTACACCATTACACAGGAATCATGCTTAAATAAAATCATTTCACTTGACCCTAACAAATCTGCAGGCCCAGATAACATCCCACCAATATTTCTCAAACAATGCGCATCTGCAATAACAGGTCCACTCACCACATTATTTAACCACTTACTTTCTTCTGGACATTTTCCAACCCGTTGGAAATCTAGTTATATTACCCCGATTCTCAAAAGAGGTGACGACACAGACATTAAAAACTACCGTCCTATATGTATACAATCAGCGCTCCCGAAAATTTTTGAATCCCTTGTTCTTGATTTAATTTATCCATCAATATTAAAAGTAATTGCTAAAAACCAACACGCATTTGTTTCCGGTAGGTCAACTGCTACCAACCTGTTACTTTACCATAACTATATTACAGAATCTTTTACAAAAAAAAAACAAGTTGACAGTATCTATACAGATTTTTCAAAAGCTTTCGACAAAGTATCACATAAATTATTACTTAGTAAATTGTATGCCTTAGGACTGAGAGGCAAGTTGTTGGATTGGTTCTCAAATTATTTGTCTAACAGAATCTTATTTTTTAAAATTAAACATTCTTTATCTAAGTTATTATATGCAACTAGTGGTCTACCGCAAGGGAGTCATCTCGGCCCCATCCTTTTCTTAATATTCATAAATGATATCATAAGCTGTTTCAACGATGTAGAAGTTCTGCTTTTTGCCGATGACATCAAATTATACAAAGAAATATCCAATATTGGTGACTGCATAATCCTACAGTCAAACATCGACAAATTACAAAATTGGTGTGTCACAAATAACTTGTTCCTCAATATTGATAAATGTAAGACACTAACGTTTTGTCGAACAAAGACCCCACTATCTTTCAAATACACAATAGATAACAAAATCTTAGAAAAAAGTCAATGAAATTAGAGATCTTGGAGTCGTGTTTGACACGCAATTAAATTTTATAAATCACATACAAAAAATAACCAACAAAGGCATGAAAACACTAGGATTTATAATTAGAACCATCAAAGACTTTAACTCGTTGGAAGTTATAAAAATCGTATATTTGTCACTCGTACGCAGCTTGTTGGAATACAATTCCATAGTTTGGTCCCCATATTATCAAATCCATATAAAAAATATCGAAAGAGTGCAGCACAAATTTTTAAGATTTATTGACTTCAAGTTACACATACCTATTCAACACATTAACTACACATCCTTACTAAATACACTTAAATTGCATTCCCTAGAAAACAGAAGAAAAATAAATGACCTAACTTTTTTGTTTAAAATTATTCATTCTGAATTAGATTGTTGCGAACTCCTGCATCTCATCGATTTCAGGGTACCCAATCGAGCAACAAGGCAAAACGTATTATTCTGCAACAATAATTCTAGGACGAACTACCACATACATGCACCTATGTCTCGATTTCACACATTAGGAAACAAATTTACCTCTAATATCGATGTATTTAACACAAGTTTACCATTATTTAAGAAATACCTGAACAATACTTTTATGTAGAATATTTTGATATTTAAGGAGCATCACACAGGGGCTAATGCATTTATTCGTATATTTCTATATTAATCCACAATGTAAAAACTTGTTACCGTTTTATTTTTATGTATCTTGCATTTTGTCATAATATGTTTACAACTTACAACTTAGAAACTTTCTCTTTTATTGTATCTTTCCTTAATTTATATGTATACTCTTTAGGACTTGTACTAGTTTTTTTTATAGTTTATCTTTTGTTTTTAAAAACCTGTCTCTGTATTATAAACATGTTATGTAAAAGCCCACCAGGGCGTTGAAAATCAATAAATAAATAAATGAGATTTCAAACAATTTTCCTACCTCATAAAGAAGTTTTTTGATACCTTCTGATTACATTTTGCACACATTCAAAAACTCTAAATAAAGCCCGGCAACGCCGGAGACATCACTCGACGAAATTTTACCCACGTTTATTTAAGGGAAAATTGCTTTATGCATCCGATTTCGAAATACTTTGCGTAAAGCCTGGGCAACATCGGCGATTTTGACTAAATCGTTGATATTATCTATCTATACATGATGTTAAGGGAGTACTTCGCTTATTGTAACTAGTGATATCAGACATTATTCGGAGTAGAAAATGTAAATGATATTTTGGTTTCCAGTGACAAGTTTTTTAACGCTAAATATTGGAGAGTTAGGGGCGGGGTGAGATGTTGTATGTTACTCGGTCGTTTGTTTGTTTTTATAATATTAGATTACTGGTCGTTGCGTTTCACTACTGTTATTGTGTATTTGTGTGGGAAGATGGGTACTGACCACTGAACTAGTGCTAGTGCTAGTGCTAGATGGAAGGTGGAAGGGAAGTAGGTGGAGCAGAGGGAATTATTAGTTGGCGTTGTTTTGTGTACCTGAACCTGAACACCGTCACCTGAAATGTTAGAGAAAAATGCGAGGGGAACTGTAGGAAGTTTTATAAGCCACTCTCACAAAGTGACAAGACAAAATGTTTATCTTTGTTACTGCGTGGAATATTAGAGGGTCTTGGGAAATTCACTCGTAATATTCCAAATGCGCAATTCACGAAAAACCAACTCCGCAAAATAAAACGAGTTTTAAACTAGTCAAACCTTTTAAATAAGTAAGTCAAGTATTACAGTCATCTTGATTTATTTATTTATTTGATGTAACCGACTGACATGCAGAAGTACTTTTAAACGAAGTAGATAATTGCTCACGTTCCGAGTAACAAAACGTAACACGAGACTTCCAAAGTTGTTTTATGATGAAAATAAACTATTTTCTCTATTGTCCACTCTAATACCTACATGGTCATAAATGGCGTAATTAAATACATTTTCCATAGCATTGAAAATAAATTGATAATTTATTCAATTTTTATAAGAAAAACTTTATTTTTATACTTTTTTGAAGGTTATTCCCATCAGTGAAATATATCATATTAGAATAAGTTAACAATAATAATCTAAACGAAAATATGAAAGAAAACAAGACACAGAAAAAGAGAAAAAGACAATGGTCGCAACTGGGACTCGAACCCAGACCTCTCCGTCTAACCGGGACGAGCGCGTTAACCAATTTCGCTATTGCCACCTGTAGCGTGTAGCTACCGCTGCATTATAAAATGACAACTACGCTACTGTGATACCCTG
Source organism: Limnephilus lunatus (assembly GCA_917563855.2). Taxonomy (NCBI): domain Eukaryota; kingdom Metazoa; phylum Arthropoda; class Insecta; order Trichoptera; family Limnephilidae; genus Limnephilus; species Limnephilus lunatus. Next base: position 63,529,693 of record OU830604.1, read on the forward strand.
AGGTTGAACATGAGTACAAGTTTGCACCGCAATCTTCAGTTGTGAGAGTTGAGAGTACCGTTCGAGAGGGTGGAAGTTGCTGCTGTGCCGCTGGCGGGTGGAACCTGAATCGTGGAACACGTTATGAGACAAATGAATTAAACGATTGTATTTTAGAATATGGGTTTACTGTTAGATAAATTTTCCAGGATTGCTTTCTTGGCTGGCGCCCTTTAGTTTTCAATAGATGCATCATAGCCTTGACTGCAAATTAAAGAATTATTATTGCGTCTTCAACGCACCATGATACCACTTTGTTACTTACAGTAATTTTATTAATTCTGTCACGCCCTGACTGTAGAATCTTTTGCTCTACCATTCAATTCATTATTATGTTTTTGCACCTCAATAAATGTTGATTCATATTGCAGACTTTTATTTGAATATTATGTTCTACCCACTTAGTGTGAGACTTAGGTTCGTTGCGGGCTCACATGGCTAGTAATCGTGTTACACACCTTCTGTCAAAGCCGTCATATTTGTCAATCTCATATTTTTAAATTTTAGAATTACATTATTATCAACTAATTATTTTTCTCCATATTACGGGCAACTACCCTTTTCAGTGGAAACAATAATTCTAAGAATTGGTTTGTTACCTGGATAGCGTCTTGGATAGATTTATTTATTTATTTATTTATTTATTTATATATCCGAATTTATTTATATGGAACAATTATTGACTTTTTACGAAAATCTAAATGAATATTCAATTTTTATAAGAAAAACTTTCTTTTTATACTTTTTTGAAGGTTGTTCCCATCAGTAAAATATTTCATATTAGAATAAGTTAACAATAATAATCTAAACGAAAATATGAAAGAGAACAAGACACAGAAAAACAGAAAAAGACAATGGTCGCAACTGGGACTCGAACCCAGACTTCTCCGTCTCCGTCAAAAAAGTATAAAAAGAAAGTTTTTCTCATAAAAATTGAATATTCATTTAGACGTTCGTAAAAAGTCAATTGTTCCATATAAATAAATTCGGATATATAATCTACCTTTGATGCCCAACAGTCGGAGTTTGGATATAATAATGTGATGTCGAACCTTATCAAATGCTTTACTGAAATCGGTGTATATAGAATCCACTTGTTGTTTCAGACTAAGGAATTCGGATATGTAATTATTATAGATAGTTAAATTACTTAAGGTAGATCGACCTCTGATAAAGCCATATTGGTTAGGAACAATAATATTGTTGATAGGTTTTACAATGACTCAAAAAGTTTGGGTAAAGCAGACATAATACAAATATGTCTATAGTTTGATATATCGCTTTTGTTGCCTTTTTTATGAATGGGCGTTAAATAACTATTTTTCCACAGAGCCGGAAAATAGCTAGATGCTAAGGATTTGTTAAAAAGTTTATGTAAGGTATATATCAAATTATCAATGCAAGTTATTAAAAATATGGGAGGAATAAGATCCGGTCCAGCAGATTTATTACTATCTAATGCTTTTATGCTCCTTTCTATGGATTCTAATTTTATGAAACATTGACATAGGTTTAAGGACTCTTCCACTGAAGTACTGGAGACTGCATTGACGGGAATATCTTTGTCGTAAACACTTTTAAATGAGATGTCGGTAATACAATTTTAAAATTACAAATAATTTAGAAACTTAAGATAGAAAGAATAAAAATAAAATTAAACTAGACAACAAATAAACTAGAATAAGAACATAAGATACAAAAAATGAAAAATACAACAATTAGATAGGTTTACAAAAATACAAGATGTGTTTAAAAATAGTGTTGGAATAAATATATTACATGATCCACAAAACACGCAAGTGTTATTAAATATGCCAACATCACCTAAGTACTGATTTCCCAGAGCGTGAAATCGTTGTGTCGGAGAGTGGGCAATGTTGTTACGTTTATGAATGTTGCAGTAGAATAGTGTATTTTGTCGTGTTGTTACTGTGGGTATTTGAAAGTTTAATTACGGTGCTCCAGATTTTATGTCCGGGTTAAATCTTTCCCAAATGAAAGACTAAACCCTTTCACACACTTTTCCACAAATGAATATCTAGTAAATTCACGCAATGTAAGTGCACTATATAAGTATAATAAATACAAAACAATACAAGAACAATACGTCAATCCACCAGAAACATAATGGAAAAATATTTCACTGACTCCAGATATTTTCATATCAGAGGGTTCGGCTCTGATGAAATCCTAACTGGTCCGATAAATCCTACTGATCCCACAATATAAATATTTAAAAAATCTTTCGTAATCCTACATGTATTTAAAATGACTGATTTTTGCATTTTTATGTACAAATTTTTTGACAAATCTAATACGCCTAAATTTTGAATGAGAGAGCTAGGTATAATGCCAGTAGCCGAAATAACAAATGGTAATATTTTTATAGTCTGAGAATGCCAAATTCTTTTAATCTCATTTCCTAAATCTGTATATTTTCTTATTTTTTCAGAAACAGTTTTCTGAATATTACAAGAATTTGGAATAGCGACATCAATGATATAAGTTTTTTTTTTATTTTGTCATGTAAAACTATATCGGGTCTATTATGACTAATTGTTCTGTCTGTTAGAATAGTTTTATCATAATAAATTTTATAAAATTCATTTTCTAAAAATGAATTTGGTTCATATTCATAATATGGTACATTACGGCAGTCAATCAAGTTATGTTTAATTACCAAACTTTGGTGAATTATTTTTAAAACTTGATTGTGTCTAAATGTATACTCGGACGGCGCTAATACAGAACATCCCGATATAATATGTTCTATAGTTTCCGGAAAAGCCAAATATTTTCTACATAAATCATCAATTTGATTTGCATCTTTGATGATATGCTTCCTATAATTTTTAGTATTAATGACTCTATCTTGAATGGCAAGCATAAAGCCTTCTATTTCTGCGCTCAACTCTCTAATACTCAACCATTTGGTAGACGAAAATTCGTCAACATATGTTTGGTTGAGATAATTGAAGTGTTTTGCGTGAAGAATTTTATTTGACCAGGAATCTAATAATTCCTGGTTGGTATTTATAAGAATGCTGGCATTCTCGTCGTATAAATTTAATGGCGAAATATTTCTATCTGCCTTGCAAATTATTTTGTGCATTTCTGAACTATCAGCTTTCCTATGGAAAAAATTTCTTAGCATTGTTATTTTGACTATACCTCTACCTCCTAAATTTCTAGGTAAATTAATTCGTTCTATAGCTGAATTTGGGTGATGGGAATGAAATTTTGTTAATGTAGTTCTAATTAATCGTTCTAAGCTATCTAAATCTGTATTAGACCATTTAATTATGCCAAATGAGTAAGTTATTAGAGGTATTGCCCAAGTATTTATCGCCTTTACTAAATTTTTGGTAGATAGATTGCATTTTAAAAATTTTCTGATCCTAGTTTTAAATTTAATCCTAATATCATTTTTAATACTAGTATGATCTAATCTATTTGATTGCGGATATCCTAAATATTTATAAACCTCTTCCCCTTTCATACTTTCAATTTTGAAATTTCTAAATATACCCTCGTCTCCATCTACAATTTTACCTTTCTCTATATGGATCGTTCTACATTTATCTAAACCAAAAGTCATTTTTATATCATCTGAAAAAATTTTAACTACTTTAATCATTTTCTCTAAATTTGGTTCAGAATTCGAATATAATTTTAAATCATCCATAAATAATAAATGAGACATTATATTTCTCTCTCTAGTATTACCTTTAATTTTTATTCTAAACTTGCTTTTAATTAAAATTTTAGATACAGGATTTAATGCTCTCGATACAGGAATGCCCTAGTGAGATGTGCAGCTAATGTTTTCATGTATTTCTTATTTTTTTTTCAATAAATAAATAAATAAATGCTCAGCAAAACCAAAGAGGACTCAATGAGTCTCCTTGAAAAATACCTCTTTTTATTGAAATGCCCGGTAATATAATTTTCTTATCTTTCAAATTCAAAAGCAAATCGGTATTCCAAAATGCCATAATTTTTTCCAAAAAGCTAATAATAATTGGGTTAATTTTGTATATATTTAAAACTTTTATCAGCCACGAGTGCGGGACACTATCATAAGCCTTTTGGTAATCTACATAACAAATATGTAAATTACGTTTTTGGGTTTGAATCTGTTTTAGAATTACAGAATCAATAACTAATTGTTCTTTACATCCCATATGTTTTCTGCGACAACCTTTTTGTTGTTCAGATAAAACATTTTTTCATCTAAATGAGTGTATATTAAATCTGTCAAGCAAGAGGTCAAAATTTTATATATTGTCGGTAAACATGTAATGGGTCTATACTGAGAGGGATTATAAATATTTTCGCTTTTAGGCAACATATAAGTAATGCCTTTAGTTAGAAAATTTGGAAAATTTTGAGGTTCTCTGACAAATTTTGAAAGATTTTTTGCCAAAAGGGGATGTAAAGTAGTCAGACGTTTATACCAAAAGTTATGTATCCAATCGCAACCCGTGGCCTTCCAATTATGAGTATTTTTTATAGTTTTGGCTAACAATTCAACCGATATATCAGAAAAACTCATTTGTTCAATGTCTGAACAATTGAGTTCTTCATTTTCTATCCACGGACCTGACTCATTATGTTTTATATCTTTACTCCAAATATTTGTCCAAAAATCGCGCATATCTGATTCAGATGGCAACGGATTATTATTATTCGAAATAATATTTTGTTTATCGTCAAGTTTGGAATAAAATATTTTCTCATTTTTCTGAAATAATCTATTATTATTTTTCTTATTATACGTATAATTATATCTTTTTAGTCTACTAGCTTTTTCACCTAATTTTTGTTTTAACAAATCTAATAAATCATTGATTTTATTTTCATTATTATTACTACCAATGCTATAACCAAATTTTCTCCCAATTACATCTACATGTCTCAAAATATTCCTACTTCTATTTCCGTTTTTATACTCTATTACTCTAGCTATGCTTCTTCTTAAAAATACTACATCATTTTCTAATCTACTCTGCCATTCTGGTTTTCTATAACTTTATGATCTATCATCAGAAGACGTTAATTTAACTCCTAACTTATTACATATACATAGTGATAGCACTAGCATACACTATTGTATGAAGATCTAAAAAACTAATGTCATCAAATATTATTTTTGGTAAAATTATATTATTTAATTCCGAAATTAATTTAGATAATTTCTTTGACGTATTTAATTTTGGTCTAACTGTGGGTTCTATATCTATATATCTGTTTATATTATTAAGAAGTAAGTTAGCTAATTCTATAATATTTTCATCTAGTAAGTTTAAATTTGCAATGTTGATTTCCCTAAGATCATACTTCTAAGTTATTTGAGTCTACTGTAATATCATTGGATTCTTTGACTAGAATATTATCTGAACTATCTACGTTCAATGCATCTGATATAACATTACTACTCGTATTAACTTGTTCTAAATTATTTTCTAATTGCAATCTATCTGCTACTTCCTTTTTTATCTGATCTAATGTTACTACAGGAATTAAATTATTTTTGAAAATTGCCCTCTTTTGGTCTGCTAATCTTTGTTCGTTTACTTGGGCAATCGGATAATTTAGTGAGAAAATTAAATGTAATTCTTTCCTATACAATAACATATCTGTTTCTAATTTAGTTACATAAAAATATGAACGAACGATGAACATATTGACATCGTTCGTCCATTTCATACGCTGCCTAGGAATACCTGCTTTTGTTTTTGGTGGTCTCAGACTATCATTGTTCATCTGTGTAGATGACATAACAGACCGCTCTTCATTTCGGTTGGTTGTAAATGACATATTATCAATTTACAAATAATATTATAATATATAAATATATATATATATATATATATATTATATAAAATTTTTTTATTTTTAGTTACTGTGGGTATTTGTAAGTTTATTTATTTATTTATTTATTCTTAGTATATTTACATTAAAAAGGTATAGTATATTGTCCTCCACACTAGGAGTTCACCCGTATTGTAGAGGACATTTTTCAGTTGTAAATTATAAAGTGTAAGTAGTAAATTACAGTATATTATTCTATAAATTATATCAAATTATCATATTATTATTAATATTAATACTAACAAATTATTATATTCAGTAAATTATAAAATGTGAGTAGTAAAGGACATTTTTCAGTAGTAAATTATAAATTATAAAATGTAGGTAAGTAGTTAAACAAAAACAAACAGTGGTCTTAGTTAATATAAATAAGAAACAATAAAAATCAAAATATACAGAACCAATAAAATTAAAATATAAAATCGACTTCTATACGACAAAATTATAAATTAAAAGTTAAAAGGATTGTAGCCAGTTCCATATGCTTTTTTTGTATTCAATAATATTAGTTGTTTTATATTGTGTTGGAAGTGAATTGTATAGTTTAATAGCCTGGTATCTGTAGTGTTTTTTGTCCAAAGGATGTGTTTTTTTTTGGTATTTGTAGTTGGTGTGCATGTCTTGTTCTAGTATTGCGAGAATTTTGTGAAGTGTTAAATGTGTTTAAGTTCTTGTAAAGGAAAGTTAGTATTTGTTTGGAATATAATTTTTGAATTTTCAGCACTGGGAATTTTTCGAATATGATTGAAGTGGGTGTTAGTATTGGTAATTTAAGTATTACTTTTATTATGGTTTTCTGAGCTTTAAACAGTGTATTAATGTATTTTTTACTGGCACAGCCCCAGGCAATAATGCCGTATTCCATTAAGGATTGTGCTAATGCGAGGTATATATTTTTTATATCATATATGTTTAGAATATTTCTCACATTTTTAAAGAAGTAAATCAACTTGTTTATTTTTCCTATTACTGAATCTATATGTCTATCCCATTTTATATAACGGTCGAAGTATATGCCCAAATATTTTCCGTTTGTGTAATTGGGGGACAATCGCATAGGGTGTGTGTTGATTGACAAGAATGTATTTTAAGATGGATGTTATTGGATGGTTGGCCTCTTGAGTTTATGCTAAAAGTTATGAATTTCGTTTTATATATATTTAAAGTTAATAAGTTAGAGTTGAGCCATTTTTAGTAATATTTTTAAACCAAGTTCTGCTTTTGTGATAAGTGTTTTTCAGTCATTTGCCTTAAAGAGTAACACAGTATCATCAGCGAGACTTATAATTTTCCCGTCTATTTGGAGGTGAAACAGGTCATTAATATATATAAGGGACAGGATTGGACCAAGCACGCTGCCTTGGGGTACTCTGTAGGATACTTGTTCCTTGTCACTACATGTGTTTTCTATTGAGGTATACTGTGTGCGATTTCCCATATAGATTTCGATTAATTTGAGTTCTGTTCCCTTGATTCCGATGTTTTTAAGTTTATTGAATAGGTTTTGATGGTGAATTGTGTCAAACGCTTTAGCCAGATCTAGGAATATTCCAATGCACTGCTGATATGCAATGCACTTGCCCTGATCTATATTTGTTTTGAGGAAATCTGTTACTGAGGCTATTGCATGTGAGGTACTCATATTTTCCCTGAATCCAAATTGATTGGGTGATAGTATATTATTTTTGTTGAGAAAAGTTAACAAATTGTTTTTGATATGATATTATATTTTTGAAATATAAACTAGGGAGACGGGAGTGGGTACCGCCTTTATTGGAAAACCAACACCTCTGTCATAGGTCACCCCAAGTGGTTCGCTACGTTTCGTTCGCTACGTGCCCGGGTTCATAGAATGAGGTTTGTCTGGTCTTGGAGGCGAGTGACCAGGACACACTGAACCCCAGATTCCTACCCACCCCTTTAATCCTTTTCCTTCCCAGAACTATCCTCTCCTTTCTTTCCTTAAAAAACCCTCCACACAGCATCCCCAAAGATGACATAGGCCCTGAGGGAAATAATTTTCCTCAGGGCCTCCTATGTGGAGCTCATGTATATATATATATATATATATATATATATGTATGTTTCTCGAGAATTTTAGAAAGTGTATTCAGAATTGTAATTGGTCTGTAGTTATTTACTTCTTCCTTGTTTCCATTTTTGTGGATTGGAATCACTTTGCCCGTTTTTAAAACTGTTGGGAAAATGCCTTCTTTAATGGACCGATTTATCTGTATAGTTAGCGGGATATGAAGTGCGGAGTTGAGTTTGTATTTTTAGGTCATTTATAAGTTTAAGTGTTTATTTTTGGGTAATGTATGGTATTTTAAATGGAGAAATTCGGGTGTGTGTATGGTGGTTTGCGGATTCAGGGGTATTAACTTTTGTCGTGATTTTACTTGCTAAAACCTTGCCTACATTCGCAAAATAATTATTAACATCATTACGTACTTTCTGTGGTTGATCTGATGTTTTAATAATTTCGTTACCTATTTTAATCGCAGTTATGGCTTCGCTTTTCTTTGTAGTTGTGTGGGATATTTCTTTTAGAATTTGCCATATTTTTTTGGGGTCCTTGTTGCATTTAACTAATTTATTTTTATAATACATTTCTTTCGATATACGTGCAAGCCGTGTGCAGAAATTTTGATATCGTTTGATTTACATTGTTTGTGAAGTGTGTCTCTTTTACTGAAACTTGTTACAAGTCGTTTTGATATCCACGGTTCTAGAAATTTAAGTTTAGTTGGAGAATTTTTTTCGGTAGCGACAGTATTATTATTAAGTTTGTCTTGAATATATTGTATAAAAAGAGTCCATCATTTATTAAGAGTATTATTTTCTATAAGTTCTTCCATTTTTTATTAAGTAGTGTGTCATTAAGATTTAAAAAATCAGTTTTATTTTAAATTTTTGTGGTTTTGGAATGTTTTACTTGTGAATTATTTGTGGTGTTTATTTTCAGGATAAGCGTGTAATGGTAAGTGATTATTGAGTGATGGATTATGGATTGGTATTTATTTTTATTTTTTATTAACCAATACATATAATATACAATTAAACCAAATATATATAATATACAATATTGGTGGTAACAATACCTCCCTAATTGAGAAATTCTCGTGTTTAGGGAGGGAGCACTATCAGATTGACAGTACTATACATATTTGACAGTTGTTACAATTTGAACTACTTTTTTTAATATATACAATGAATAATAAGTTGAATAATAATTTTGAAATAATTTTTTTTTTGTGCAAAATGGAAAATTTTTTTACAATGAAAATATGAGTTGGCATTTTTTTTTTTACATAAACATAATGTGAATTTTCATACATAGAGAAAAAATAAGTTGACATTTTTTTTGTTTAGAATGGAAATATAAGTTGGCACATCGTAACACATACCTATATCTAATAAATAGTAAAATGTCTTTTAAGTTTTTGTTTAAAAATTTCATAATTCCTTTCGGATTGTATTTCTTTGGGGAGTTCGTTAAAGCATTTTATGGCTGAGTATGTGTAATGATGTTGGGCTGTTGTTGTATTAAGTTTAGGGATTATTATTTGTCCTAAGGTTCTCGGCCTGGTGCTAAATGACTTTGTTGTTAGTTTATCTTTGTGGATTTGAAGTAATGCATTTTTTTGATAAATTTTATTTAGTGGTAATACTTTGAATTCATCGAATAATTTTTGGGTTGAATAGTCTAATTTTTTCTTTAGAATAATTTTGATGAGTCTTCTATGTACTATTTCAAGTGGGGTTAAGTTGGTTTTATACGCTCCTCCCCAGCCTATTATTCCGTATTGTAGAACTGATTGGGCTAATGCATAGTAAACCTTTAGTAGCATAGATTTTTGTAGAATATTTCTTAGTTTGAGGAATACGTAATAAAGTTTACGTATTCTGTTTACAGTTTGTGCAATATGTTCTGTCCATTTAACATGTTGATCTATAATTATGCCTAAATATTTAATATTACTTTTTTTTGAGATTTTTGAGCATTTAGGTGAATTGCAGTTGTCAGTATAATTATTACAAGAGTTATGAATAGTAATATTGGAATTTATTGTTGGATGGAATTTGTCTGATAATGAAAAAGTCATAAAATAGGTTTTGTCAGAGTTTAAGGAAAGGTAGTTGTCATCCAACCATTGTTTTAGGTTGTTTATTTCTACATTCGCAGTTTGATAGGCTTCTTCCCAAGTTTTTTTTTCTATGATTAAAACTGTGTCGTCGGTGAAAGATATGATTTTTCCCATTTTTGGTACTGTAAGCATTTCATTCACGTAAATGATAAACAATATTGGACCTAGAACTGTCCCTTGAGGAATTCCAAATTCAGAATAGGTTAGTTCACTCAATATATTGTTAATTTTTACGTGTTGATGTCTTTTATGAAGATAACTTATAAACCATTCTTTAACTGTTCCTTGGATTCCAATTTTTTCTAATTTTTTGATTAGCTTCCTGTGGCTTATACTGTCAAATGCTTTCCTTAGATCGATGAATATACTTAAACATTTATTTCCCGAGTCAAGAGCTTTATAGATTATATAGGTTATTTTTGCAATTGCATCTTGCGTACCTAAATTTTCTCTGAAGCCGAATTGGTTATCATTAATAATTTCATTTGAAGTTAGATTAGATATAATAGATATAGGACGGTAGTTTGAGATGTCAGATGTATTTCCTGATTTGAAAATTGGGGTTATTATTGTATTTTTATATATTTTTGGGTAAATTCCTTGTTGTATGCTGTTATTAATGATATGTGCAATTGGTTTTGATATTAATTGTCTCATTTGTTTTAATACATTTACTGTGATATTATCAAAACCAGGGCTCGCGGAAACTCGTAGGTTCATTATAATTTTTTCTATTTCTATTTGGGTGCATGTTTCAAACTTTTCGAAAGTATTTTGGCAAGTTTGTGTGGATGTATTGGAAGTATTTTTAGATTGGAAAGAGTCGATTTTTTTGGCTAGATTCTCTCCGACTTTAGCGAAGTAGTTATTGAAAATGTTTGCAATTTTAGTTGGTTCTTTTATTGAGTCCATTGTTTCGTTGTCATAAGTTATTTTATTTATTTGTTTATTTTTATTACCGTTGCCAATAATGTTATTAATTGTAGCCCAAACTTTTTTGTTATCTTTACCACTATCTTCAATTTTTACCTTGAAGTAATTTTTTTTTGTCGTTTTAATCAAATTTGTAAGATTGTTTCTGTATTTTTTATATGATTGTAATAAAGTTAAGTCATTAGGTTGTTTTCGGGTTTGATAAAACAGTTTTTCTTTATTTCTAATTGAGGTAACTATTCCATGGGTGATCCAGGGCTTAATTTTTCTATGTTTTGATTTAAGTTTGACGTTTTTATGTTTAGTTGCGTTTATTATGTGTTCGCGAAGGGTTTTTTCGAATAAAATTGAAGATTTTTCGGCATCTTCAGTGTTTAATGTCTCTTCCCATTTTTACAATTTCAATTTTTGTTCAAGAAGTTGTATGTTTAAGGTTTTTATGTTATACTGTTGTAATGTGGTTTTGGAAAAGGCCTTTTTTTTTAAAAATCAAGAATTAAGAAACACGTGTAGTGATCAGTAATGTTTGTTTTCCAAATGACAGGTGTTAATTGTGTAGTTGTGTCAGCCTTAGCCCAAATGTGATCAATACATGATGGGTTTTGTCGGGGCACAACTCTAGTGTAATCGTTTATACATGAAATGAAGTTCAGTTCAGCCATCGTATTAAGTAGATCATTTTTTTCGACGCTGTTTGAATTATGACCTATATTTATATTGAAGTCACCCGTCACTATAGTATTTTGACATTTGTTTTTGTTAATTACATCTTTAAGGTTCTCTATAAATTGTTGAGTTTTTGAACCGTGGGTTTGGTATACAGCAATAACTTGATAAATCTGATTATTTACTTTTAATTGTAATGCTATGCAGTTCGTGAGAGTCATGTTTATTTCTTTATAAGATATATCTTGATGTTTTTGGTTAACGTAAATAACTAGGCCACTATTCTTGTTAATGTGTGTTTTCGTGGGAATACATGTAAAGTTTGGTAATTGTGGTAAATTATCTATATTTACTGTATTAAGGTGGGCTTCAGTCAAAACAATACAGTCGAGTTCAGTTTTTAAGAGACTAAGAGTACATAATAATTCATTTATGTTTTTGTAAATACTTCTTATATTTAAGTGCATAATGACTAATGAGTTTGTCTTTATTTTTAACAGAAGGTTACATTCATCGACATTATTACATAACTTTTCTGCTATATTATAAGTGCTATCTAGTTCATCCGTAATAATATTATTCATCGGACTTTGAAAACGTGTGTCTTATATAAGAGTTGTTGGGAATATATAGCATAAGTGTATTAATAATATATAACATAAGCATAAAAAGGATGTAGAATTTAGGCATGTAGCTAATATAAGACATTATCATATAAAGAATATAAAACATAAGCTTATAAAGAATGTTAAACAGAAGCATTAGCATATAAGGTATACAAGTGATATTGGGGTTTGGTTGCTGCGAATATTTCACATAAGCATATAAAGTAAATACACCATAAGAATAGGTATATAAAGTATACCTATATATATTCTCGCGAATATAAGACCTAGGCATATAAAGAATAAAAAGTATAATCATATTAAGAAAGTAAAGCATGAGCTTATAAAGATTATAAAACTTAAGCATATAGAGAATATGAAACGAAAACATAAGCATATTAAGTATACAAGCAATAAAAGGCTTTGATTGTTGCGAATATTTTACATAGGCATATAAAGTATATATAATATAATCGTAAGTATACACAGAATATATATATTTGCTGCGAATACATAACAAAGGCATATAAATAATATAAGGCATGAGCATGTTGAGACACAACATATACTCCTTGATTCTGTGTTTTATATATAGATTTGTGTGAAAAACTATAAACGTATGAGAGTAAGTATATCTAAAAGAGCTTTGTTTATTTGTTATTGATTGAGGGGGGCAAAATGTTTTTGTTTGTATCGTTAATAATAATAGCAGGTGTCCCGTTATCTTTGCGGACATATATATTTATTCCCTTTGTCTAGGCGAACTTAAACCAGTTTTCACGTGTAGCTTTTCTCGTGAGAAACCAAAGATGCTTTGCGCGAAATTTTGTTCAGGTATTTCTACCATTGTTTACCACACCATAACATGTTTGTAATGAAAACAGAGTTACTTGTATAAAATATATAAACGGTTTAGTCACATCGGTTAAAATAAGACTGAGGGGTTCTGCATGTTTAAATAATAGGTTGAAACTAACATTTAAAATTTTATAAAACATAAGCATATAAAGAGGATATAGAATAGCACATAAAGAGTACAGAACATAAGCACAAGCATATAAAGTATATAGTGTTAGCTTTGTGATATAAGGATTTTGTTGTTGGGAATTTATAATATAAACATATAGTATAGTATATATAACATAATCATAGGTATAAGTGGTGTAAGGATTTAGTTCTTGCGAATATTTAACATAACCATATAAAATATTTATAATATAAACATAGGCGTATAAAGTGTACGTATAATTGCAGCGAATGTATAACATAAGCATATAAAATATATATAACATAAGCATATAAAGAATATAAAATATAAGCATAAAAAGAAAAGAAAACATGAGTTTAAAAAGATTATAAAACACAAGCATATAAAGAAAATAAAACATAATCATATGATCTTTTTGTTTTTAACATAATGTGGTCAATACATGTTTGGGTGGGTAATAGGTTGATTTGATTGAAGTTGACTCTCGTGGGTTCATTTATGGTGCTAATGAGTCCATGAAACAACAAAAGGTTTAAGTAGTCGTTACATTGAGGATGCTTTTTATATTCTAAAATGTTTATAATTTTTATCTCCTACTAAGCAGATATTTTTTCAATTTGTTGAGTTGACTGTCTAGGGACCTCAGAAAAGGAAATATGTTTTTTATAGAAGGTGATCGGTACAAAGCTAAAATACATATGTCATTATTTACGATTATTTCTACGCCGTTTGAGTCTGTGATATCTATCTCCGTTATTGTTAAATGTAAATGTTTTTTGCAGTAAGTTACGATTCCGTTATTTTGTTTTTTTATGTTTTTTGAATGAAAGACCTCATAATTAGGTATTTGTGTAGGTGTGAAGGATCTGTATAGCCAACATTCGGTGAAGATTATCACGTCAAACTCTGTATCCAATTGTTGAAGTATGACAGTGAAGTTGTCAAAAATTTTTGAGATGCTGCTTATGTTTTGATGTATTAGTTTTAACTGTGGAGCCATTTTTGTAAGGTCGTCGGAGTGTTTGATATAGATAATTTTTTTCTTTTTCCGCCTTCCGCGCCATGACCTTTCCGTCTTTGGTCCAGACGAATGCATTTCCCATTGAGATCACTCTTTTTTTTGTTTTTCAAAGTAATTATTTTAGAAATGGCGATAAGATTTCACTAACATATATTTTGCAGTTAGTTCCTGGGGATGTTTCAAGTTTGATTTCTCTCTTTTTAGACAGCAAAAGCTCACGCAGTTTCAGATTATTGAACTTAATCATGATTTTTGCAGGATCCATTTGTGTAGTTGACGTTGACTCTGCAGATAGTCCCCCTGGCTGAGCCTTAGCACTATTTAGTTGAAGTCTGACGGCCTGCTTGATGTCCTCCGGACGGACCTGGATGGCGGCTGATTCGGCTATGGATCTCACTATGTCTAATATTGATTCTTGTGCTTTAGTAGGGACTCCGGAAATTTCTAAGGAGTCTTCCAGCATTCGACGGTCGCTTTCGGCAGCCCTTATTTCCAGGTTTTTTAGTATTAGATTTTTTTCGTTTAAACTTTGTTTTATTGTAAGGCCATCCGTTTTCATCGATTTTTCTGCGAGTTTGGATTGATTTATTTGGACAATCAATTCATCGTATCTCTCACAAAGAAAATCTATAGAACTATTTTATTAATTCTACAGTCCAATGGCAACATAAATGAATGATGTTTGATAAGATTAGATCTGATGTCTGTTCCACTTTGATGTTACGTGTAAGGTATAGGGTAAGAAGCGAGCGGTAAGATAGAAGCGATACGTCCTTCAAAGGGCTGTGACGTTTGCAGTTTTAAGAGTTTGGTGGGTGATTCAATAAGAAAAGAGCGACAGCTCGGAGAGAGCTGTACAGCGAGGTTCATGTTCGGGGAGGTGGTGGGGAGTTCTGCCACCCACCACCCACCACCCCCTCCTCCTTCACTGTTCTTGTTGTCAGCTTTCTTTTGCTTTTCTATAAAATCCACGTCCCGGCTCAAAGTAATTCGATAACATGGTGATAACACATTCTTCCAAATAAACATATTAGCTCATAACAAATAGTACAACATGGCAGTGTGATTAATAAATAAATGAAAAAGTTAATAAATACCTGAAGTTCGCAAATAAATTATATTAGATATATATATTTTTTCCAACAAACACACAATTTACATAAATATATCATTAAGACAATTTATTGGTGATCCCGCGAAGTTGCCACATCATGGCTGCTTGTCTGCAGGTTCTACCTCAACATGCATTCAGTAAAAAAAAAAAGTTTTATATCAAAAATTGTAAAGAAAAATGCAAATAATGACAACCGGATCCTAAAAAAACTGATTCGATTAAAATCTACTTACAATCTTACAATTAATGCAGAAAAAAAACAGTAGATATATATACATATATATAATTTGTATTATTTCCCAATTAATTAATTAAACATAATATATAGTATATTTGCGGCACGTTCCATAGTGGAAGATACTCCCAGTATTGCCCTGGTGTAAGACCATCATTCAGAATTTAAACGTTGTTTGAAATGACTTAAGCCGTGTTTGGTGACCAGATCTAAATAGCCAGGTACTTCCCCAACTTATCCATCTCGTTTCTCTTCCTGCTACCTTCAGCCACAGAACATACCCCAATTGGGGATGCTAGAGTTGCACTGGCTCCAGACGGTATTAACTTTAAAAAAATCAATAAATATATATTTTTTAATAATTATATAGCAGAACTTGTTTAGAAATAAACCATTTTCAATTAATTAATAACAATGAATAAATAAATATGTAAACGAATAATAAATTACTTCTTCTAACTTCGCAAAAATTATTTTGTGGCATCATTAATTATATAATGAATAACAGATCACTTTGTATAAACCACTATATTATAAACAATATCTACATGTTTCGATAACAATGTTATCTTCACCAGGATATTATGTTAATATAAATAAAAATAAATGACAAACAAGTATAGACAAATTAGAATAAACTATAACATAGACAAAATATTAAAAAATTGAGGTGATTAATTGCTTAAAAATCATAAAAATAGTTATACAAAATTATATAAAAAAATTATTTAAGGAAAAATAAAATTGCATTTAGATAATAAAAAATTTTAAGAACAAATAATTAAAATAATTAGTCTAAATCAAAAAAAAAATAATTAAAATTATTGTAAGTATTAATAAGAAAATAAATTTCAAAATGGCTATTTTAAAAAAAATGTTTGGTTATTTATAATATTTAATTTACTATTAATGCTTTTTCTAATTTCTAAAATTTCTAAATTATCGAATTGTATGCCCGTAGTGTTAGTATGTAAAATTTTAAGACCTGTATTAATATCAAAAGAATGACTTGTTTCCAAAATATGGTTGGCAAATGCAGAATATTAATTATTTTTTAAACATCTTATATGTTCCTTAACTCTAATGTTAAAATTTCTAGAAGTTTTTCCAATATAAAAAAAGTTACAATCATTACAAATTAATTTATAAACCCCAGATTTGTTCAAAAAATCACATTTTCACTTATTATTAAATACATAATTTTTTAATTTGTTATTTGTATAAAAAGCTGGCTGTACATTATTTGGCATGTTTTTAATTATTAAATTTGAAATGCTATTATTTAAAAATAAAACATTTCTCCAATTATTATCATTCTCAACAACGTGTGGATAAACAAAAGATCTAAAAAACTTATTCTTATATTTTTTTTAACATATTGTCTATTAATTTTGAATTATAACCGTTATTAATTGCAATTTATTTAATAGTATTTAATTCTGTTTTAAAATTACTCAAAGATTAGGGAACATTAATTAATTAAAGCACACTTGTTTTTTTTAAAATTTGAATACATTTTGTCCAGTAAAGAAAAGTTAAATAACTGTTGAGCCACAAAATACCTACTTAAAAGTTAATAGGTTATGAATTTACAAATAGATACTTTTTGTCCCTGCCTTTCAATAATTTTTGGTTACTTTACAATGATATGTTATTGTAAATCGTATGAGAAGTTTCTAGGCCATTGGATGAAGGATGATAAAACCAATCACATATTAGGTAGGTAGGTATTAATAATTTGTAAAATTTAATGAAGGCGTGTGTTCCGATTTTTTCATCCTGTTTTCCTGTTTAGACTATGATTAAATGTACAGTAAGAATTTTTTTTATTGACACAGAATATAATTCAAAACACACAATAAAAATACAACAGTTCCTTATAACTACCTTACTAGTCCGGACAAAATATTCAAATGTTTGGTAACTAAACATAACTAAATTGACCGCCGTAATGTACCATATTATGAATATGAACCATTTTTCTAACAACTATTCTAACAGACAGAACAATTAGTCATAATAGACCCGATATAGTTTTACATGAAAAAATTTAAAAAATAACTTATATCATTGATGTCGCTATTCCAAATTCTTGTATTATTCAGAAAACTGTTTCTGAAAAAATAAGAAAATGTACAGTTTTAGGAAATGAGATTAAAAGAATTTGGCTTTCTCAATATATTACCATTTGTTATTTCGGCTACTGGCATTAAATCTAGCTCTCTCATTCAAAATTTAGGCGTTTTAGATTAGTCAAAGAATTTATATATAAAAAATGCAAAAGTCAGTCATTTTAAATACATGTAGGATTACGAAAGATTTTTTAAATATTTATATTGACGGATCGGTAGGGTTTATCGGTCGAGTTAGGAATTCCATCGAGCCGAACCCTCTGATATGAACATATCTGGAGTCAGTGAATATTTTTTCTCATTTGTTCTCTGGTACATTGGTGCATTGTTCTTGTAATGTTTTGCATTTATTATACTTATATAGTGCACTTACATAGCGTAGATTGACTGAATAAACATTTGTGGAAAAGTGTGTGAAAGGGTATAGTTTTTCCTATGGGGAAGATTTAACCTGGACATAAAATTTGGAACACAGCACCGTATTAAAATTTAACAATACAATACCAATTTAGCTTGTTAAGAATTAGTAGAACACAAAGAGCGATTTCGAAGAATCATAGGGTCATTATTCAAAATCAGTTATACACATTTTGGCAAATTGTATAAGTTATATAATATTGTATGTGGGAATGTTGCGCGGCTGATACCCATAATACTCTGAACAAAGTAAAAGCCCCTACCGAACTACAATATTAGAGAGAATAGACGGATCAATAGATTGCTAAAAGCAATTTCATTTAATCAAGCTTTGACGTGTCGGTCGGGACTAATGCCAAAACGCATCAGCCTCCCACTGTGCCGGCTGAAGTCCTCCACCCCCTACTGCCTGCCTGCCTGCCTGCCTGCACCGGAACCTCTCAGACCTGCACCAAACTCAGAGACCTGCACCAAACAAAGTCAGCCCGTCTGCAATCTGCTTGCCGGGCCGGTGCAACCTAATAATTACCTCAAATCTGTTTCCCCGTTGTCTGCTCACTTCAGGGCTGATTGCCAAATCATATTCAAACACGCACTTCATTGTTCACAAGGGTTCTTGATAACCACTAATGCCTTCAGAGCAGTGTACTACATAATATCGTATAATATTGCACCCATTGTACCCTTGAGTCGGGAAAAGGGAGAGCTAAGCATCTACATTATGGCACAATAGGCTTTCAACTAACTATCTACAACGTCGCTACCCGAATTTTTACCGATTTCTTATATATCCCCTTAAACTTTTCAAGTTTTTAAGCTCTTTAAAAAAAAAGTTATTTTTTAAGATAATATCTACACATTCTCCGCGCCGAAACGCAAATTATATGAAATTCCCTTGATGAAAAAAAATCGCAAATATGCTCCGAAAATTATTATAAACACGTTTGTTTCAGTTATTTTACAAGTAAGATGTATGAAAAAAATCACAGTGTTTCTTTAAATGCTGTTTTAGACAACCCCCAAGAGGGCTCTATTTTAAACACATCGTTTTTTATTAAATGTTTTCACAATTTCGCTTCAATTTTATTGTTTTAGATATAAGCGCGCTCTCTTCGACATTCGTAATTACATATCTATCCATCTTCTTCTTTTTGAGCAGGGATACGGCGCCTTAAAATACTTTGGACGCGTTCCAACTTGGAGAAACTCATAGTAATTGGCCGCAGTGTTTGGCAAAAGAAGCAGACGAAGGTCACCAAGTGACCAAGTATCATTGACGTCCGGTACTAGGGTGTCCTTTGCTCTCAACGCAACGCAAGACCACGAGGGGTGTAGGAGTGTCCGCTATGGAAATTGATGTCCGGTACTAGGGTGTCCTTTGCTCTCAACGCAACGCAAGACCACGAGGGGTGTAGGAGTGTCCGCTATGAAAATTGACGTCCGGTACTAGGGTGTCCTTTGCTCTCAACGGCAACGCAAGACCACGAGGGGTGTAGGAGTGTCCGCTATGGAAATTGATGTCCGGTACTAGGGTGTCCTTTGCTCTCAACGCAACGCAAGACCACGAGGTGTGTAGGAGTGTCCGCTATGAAAATTGACGTCCGGTACTAGGGTGTCCTTTGCTCTCAACGGCAACGCAAGACCACGAGGGGTGTAGGAGTGTCCGCTATGGAAATTGATGTCCGGTACTAGGGTGTCCTTTGCTCTCAACGCAACGCAAGACCACGAGGGGTGTAGGAGTGTCCGCTATGAAAATTGACGTCCGGTACTAGGGTGTCCTTTGCTCTCAACGCAACGCAAGACCACGAGGGGTGTAGGAGTGTCCGCTATGGAAATTGACGTCCGGTACTAGGGTGTCCTTTGCTCTCAACGCAACGCAAGACCACGAGGGGTGTAGGAGTGTCCGCTATGGAAATTGACGTCCGGTACTAGGGTGTCCTTTGCTCTCAACGGCAACGCAAGACCACGAGGGGTGTAGGAGTGTCCGCTATGGAAATTGATGTCCGGTACTAGGGTGTCCTTTGCTCTCAACGCAACGCAAGACCACGAGGGGTGTAGGAGTGTCCGCTATGAAAATTGACGTCCGGTACTAGGGTGTCCTTTGCTCTCAACGCAACGCAAGACCACGAGGGGTGTAGGAGTGTCCGCTATGGAAATTGACGTCCGGTACTAGGGTGTCCTTTGCTCTCAACGCAACGCAAGACCACGAGGGGTGTAGGAGTGTCCGCTATGGAAATTGACGTCCGGTACTAGGGTGTCCTTTGCTCTCAACGGCAACGCAAGACCACGAGGGGTGTAGGAGTGTCCGCTATGGAAATTGAAGTAGAGGTCACGATCTAGAGAAGTATTTATGTTTTAAAGCATAGTTTACAGCACTGCACTGCTTAGAACTGCTTCATAACGTGGAATTGCCCTGCAACCAGTGCGCCATGGGCTGTTGCAAGATGTGAAATAATAAAAACATCTTGTTAATGTTTCATCATCATCATCATCACTCTTGGCTCTACAACCCCTGGTGGGTCTTGGCCTCCTCAAAAGTCTTCCGTATATGTATAACTTTAGAATCTCCAAGGCAGATAATGGTGATTGACCAACTCAGAATGAAACCAACTCAGAACCACCTCAGAAAGGTCATTAAGAGTGATGACAAAAATATTAGTTAAATAGGTTAAGTTAGGTTAGGGTTACCGGCTACTGTAAAATTATTTTTTCATAGCTTTTAATGACCTTTCTGGTGTGGTTCTGAGTTGGGTTCATTCTGAGTTGGCATGGAACCATAGATAATATATATTATGAACCAGCCACTGAAGTCTTCCAAATTTTATAAATATTGTGATATTTAGAACCTTAAACATAGTATATAGCTTATTGTTATAACATCTGCGCCAAAATCCATTTTCTGAAGCCGGTCCGAAAAAACGTCCAGTGCTCTCTCATTCATCTTAGTAAGTAGGTACCCAAGTTTCAGCTGCGTATGTGAGTACGGGTCTGATAAGTGCTTTGTACACTAATATCTTGGATAGCAGTCTGGATTTTAATTGGTTTTGTAGGCGGTAATAACAGCGATTTGCGTTTACTATGCGCTTCTGGATCTCCTCTGTGGTATTATTGTCGTTTGTTATCAGGGAGCCTAGGTATGTGAATCTTGGTACCGTTTTAAAATGTTGGCTTCCACATGAGAGAGTTGGGATTTGTTGGGCGCATCTTACGGTCATGTATTTGGTCTTCTGCTGGTTTACTACAAGACCCATCCATATTTTTGGCAGAACTTTCAAGATTTATGAAGGCATCACGTAAACATTGGGAGTTTTCGTGATTATATCGATATCATCAGCGTAACCCAATAGTTGCACAGAGTTGTCAAATATCGTTGCTCTTATCTCGAAGCCGGAGTCACATTCAAAGCCAAGAAAAAAAAAATTACCTCTTATATTAGAAACACTAGAGCTCAGAGTCATAAACATATCCAACAAGTATCTGCAAATACAACATTTTTTATACGATGGTACTAAACTCTACAATACAGTCCCACTCTCATTCCAAAACCAGAAAAACCTTATAACTAACACAACAACATTATACTAAATAAAGGGAGTTCAGAAATAGAAAATATACTGACCAACTGAAACAGAATCCACCCAACTGCATTAAAAAACACTACCTAATTTATTCTATATTTTTTTCGGAAAAAAAAACTACTTTTATTACAAATCAGAGTTCGAAGCAAAAGCGTGTTGAAGAAGGTTAAATAAAATATATTCGCAGAATTTTGTGTTACATCATTAATAAACAACGACAAGGTACCTATATGCGGAATATTCCAACACATTGAACATATAAACATGTTATCCCCTTTCTCCTGATCACAATAAGTTGGCGTAAATGAGACAATGAACATCGCGCATAACTCAATTCTTGGATTTTGTTTTTGAAGTTGTTTTGTGTTTGAGTTAATGCCCAAGAAATACAAAAAATTGTGAACGCTAGTACAGCATATCAATTCTTGGAAATGAATATGTTTAGTAAATGATTAGGTGGATGGAAAACATACCTACGAGTATGTTGATAGTTCTATGCATGTATTGTCAGCATCCACCATTGTCTATATATTCTATTAGTAGTATGTATACGTTGTTCAATTATAAAATGCTACGAAAAGTAAAATAAGCAAATTGTAGCAGAAAAAACGATAAAAACCACCTACAATACGGTATACGAATACGACACTAATAACTAATAAGTATGCGAACTTAACAATAAAAACTGAGATTATTTCACTCGCGATAAAATGCAACCGATATGAATAGGACACGCTGTTAGTTTTCTAACAATATTATTTTACAATCATAATATAAACTTGCTGTCCCTCTTCCGCTAGTGACAAAAGTAGGCGTAAACAAGACAAAGGACTGTGGAAGTGTACCTATACCGGAGCACAAATAGGTTTCGATGTGAAGGTTTTTCACTTGGCCAACTCTCGCAGCGTTACCAATCCGCACATCGTCATCGCCATATTCGCCATAGCCTAGTGCCTAGTGACCGGCTTATGGCGCGAGTGTTCTGTCGGCGATTGGCTATTGGCGTTGCATTATAGATTAATGCGATTTCCCAGTGTGTGAAAATCGATCAAAATGTAATTTAGTGACACGTGGACCCGTCGTCGCCTCGCACGGGTTGTTTTGTACGTTGTTCATTTACTCTGTACTTCTGTTCCTCGCTGCGGG
This sequence comes from Limnephilus lunatus, assembly GCA_917563855.2. Taxonomy (NCBI): domain Eukaryota; kingdom Metazoa; phylum Arthropoda; class Insecta; order Trichoptera; family Limnephilidae; genus Limnephilus; species Limnephilus lunatus. The sequence goes on from OU830604.1 coordinate 63,552,589, forward strand.
TCCGGCCAGACAAACACCCGGCCGCAGCGGGGACTAATTTCATTATTTATTATTTATATAAGGGTCGGAATGACCAAGCGGTGGAATATGGCGCAGAGAATGGCGACCGGCGAGTATTTTAAAAGCGGTCACAATAGGTGTACAGTGTACAGGTACAGCCCCGTGGTACGGAGCGGTCGGCACAGCGGCTCTAAGTCTACGTCTACACACTAAACTTGTAGCTAGTCTGAACTTGGAATGTTTGTAGATTACAGTGGAGAATTAAGAAGTCGAATAGGCCTAGTGTTCGGTCAGTGCCCGGTGACTGGTGACTGGTGACTGGTAACTGGTGACGGGTGACGGGTTACTAACTCACTAAACTATCTTACTATCTCCAAACAACTCGGTCTTGGCATACACTCCTTGTCTCAGCACGCAGCTTTTTAAGATACAACTCAATAGTGTGGTCCCCGTACCATCAATTTCATTTATGAAATATTCAACACGTTTTATAACAATTTATAACTTCTAATTACACATACCGAATCAACACACAAACTGTACACACTTACTAAATTCACTTAAAATACTTTCCCTAGAAAAAAGAAGAAAAAGAGTCACTTCATTTTAGTGACGCATTTCCGTTTCATCCGAATTTCAAATCACTAACGGGGCTAAAGAAGTTTCACTTCAAAAACAGAAAATCTTCCATCTACACAGTATTTTTATATTATGATTATTTTATATTTTGCTCAAATATATCAGTGAACATAGTGCTTAAAAAGCTGTAGTGAGTGTTGTAGATTTACACATATTGCATAACTGTGGATTACAAAAGTGGCAAAAAATAGCTGCAGACTTGACAGCTGCAAATAACCATCACAACAATAACATTTAAAAATCGTGAAGTTACTTTTATAATCATTTAATATGCCTCTTTTCGACAAAACTCACTGTTCACAGTGCAAAAAGGCAACAAATAGTGAAAAAGACATACGTTGTGCAAAATGTAATTTGTACTTCCACACTACATGCAGTGGGCTAACTCGCGCCGAATCGCAGTCAATCATGGCGAAGTCGGCACATACCTTATCGTTTATATGCGACTTCTGCTTCACACCAAAAACGGCTACAAATCAGGATGAAAACTAATAGAGAAGCTGAGCGCCGAAATGAAAAAACTACTGAAGTGTGAATTAACCGATATCAGCAAAGCAATTGATTTCTTCTCAAAAAAAATCGATGACTATGAGGAAGAAAAGAAAAAAATGTACCAAAAAATAAAAGAAGTCCAAACTGAAAATAAAAACCTTAAACAAATGATGAATAAAATACAACAAAATGCTCTAGAGACATCTCTTGAGATACATGGGCTTGAAGTAATTGAACCAAAAAAAGAAGAAAATTCTACAATCGCAATCGAACGCATCTTTAAAAAAATAGGGTGTGAAGATTTCCTTGGTAACAATAACATCATAAATTCTTACAGTAACGCCTTAAAAAAGTGTATTACAATAAATATGGCTACGAAAGAAGCTAAAGACAGGATCATCTCCCAAAAAAAGAAGACGGGATACTTCTCCGCCAAAGACATTAACCTCTCCAATTCTGAAAACCCTATCTACATTAACGAAAAGTTAACGCCACAAAATAAACAACTGCTCTGGCTAGCGAGAGCAACAAAGGCAATGGGTTACCAATATGCATGGACGAAGAACGGGAACGTCCTTCTACGCAAAAACAAGGATACTCCAATTATATATGTCAAAGACGCGAGCGACATACCACTTCAATAACCTGGACTCCCGTTTATACCTTCAAAGACGACCATCCGGACTCAATATAAATGGCTTCTTCAGAAGAAAACAACATCCCTGAAACTCACGAATGTGACAATTTTGAAGAAGTAAACACATTATTCAATAATATGTCGTTCAATTTACTAAACATGAACATTAGAAGCATTAGGAAACATTTTGATGATTTCTGTATCCTTTTAAATTCGTTATCCTTCCAAATTGATTTTATAGCACTCACTGAAACACAAATGCGCCAATGTGTTCCGTTCAACTTACCAAACTATACTACCTTTTCAATTCCGGCTAGACATACCTCTCATGATGGCATTACCATATTTTAAAATGTACACTCCATATCCAACATTAATATAGACAACCCAAATTTCAAATATTCCAATGCTGCCCACGCAACTTTTACCTCCAAAGGGAAAAAATACTCAATTTTGACGGCATACCGCTCACCCTCTTTATCTACAAATCTGTTTACAGAAGAAATTAAAACTTTTATTAAAAACAATAGCTCTAACCATTTCGATTTTGCATTTTTTATGGGTGACATTAATATAAATATACAAAACGCCATACTAAATCCGTCCGCGAACGAATATCTAAATGTTATGCATTCCTCAGGATATCTATCATACATAAATAATACCACCAGACCTAATCATCCTAATGATACTTGTCTTGATCATATATTCTTAAAATCAAATAAAAATAACCACTTTAAATCCGCTACACTAAAAATTGACATAACTGACCACTATCCTACCTTCTACGGCCACCATACTCCAACTTTGCCCATCTCTGCTGAACCAAATAGTTTTAACAAAACATTTACTAAAATCAACTACTCAACTTTAAATACCTTACTGAACGAAGAATCGTGGATCGCGGTCCTAACTAATGATGACCCAAATTTAACTTTGAATACCTTTTATGAAGTACTTCAAAAACATATTCTAAAAAGTCAAGAACAAATAGCACCAGCAAAAAGTAAGCATAAGCACATAAAACCATGGATTACGCGTGGACTGATAATCTCAATACAACACAGAAACAAACTTTTCAAAATTTACAAAAACCTTGAAAACCATTGCACATCCATAAACGAAGCACAGATCCACACCAAACGGAATGAATACATTTTATTTAGAAACTACCTAAACACAATCATAAAAAAACGAAAACAACAATACTACTCTACACAACTACATAATGCTCAGAACGACTCAAAAAAACATGGCACGTAATAAATGAAATTTCAAATAGGAACCAAAAGGTTGACAAAATTCCACAAAAAATCATTACTGATAATAACACAACCATTGAAGACGCTGAGAGCATCGCAAACAATTTCAACCACTTCTTTACAAACATTGCCTCAACCCTTATAGATAGTAACCCAAGTCTTAATATTCACTCAAATCAAATTCCTCCCGACCTTTTAGAGTCTAACGACACTACCTCTGAGCTTTCTACATTCAAAGAAATAACAAAACTCGAAATTTCAAGACAAATTGACAACCTTAAAGATAGGTCTGCAAAGGGCCCAGATAACATAAGCAATACCACCATCAAATCAATTAAAAAACACATAATCATTCCATTACATCACATTTTCAACTGCTGCATCAGACACAGCATTTACCCCAATAATTTTAAACTCGCTCACATTATTCCAATACATAAATCCGGATCCCAATGTAAAACAGATAACTACAGACCAATAACCTTAACTTCACAATTTTCCAAGATCTTCGAAAAATGTTTAAAACGACAAATTATGAACTTTCTAGAATCTAACGCAATCCTTTCAGCTAATCAATATGGTTTTAGATCTAACCTGTGCACCGACGACGCTATATTTAGTTTAACCCAAAACATATATTCTAACCTAGACTCTAACAATAAAACTCTAACCATTTTCTTGGACCTAAAGAAAGCGTTCGACACAGTCAACCACAGAATTCTATTAAAGAAAATCTTTAACGTTGGAATTAAAAACAAAAGTCTCATGTTATTAAAAAGCTATATATTAAATCGTCAACAACGCACAAAAATAGGATCAAGCTTAAGCACTTATGATCTAGTAAAACATGGTATTCCTCAAGGAACTGTCTTAGGACCACTACTCTTTCTAATCTACATCAATGACCTATGCAATATTGTGATACCAGGTAAAATTCTCTCTTTTGCCGACGACACTGCAATCACAGTACAAGGTAAAACGTGGGAAGACACAATCAGTAATCACATTGGCTAGATAGAAATCTTCTCAGCCTAAATTATGATAAAACTATTTTTATTCCCTTTTATAATTCCCATAAGTCATCCCCTAAAAATAACCTTAACTTGAAGTTCCATAATGTTAATTGTAACTTTGAGACATGCTCAAACTGCGAAGATGTAAAATTAGTAAAATATATCAAGTACTTAGGTGTAACTATAGACAGCCAACTCAAATGGACTTACCATATAGAAAAAACTGTAAATAAACTGAGATACTTAATTTACATATTCAAACGTATGAGCAATATCGTCAGTACAAGAACCATGAAACTTGTTTACGACGCACTGGTGCTTTCGTCCATTTCCTATGGAATTATCGCCTGGGGTGGAACATACAATAACCATGTAAAACCATTAGAAATTGCTCAGAAGTCCATCATTAAGGTAATGTACCAAAAGCCCAAGACATATCCCACCAATCAGTTATTTCAAGAAACCGAAATTATGGAACTAAGGCGGATCTACTGTACCCAATGTCTCAAATATATATTTACTCGTCCTAACAATTTCACTAAAAACACAAATCGCTCTAGCCAGAGACATAACACATGCGTGTTCACAGTGCCTCACTGCAAAACCAGGTTGGCCCAAAGACACATTAATTATATTGCCCCAAAATTGTTCAATTCCCTACCTCACTCCACCAACATGTGTCAAAATTTGAACGAATATAAAAAAAATGTTAAAATCTGGATAAAAAATAATTTGGAACTGAGTAATTTTTTTTCTGTAATTCAAACTAACAGCTTCCAAATTGCTAAAATATTCCATGTCGTTCTGAATATTTAGAATAAAAAAAAGGAAATGTAAATGTATTTTTGTAAGGGTGTAAATATGCGATATAAATTTTTAAATATTTTATTATTGAAATATGTATATATCCAAATTTAAAAAAAATAAAATAAACTCCAGTAAAATCAATCATGTTGATTGATCTCTATAGCCTCTATACATATACATATATATTAAATTTTATTTTAACTACCACTGTTATCCACATAATATAATACCCACACACAGGCTTCGCCTTCGTGGGATTTTTTTTGTTACTTATATATATAGTTTTTTGTTATTATGTATTTACTTGTTAAACGTACCAAAAAAAATTTGCTAATAAAAAAAAAAAATAAAAAAAAGATTTCATGTATCACTTTTATGTAAAAGCCTTTTTAAAAAGCCTAAAAAGTTTTTTGCTTCGCAGGTGCTGAATCCGTCATTTCCTCTTCATTCGAATTCCTAATCACAACGGGGCCATAGAAATTTCACTTAAAAAATCAGAGTGTGTGATTTACACGCGGTAGAAGTGAAACTAGAAAGTCGCTAGATGTCGCTTTCTTTTCTTTTGCTTGTATTTTTAAAGTGATTTGAAGATTGGATATTGATTTCACTAAATAAAAATGTTTTTTTTACATTTCGTAGGTTTCGAACCCCGCTTTTTTCTGGCCGCTGAGACTTGTTAGGCACCTTGCCCACTACGCTATGGAAGGCCCGCGCCGAGGTGCGAATTAACCGCATTTTATTAGAACCGATTATTTGTTCAGAACTGAGTTGTGACGCATTTCCGTTTTACCCGAATTTCAAGTCACTAACGGCGCTAAAATTCAAAAATAACCCCAAAGTTAGGCTTGGTACAGACAGCTTGCGGTCGCGGGCGGTGGGGCTCCGCCCGTGGGCCTTTTTGTTGATTTGTTTCTGAATTTACATCACTCCTATTATGTTTTGAGTTCTTGTACATCCAATAATAGAGAAATTATTTAAATCAACGTATGTTACTTAGAGAAATGGTGTTTCGCAATTTTGAAACATTATATCCCAACTATAAAATCGAAATTGCTCTCGTCGCTCGTTGTTTTCTTTTCAATCCGCACCGATTCCAATACGAGCAGCCGCAGCCGCAGCCAGAGCCGTGGAACCAGAGTCTGGATAGTGTGGAATTCTCGTCTAACTTTCGAGTTTTCTTTTGCCGGAAACAATTTAGTATTAGGGGCGGAGGGGCGCGCGGAGCCGCCGAACTGTGAGTCTAATTCTCCTTCCTCCACAAACACATGCTCTGCTCAATGCTCCAACAGGACCATCCCAATATTTACAGGTAGCGGCCAAACAAATATCGGAATGCAATATTTACTATGTTCATGATTGAATTCGAGATAACCACTACTGAGATAACTACAGAATAGTTTTTTCTTAAATGCGGTAATCTTTATTACATACATAGTTTACTATTATATAAATCTTGCGTTCTTTCTTACACATTATTTACTCACTAATTACAATAATTTTTGTGACTAACTCATTAATTTATTAATTTATAATGATTTTTTAATTCTATCACAATTTAATATCTCAATTTTATCACAACTTATAGATTCCTCGATTAGAAAATATAATTGGAGCGCCTTACTACAGACAAACGATTGCACTAATCTATATAATCAAATTAAAAGGAAATTTAATGAATTGTATGAAAATAGTAGATTAATTATTGATGTCAAACCTAAAGCTAGACCTTGGATAATAAAAGAATGGATGCCCAAAGATATTTTATTACATATTAAAAAAAAGATTATTTATTCAAACGATGGAAAAACTCACCAAAAAATTATGAAAACCAATATAAATCTTTTCGTAATTTTGTCACCAAATTAATAATCAAAAGTAAAACTGCATTTTATAACGATAGATTTAAAAATAATTTTTCAGACATCAAAAAGACCTGGGATGAAATAAATAAAATTCTTGGACGTAGGACAAACAGTAACTGTGATGATGTAATAACTAGATATATGTTAAAAGACCAAGCTGTGGAAATTGTGACAAACCAATTTGCAAACAATTTTTTAGACAGCATTTCTTCAATGGTACATAAATGTGATTTTAGAGCGTCAAATATTATCCCCCTAGAATCACAACATAGCTTGTACATGAGCGTACCACGAGCGTCACTCGCAGACATAGTGAGCATTGTGAAACTTCTCAAAAATTCAAAGTCTCCCGGCATAGACAATATTCGAATGTTTGACATTAAACGAAACATAGATATCTTAGGCCCTATCTTAAGTCATCTGATTAACACAATTTTAACACAAACAGTAATACCAGATGAACTCGAGTGTAGTATTGTCAGACCTGTTTACAAAAGTGGAAAACATACTGATGTAGGAAACTATAGACCAATTAGTATATTACCCGCTATAGAAAAGGTTCTTGAGAAATACATATCATTAAAACTGACTAAATACTTGGATTGCTTTTCTTTAATAGATTCCATTCAATATGGTTTCCAAAAAAAAAGTACCGAAATGTTACTCCAGGATTTTTCTAACTATATAAATAACGAATTGAATAACAAAAGACATGTTTTGGTACTGTTCATAGATAATTCAAAGGCATTTTATACTATAGATATGATGAAATTATTAAATATTTTGGAGGCAATAGGGGTAAGAGGAAACGTGCTCAAACTATTCAAAAGCTTCTTAACTAACCGCCGAATCAAGGTAAAAATATCTGATAAATTTAGTGAAACAAAAACTGTCAAAACTGAAGTTCCACAAGGGTCAATTTTGGGACCAACACTTTATATTATCTTTGTCTTATGACAAAAATATTTTCTTTTGTTAAATATTTCGTATACTCTGATGATGTCATATCCCGTGAAAATTTGTCTATTGCAATGAAATTATTGCAGCTAGATTTTATTTCTTTATTAAAGTGGTGACATGATTATGGTCTACTTATCAATTCCAAAAAAACAAAACTGATGCATATAAGATCACCACATGCCAAGTACAGCGAGACACCCGTAATCATATCTCACTCTTTCGATTGCATTCACAACAACATCACACAGCCCTGTTCATGTACAAGTATCGAACAAGTTAACGACTATGTGTATCTAGGAGTAACAGTAGATTGTAACATGAAGTGGAATGTACACATTTCCAAACTTTGTAAGCGCCTCCGATCTATTGTAGGTAGACTTTATAAGATAAAATGTTATGTGCCTATAAAAACTATGAAATTGATTTATTTGTCTCTTACAGAATCAACAGTGAGATATGGGATAACTTCTTGGGGTCAATCATGTAAAACCAACATAAAACATGTACAAATTATTCAAAACGCCATGGTAAAGTAGCTAGTAAATAAAACCATTTTTAACCAAAAGCGAGACATTAGTATCGTATATAAATCAATCAATGTGTTACCTGTGCGTGCTATTATGTGGCAAAAAATTGTATTGCAGCATATATCCGGCAGTCCATATAAAACAATGGTGGATCATGCACACAATACGCGTCTCATACAAAATAAAGGAATGAAAGTACCTGTGTTTCAAAATAAATATGGTCAAAGAACCCTTGAATATATTATACCATTAATATTTAACAAACTGCCATACGAATTTAAAGAAAATTGCTCTACAACTAAATTCCCACTGATGTTAAAATCATAACTCTTAGGGAGTAACCTAATGTATTAAAATAAATATATATTATATTATAATAAATATATGTAGGTATTATAATAATTTTTTATTTTTTAATTTATTATAATACCTAATTTGCTCTTTCTTACCATGCATTAAATTTCAAGTATGTGATTAATGAATTGCTGTTTCTCAACTTTTTCGTGATTTGTATTAAAAAAAAAAAAATATATATATAAATAAATAAATATTTTTCCTATTCTGCATCACAATGATGGTAGGTATGTTATACGTGTATTTCTGTATGTTGTTGGTACGCTAACGCGTTTATGATTATTTTATTTGTAATTGTAACTAATCAGCGGAACTAATCTCCTGCTGACAAGCTACTTGCAGTAGCTTAGCGGGTAAGAAACTCCAATTGTATGCAATTTTTATACAATTATAAAAATAAAAAAATAAATTCATATTATGTTTTTCTAATCTTACTTATTACTTACAATAGCCATTATTACTATCTTACACGATCTTTTAATTTACTAATTTAGCTAGAATTTCCTCACCAAACACAAAGGCATTGTCTCTTTATGGTGAGGAAAGACAATTTTTGTTTCTTTGTTAAAAACTTATGTAACTATGTAACCGATGTAACTTTATATATATTTTTAATCAGTATTGCCAAATATATAAATAAATAAAAATAAAAAATAAATATATAAATATATAAACATAATGCCACCTACTGACAACGCTATTACCCAACCTTTATAATCAAAGCCATCTTTTAATTCAATTTGCTTTATACTATGTATATATATATATACATAGTATAAAGCAAAGTCGCTTCCGGTGTTTGAATTAAAATATGGCTTTGATTATAAAGGTTGGGTAATAGCGTTGTCAGTAGGTGGCATTATGTTTCGTTAGCCACAGCAACGTGTGGCTGGTTCTGCTAGTCTATAATTATAATAATAATAATAATAATTGGACAATTTTTAGAGCGCCGTTTTTGTGAAAAATCACCTCAAGGGCGCTTTACAATTCATTATGAATTCCTATGTTCTATTTAATGTTATTATTTACAGAAAGATACAAAAACATACTTACCTGCAGGTCACTTCTGAAAAACACACTTTATTAGAAAGTTTATGCTTGGGAAAGATACGACTTTGCACGTAAAGGACAATATATTAAAAAAACTGGACATTGCATGACTTTACCTTTGCTACCCTCATCACTGTTGGATTTACATTTATATTTATAAAAAGATTAATGCCAAAGTTGAGTTAATATTTACTATATATATATATATATAAAAACGAATCCCTGTTTCCTTGGTCACGCCATAACTTCAGAACGACTTTACCTATTTTATTAATCTTTTTTAAAAGTTTTCCAATACTTTGTAGAAGGTTCTTACGGAAAGAAAACTTAAGAAAATTGCGCAGAAAATTGAATAATTTCAGAAAACTTAACGACTATTTTAACTTCGTACGTTTGACAGTTCGCGCATTTGATGAATATGAATTTATCGTGCAGCTGTTTTTTTTTGTATTTAAAGAATTGTTCATGGATTTTTTAAATTACAGATATTTTAAATAGGTACCTACGGTAGGTACCAAACTTGATTGATTGTTCTTATAATATACAAAAATGAATGTTTGTGATATACGAAAAATGAAAAATCTAATAAAAAAATTGTAATCCTTGGCACACGAGCTGTTCGAAAACCGAATGTACTGGGATTGAATATATGGAACGCGGGAGGGGGTTTTGCGGGTCGGGGGAGCGGGAGAGGGGAAAGGGTGATCGGGGAAGGTGGAAGAGGAACGCGGGAAGGTAGGGGATGCGGGAGGGGAACGGCGGCGCACGGGAAAGGATATGCAGGGAGAAACAATTTATTTATTTGTATATGGCATTGCAACGCATGCCGGGAACCAGCTAGTATTTTTATTTATTTATTTATTTACGGACTTACGTCCAATTTACAACATGGTAAAACGAAAATTTGGGAATGTACATTGTAAGGATGAAAATGGTACATGAGAGCAAAGACAAACAGAAAATAGAAGTGTCAAGTCAAGTCAAGACTTAGCAAAAATTACACTAAATATAAAATATCATCATTTATTTAAAGAGCGACAGAATTCATTCAAGCTTATACCAAAAAAATCAAGATCTTGTCGTGAGTTGACCACTCTACACATTCTGGTCATTCGTGAGTTGTAACCATAATTAGTGGAGTGCTGATTGAGGAAGAGTAGGTCTTTATTTCTGAGTCTACGAGAAGGTATATTGAATGGGATGAGTTGTAGTAATGTAGGTGAATCGATTATGCAGTTAATAATTTTGAAGAAACAGATGAGATCGGTTTTTTTCCGACGGTCTTCTAAAGGAGAAAGGTTTAGAGTTTTTTCAATTTCAGCATACGAATAATTGCCTCGCTCTAATCCTAGCCTCCTAGCAATCCCTTTTAGGAACTTATGTTGAACGGATTCAATATGACGAATATGGAAAGCACAAAAAGGAGACCATATAACACAAGCATATTCAAGATGGGGGCGAACCAATTTTATAAATGCCACAGGAAATTAATTCTGTTTGAATTGATTTTTGGGTAGAAAAACGTGTTGTGCTTGCTCCAACGGTTCAGCATGTTGTTCTGATGATGAACTCTTCAAGACGTTTCTAACGATACGGGATAAGTGAGTTGCCTCATATCAATAAGACACATAAGCCGGTGCCGATGTTTGTTAAAATGAGAGAAACGTATTTAACTATTTTGTGTTCTACAAGCTATTTTTTTGGAGGGAAACCTAACATCAAAAATTTATTTAGGAATTAAGGAAAAGAAGAGGCTTTGATTAGAATCGACACCGGTAGATAGGTATTTTCTGAAAAAACTGCTAAACGCTTTAATTATTAACACCTTCTTAGGTGTTTTTGAACACGAATGGTAAAATACACCATATTTTATTTATTTTCATAAATAAATGAAATACCAAAGCAATATATTTTAAAATTTATTTTACGATAAATTGAAGAAATCCACTAAATCGGTATAATTATTTCCTTCCGTTAGTATCTGGGTACGTATAGATACTGTCAGAATTTTTGCACTGAAATAAATACCAACTTCAAGTATTTTAAAATGATTGCTTTGAAAGGGAGTTTGAAAAACAATATTTGTTGTTGTTACCTCGCTGGTTATTATACCTGTTCTGAGGTCTAAATTTTACAATTATTATTATCTATAATATTATTCTAGTATTATGCAGGTAATTGTACATAAATATGAAATGTAAACACTTCTTCCATCCACCAGCAAATGCTTTTCATGGAAGATAATTAATATTATAATATGTACCATTTTCAAGATAAATAAATAGAAAACGTCTTACATTTTTTTTTTTTTTTTTATTTATCTTAAAAGTGCCTACATATTAAAATGTTACTAATCTTCCATTAAAAGCATTTGCTTATTCTCTAAGATAGAAATATACAAAAATGAGATATAAATGAGTTTCTTCTGTTTATTAATTATATTGCAGCTAGTGTAATTCGACAGGTCATCAACGCAAGCAATTATTCTAGATTATCAAATGCATAATTTAGAATTTTATATTGAAATACCAATTAGTGAAAATCCTACCGTCCGACAATTTAAGCGTATTGTTTGTTGTTCAAGAAAATAGCTGGAATACCCATTTTAAAACTTACATTATTATTCATCAAGAAGGACTTTGTTCTTAAAGCTTGCAAATGTGGAATGGAATTATCGTACATATAAGACTATGACCTTATTTCGTGGAAGAAAAGAAATTCATCGAGAGTTTGCTAAATGATGGCGACTTCAAAGAGACTGACTATTATTTATTTATTTGTCGTCCATAGGTCTTCGTTCGTTATGAAATAATATTAATAGTAATTGGACAATTTGTAAAGCGCCGTTTTTGTGAAAAATCACCTCAAGGGCTAAATCTAACACATAGGTTCTCAACGTGGGCGATAACGCCCCCTTGGGGGGCGTTTCAGACCTCAGGGATGCGGTAGAAGACCAAGAGAAATTTGGGGGAGACCCAGAGAAACGCATCCCACCCGGTGGCGGATTATCCCTAAGGCAAAGTAGGCACTTGCTTAGGGGCGCAAGTTTTCAAAAGGCGCACCTAGGATTTTTAAACAAAAATTATAAAATTAATTGTGTAAGTAGGTATGCACCCACTTATACAATATAGGTTCTTTTGAATTGTAAAAATTGAATTGAATTATTTTCTTGGATAACTACCGGAACTACATCACGCCTTGCTGAGCAGAGAGGAAAGACCACGAAACAACTCTGTCTCGACACACAACCCTTGCTTCATTCGCATTCATAAATTTTCTCATGGTTGCGTTGCGTTGCACAGTATCGGAGCACTGCTGCGGGGTAAGAGATATATTCAAACGTGCTCTCCTTAAAATGTACAATTCTGTTATTCTGTCCCTTGGCGTGGTCCAACTTGACTTACTTGACATGCCATGACATGATGAGACGACATGCTTGATATGACACGACATCATGCCATGACTTCCTTGGCTTTCCCTGACTTCTCCCACAATTCACTTCGCACCGCATTATCTTTTTTTGATACCCTAATCAAATAAACGCACCTTTTTTCCTGTACACTAAGTGCACTTGACGTGATTTTATCACTAAAGGGGGCTATACAAAAAATGGAAATTGGAATTGTGGAGCAATGTTCCGAATGCAGTCAAACAAGTTCTCAGAATGGCGATTTAAAAATCCACAGTGTGATTCACAGTGGAGAAAAACCTTTTTATTGTTCCGACTGCAAGTATTCGTGTTCTCAAAAGGGATATTTAAGAAATCACTTGCTGACTCGTGGTCGAGAAAAACCCTTTTGATGTTCCGACTGCAACTATTCATGTACTGATTTGCTTGACGAAGAGAAATCTAAAATTCACCTGTTTACTACTCATGTCCCGAATGCAGTTATTCAAGTTATCGAAAGGGAGATTTATAAATTCACATTGGAGAAACCCCTTTTTTATGATCTTAGTGTAACTTTGCATGTACTACGAAGAAAAATCTAAAAAATCACTTGTTTTTGTTTTCCCACCGTAAATAAAAACCTTTTTCGTGTCCTGACTGCAACTATTCATGTTTTTAAAAGGGAAGTCACATCACTTGTTTATTTGTGGGAAAACAACCTTTTTCATGTCCCGACTGCAACTATTCTTGTACTACAAAGGGATTTCTAAAAAGTCACATATTTGAGAAAAAATCAGTTATCAGTTGAGAAAAACTTTTTTCAGTAAATTTTTACAGGAGGTAAATTTTCGTTTTTAATGGAATTTGGTCAATTTGAACACTGAAGAAGTTCAAAATAGTACTATGTAGTATGTTAGTAACGATGTATTCTGTTGATTTAGAAAAGTACTTTGTTGATGAATGTATCCATCTATGTACGTTCTTAGCAAACAACGACAGCTCGACATGGAGAACTACCCCGAATAATAAAAACTGTTTTACAGGTTCCAAAAAATAAATAATTTCAAACAATTAACCAAACATTTACATAACCTTAAGAATTTGTGTAACGACGGCATTCAGCAATTTCAGTGGTGAGCAGAGTTTTTCTCGTCTAAAGGGAGTGAAAAATTATCTTCGCTCTTCCATACCAGATAAGAGATTAAATTCGTTAGCAATACTTTACAACTTCGCAAACAAAAATGTAGACGCCGAAAAAATATTTTTTTAGCAATAGCGATTGAATGTGATTAATTTTTAAATAAATAATTTATAACTTTAATTTTTTATTTATCAAATGTTAGGTTATAAATTGATTTATTTATATTATCCCTACTAATATTATGACTACTTAAGTGTGTAAAGGTATATGTTACTTCTTCATGCAAAAAACTACTGAACCGATTGTGATGAAACTTGGTTTGTAAAAAAAAATATTGCTGGAGACTCAGATTTACACATTTTATACCAAAATTCCCACGCCGCTGAGTTGTCAAGTTTAGTGGCACAGCATTAGTTATTATAGAGGTATAAGTACTAGTTAAAATAAAAATATACGGCTGCTAGTGGGGCGCCGTGCCGACGAGGTGCTTGCCTAGGGCGCTCTCAACATTTAAAATTTAATCCGCCTCTGATCTCACCCCATCATATCAGCCCCATCTCATCCCATTAGGGGCCATCCATCCACAAAAATATTTTCCCTTTCCCATTACGCCCCCTCTGTTGTGGCAAATGAGACCCCATCGTGGTATTCGTGGTATCCCATTATGCCCCCTCCGCTGTGGAAAGTGTAACCCTGTTGTGGTATCCCATTACGCCCCCTTTTGTAGTGGCATCCCGCTATGCTCCCCCCCCCCCAATTTCGGTCAATTGTTTCGGATTCACAAGTTAGAGGGGGCTGGAAAAAAAATTCTCAAAGTGGGCGGATGGCAAAAACAGGTTGAGAACCTATGATCTAACATGACCCATATTAGGTTCATCAGGTTATTATAGGCCAATTAAACTACAATCGATATTGATAGGATAATAAATGAGAAATCGATGTACGCCGGCAATACTGAAGGTATTTTCCATCAATTGACACTCCGAAATATCGAACGCCAAACAATTTAACATAAAAATATTCATAAATTGGCTTATAATGAAAATTAATACTTACATAAATGTGAATTGGCGATCCGCATTTTTGACAATAAGGGAGTTAATTATTTAATGACAACACTTATTACTTTTAATACAATTACTTTTTGACAATAAGGGAGTTAATTAGTTAATGAGGTCTTTCTTCATATTTTAATCCTTTTCGTTTCTCAAAAATCGAATGGAATTAATTGATTGCTCAGATTTAAGTTAATTAATTATGGATCGCATATACTTCATTCAATTCTAAGCTGCTTCGTTAGTCGGTCGAACTCCGTGCATTAATAAACCTTAGTTATTTTGTAAAACATACGACATTATCTAAATTCATGCGTACATTAACAGTTAACCGAAACTAATGTGATACTACCAAGGTTGGGCTAAAATGCATCAATCGTCCGCGTTGGTCGGAATATCTCTTACCAATTGTTGACCGCGATCACAAGTATTGATAACTGACTGTATATGACGGATTTGGTCAATATCATAATGATATAGGGTTTTATAGATCGTCCGTGCTAGATAGACATCCAGGTAGATTTTCAGAAACACAACTTATCCAAAAGAAAATTATCCACATATACTCGAAATGTGAATTTAATTGAACTGTGAAAAAGATTTCAGTAAGTTTGTTATTGTTCCTGCTATGTCGATGTCCCTTTCCCGTGCGTGTATGCCACCATAATATATTGGTAATGAGGAAGCCGAACAAAAACGAATCGCCGCGAAATGATGTAGTACAGTTTTATTCAAATGAGTGGTCCACGCGAGGGGTGGAGGTTGCTACGGAAATTAAGTGCACGGTCCAGGAAATAGAGCTCCGAGATCTAGAAATATATTTGGAGCGAGTTTAGCCGCGCTCTAATTCTTTCTCCCCCCGGACTGGGATTGGGACTGCACCTAATCCCCGGGGAATGTTCGTGTTAATTCTCTAATTCATTGCGGAGAGATTTATGAGACGATCGCGATCAGCGGGAGCAGCGGGAGGAGCCTCGGAGCGCCCGATTTCACCTTTTCTGTTTCTCCACCCGCATTGTCTCGGACACAATTATAGCGTGCCCATACAACTCCGTAATCGAATACTCCAAGACATCGCGTTGTGGATAAATAAATTCTAAATCTTTCGTAACTGGGCACAAAAACTTCTCAAATTGAAAAACTTGTGGATTATTTGAAAATAAAAAGTATTTGAGGTTTTTTTTAAACCGTAGCACGGTTTTCCGTGGTGTCTACTTAGAATGAGTTAAAGGGCATGTTCCTCAAATAACAGTTTTAACAACCGATGTTTCCAACTTTTCGATCGGTCAATTTGAGTCTCCGATCAGCTGAGTGATTTGTTTAATACCTATCACTCGATTCGCCTGACGATCGGAGAGTTACGTTGGGAAGAACGTATTTGTGCTTTTGAGAAGTGAAAGATTTGATAGCCTAGACTTCTTGTACCAGCTTGTTCCTTCCATAAATAGATCCACCACATCGGCATATCTCTTACTTTATGTAATCTAAGTACAACCGAGTATTCGATATGCTCAGTCCTGGAATTGTTACACTTAAATAGGATTTTTGAACGAGTAGCTGTCGAAGGAATATGAAATTCAATGAGGGCTTTTTAAAGTTTCCATTCTTGAAAAAATTAAATTAAATTTTCACTTGTCTAGAAGTAACTAAACTATATACATATGTTTTACATTACAATATAATAATAATTCACTGTCGTTATTTTGTAGTTTTAATATTTTTGTAGAATTAAATCTTCCTGAACGTTTTACTTTTTTTAATTTTATCCGGAAGACAATTATATAAATTGCCCCCTCGTAACCAATGGATTGCTTACCATAGTGAGTACATATGGTGTGTACGGGACGCTTTAAGGAATTCTGTATTTGTATGTATGAATTTATTATCATGGAGATATTATGGTATTCGAATAGTTTTCTTAATGTTAATAGTTTTGTTTCCATACAATTTTTTTGTGGATGTTTTCGTTCTGTAAAGAAATACGTTTTTGATTACATTGTTTTTAATTATTTATGTTTCATATGCGTTTCCCCAGATTTCGATCAAGTAATTAATATGTGAATGGTTTATTAAATCAGGGCGGTTTAGAGTGTCTATACACACTTTTACAACTTTGAACATATATATTGTAAATAATTCTTCGATCTGAGAGTTTCAATAAATGTATTCAATCAAGTAATACTATCCGCACTATCTAGTGGATGTGATCTCTAGTTATACTGCCCCCGCCCAGTCAACTCTACGGTGTTCAATTACTACTATATTGGCTAATTGCGTATAAGAACGTTATGCAGAAAACCAAAATGGAAAAGTATTTTTGTACTTGTAAGTTTTTTTATTTTATTTTTTTTTTTTTTATTAATTATAATGTATTACAAAAATATGACAAGTAACACATTATTCCCAATGAGTTGAGAAGAAAACTCATTACGGGAAGGACAGATAAATATAAGTACATTTTACACAGATATTACACGTTTAAAAATACAATATATTGAAAAGGGAAAAAAATAAAAAAATATATATAAATAAATAAAAAATGCATTGTCAAGAATAGAGATTTTAGGAATACTTATATATAAGTTAGAATACCACGCTTTGCAGAAAACCAAAATGGAAAAGTATGTTTGTACTTGTAAGTTAGAATACCAATTCTTACCACCGTTGATTTACGAGTTCGTCTAGGAGATTTATTTGATCCCAGCCTGGCGCTGGAGTCGCCGGCGATCATTGTAGGCCGAGGCTTTGTGTCTTACCAATTCAGAGAGAATATTATCTAATGCTAATGAGTTTATTATGGCAGAGCGAATGTAGTTCTGCAGCCACTGTACACAGTACAAGAACCCACATTGGTCTCATCAATAATTGCTGTTGAAGAAGGCAGGACTGTATCCGCCTGATTTGTGTGAAGGCCGCAGGTGGGCGGGACGGAGACTTGTAAAGAAAACCCCCCTGTAAGTTACGTGCTACCCACGTCACGAGGCACTTCAAATGAAGCATATAATGATGAGCGTACGTAACCAGCGGTCATAATAATATATTAATGATGTTTGAGCCCGTCCGTGGCCGAGCGGTCAGGTTTCTCTGTTCGGATTCAGTGGTTGCGGATTCCGTAGTGTTATTCCATAGTTCCATAGTAATAGGTAATAGTAATATGTAGTACTAGGCACCAGCTCCAGTGAACGACCATCCAGAATCTTAACGTTGGCGATGATTGATAATCAAGATCCAAAAACTCATGTAGGTGCTTTTCGTCCTGCCTCTTCTCAAAGGGATTCTCTTTTTTAAAGAGCTTTAATAAATTTCTTTCTAACTTCAATGTAATATTTAATAGGTATCAATGGCCGAGTTGTTTGATGTGCTTGTAAGACGAGAGATCCTGTACTATTATTAATCCAAATATTGTTATCGTGTCAGGAATGAACTTTATTGTCCGTTCGCAATATTGCTCATGTATGTATGACCTATTTTGTGCTACTGTTGACGGGGGGCTTTATGACTTTTGAATATCACCTTCTGAGAGATGGGTAAGGTATTTTAAACAATTAAATTTAAAAAATATATATAAATAATGGACTGGTAGGAAATGAAAAGGAAAATAAGTTTAGTTTACGGTAAATGCATCATTAGGCAACTTGCCAGTACTCATTGGTTTTTATTG
Organism: Limnephilus lunatus; assembly: GCA_917563855.2. Classification (NCBI taxonomy): domain Eukaryota; kingdom Metazoa; phylum Arthropoda; class Insecta; order Trichoptera; family Limnephilidae; genus Limnephilus; species Limnephilus lunatus. The sequence continues at coordinate 63,571,437 of OU830604.1, forward strand.
TTTGCTGGATACTGTAGGCTTGCAAATCTGTCGAAGAACTATGTAGGTGTTATTGGGACCAAAGCATAAAAATACTTTATTTGATACTTAAATGGCCATCATCATTAATATTTATTGTGTCAATACGCTCTTATTAATGACTAGCTTTCAGAATCTAAGCATGACCTGAAAGCGTCTAACTCACTCTCTATCTATCTCTTCTCTCAACTATCTCTTCTCCATCTCCTTGCCATCCTTACTCCCTTTAACTCTGTATGCCATACCAATCATGCCGGCAACACACAGTTCAGTGATCAGATATGGGGCTCTTTATAATCCCTCTAATTATCTTTTCTCCATCTCCTTGCCATCCTTACTCCCTTTAACTTTCCCTTTAACTCCGTATGCCAGGCAACACACAGTTCAGTGATCAGATATGGGGCTCTTTATAATTCCTCTAATTATCTCTTGTCCATCTCCTTGCCATCCTTACTCCCTTTAACTATCCCTTTAACTACGTATGCCATACCACACATGCTGGCAACACACAGTTTAGTGATCAGATCTGGGTCTCTTTATAATCCCTCTAATTATCTCTTGTCCATTTTCTTTCCATCCTTACTCCGTTTAACTTTCCTTATAACTCCGTATGCCATACCACCGTTTAGTAATCAGATCTAAGGCTCTTTATAATTCCTCTAATTATCTCTTGTCCATCTCCTTCCCATCCTTACTCCCTTTAACTATCCCTTTAACTACGTATGACATACCACACATGCCGACAACACACAGTTTAGTGATCAGATCTGGGTCTCGAAATCTCTTCTCCGTCTTCTTGCCTCCCTATTCTCTTTAACTATCCCGTATGCCATACCACACATGCCGGCAACACACAGTTTAGTGATTAGATCTGGGTCTCGAAATCTATTCACCATCTTCTTGCCTTCCTGTTCTCTTTAACTATTCCGTATTCTGTATGCCATACCACACATGCCGGCAACACACTGTTTAGTTTTTTTTTATTTTATTTTTTTATTTGAATTTTATTTTAGTAATTTGTACATTTAAGGTTACAAATTTCTAATTAATTATAATATTTTATATTTCAGCTAATTAATTATAATATTTCAAATTCACTATATTTTTTCTTTCTTTTTTTCTTGTTTTATGTAGCTCCTACAATACATCTTGAACTTTTCAATTGGTGAGGACTTAAGAGTTTCTGGTAGTGTGTTATATAACTTAATTCCTTTGTATAGCAAACTGTTTTGCGTATTCGTTTTGTCCTTTGTGTTTAATCTTATTTCCTTGCACGTCCTTGTGTAATGTCTGTGAATGTCCTTATTGTATACGATTTTATTTGAGAAGTATTTTGGTAACATGTTGTTTAATATTTTGTGAATAAATATCAACGTATTCAAGGTCAGCATTTGTTTCATTGTTAACCAATTGAGTTCCTTTAACATTTTATTTATTTTCGAAAATCCATTTCTTCGGAGAATTATTCTCATTGCTCTGTTTTGGAGAATTTGAAACTTATTCTGTTCTCTTTCATTACACAGGAAAAGGATACTTGAACAGTAGTTGAAGTGTGGAGCAATAATTGAATTGTAAATGGTGATGGCAGTTTTTCCGGAAATTTTTTATTAGATCTGGGGCTCTCAACATGTTCTCCATCTTCTTGCGCTCTCTATTTTCTTTAACTATTCCGGATGCTAGAAGACATGTCGACTACGGACAGTTTAATGATCAGATCTGGGTTCCGAAATTCCTTCCAAATATCCTTGCTCTCTTTATTCCATAAACACGCCGACCACAAATTGTTTAGTGATCAGATCAGAATTTCGAAATCTCTTCTCCATCTCCTTGCCCTCCCTATTTCACACATTTGCCGACCACAAACCGTTTTACCAGGTTAAAATCATAACCATAGAAATGTATGTAATAACTTTCATGCGAAGGTGCCCCACCAAACAACTCAATGGAACAGCAATTTAACAATTGGACTGCGATAGAAAAAACAAGACTTTATTTGAAAGAAAAGTGAGCATCCGTCGCACGGAGGGTCCCATTAGGAGTAGCACAGCTACCGGCCGGGGCCGCTTCTGTGTTATGTATGCCGTGTGGCGTATACCGGGTACCAAGTACCTGCCTCTACGAGTGTGTTATGGTTGCCCATAATTCATACGAACATACTATACAAGCGGCAGGTTGCCCATAAATCCTACGAACGAACTATACAAGCGGCAGGCAGCTGTGTGTCACGTGCTCAGTACATGTACATTCTCGCGTGATTATTGCTGTCCCTCTCAGGCTGGCAGAAGACATTACCATATATGGCTACACGGCGCGAAATCCAGCCAATGGCAGAAGACATTACCTTATAGGGCACACGTTCGAGTCTTCCGTCTCGCTCATCACGGACAGAGAACTCCGGCCACCGTTCACCGAAGCAACAGAAATATTTCAGAGAGCGGCGCGGGCAGTCGTACGCACTACTACGTACTGTCGGGCAGTATGCCACCCTTCGGCGCGGCTAATTAAGCCTTCACCTACGATTCAAGTATGGCGCTATCACTACAGACGCCTGTATAATCCTACTGCCGCCTACCATAGCAGCCCTGGCCGCGCACGGTTTTTAATCCGCCTACGTGCCGACGAGCCGAGAAATTCACAACGGCCGCCTACTTAATACCATGGCCGCCCAGACGCGCACGGCTTTTAATCCGCCTACATTGCCGATAGCCGCTTAATTCACCGTTATCACCCACCGGTTCGGTAAGCTGACCGAATCCGCCCACCATGACGCCGAGAAGCCGCCCACGCACCCCGAGCCGCCTCGTTCCTGCACACGATCTATGAGCTTTGCTCTAGATCTCTCCACTTCGTAGGAAGCTGCCTGCATCCGTACGACGCCACGTGAGATTTTAAACCCTCTTATAGTATTTCCGAGCCTAAATTCAGTAGTATTTCTAGTGCCTCTCTCTCTCTCTTATGCTAGGCCTTAAACAGCTTACCTGGTTGCCTGTAATGTTCACCCTTGCATTATTGAATACATTTGAATTGTGCCTAAACCTTGTTTCATTGGAGTCAACCATCGACAGCCTCGGAGGAGCCCTACTACCCTGAGCTGAGCCTTCCAAGCCGAGGCATATTGCCCCCGGGGGGCCTGCTTAACACTTGTTCCCCCCCCGGGAGGGACATATTTCTGGAGACCAGAAGTATAACACTGGACCCTACGTGGCTTCAGTATCACCCTGGCCCCAGGAAGTATGACACTGGCTTTCAACGTGGGGACCAGTAGCATGACACTGGCGCGCCAACTGGGCCGAAGTCTTGTCGATTGTTGTCTCCCTAGAAACATAATTATGTAATCTTAGCTATAAATATTTTATATTTGTGCTCCCATCAACAACGGTAGTTCTGTGTGAATTATTCTAAACGTCGCGAGTCCGTCGGCTAGTGCTATTCGAGTGTTAGGTATTTTAAACATCGCTTACTACCGTAGCATTCATTCCCACGCTATTACGTTTCTATCGTGGCATCTTAGCTATAAATATTTTATATTTGTGCTCCCATCAACAACGGTAGTTCTGTGTGAATTATTCTAAACGTCGCGAGTCCGTCGGCTAGTGCTATTCGAGTGTTAGGTATTTTAAACATCGCTTATTACCGTAACGTCTTACGCTATTACGTTCTATCGCGGCAGTCAGAGTTGTTCGTCATTCGCGCGGAATTTTTTTTAATTGAGTAATGAATATCGTTATTTTAAATTCTCCGAGTGGCTGCTGTGTAAGTTGCGTTATTTCTTCCTTGAAGAGCAGTGGTTGTTTCCAATAAAAGGTAGTGACTACTGTCGGATTGTGCTCGTTCACATCCGTTCCCCTGTAATAGGAAGTTGTAAATGCGACTGCCAGCAACTGCTCTCGTCTTATATTAATCGTCCGAAATTTTTTTTTTGCTTTGTTCATTATAATAACGCATAATCATGGAGGCCACCATACCAATAATGGATAGAATATTAAATTTCGAGAAAGCAAACGCGTCGGTATTAAGAAAAATGTTGATGGATAGAGGCATAGTCCCCAAAAGGGCTTTGTTGTCTTTACGGAAACAATGTGTCGAGTTTAATGAATCCCTTAGTGGGCGGGTTGAGTCTCCTGCTATTTTATTAAATTCTCCAAGTGTAGCAACCACCCCAAAAACTAGTAATTCGGGAAACCTCGTTAACATAGTATCCTCGCCTACGCAAAATCACTATGAAAGGACTACCACAAGGTACGTTGAAAGAAAAATAGTTAATTTAACAAATTGGAAAATTTCTTTTGACGGGAATTCGGATGTCCGCGCTTTTTTAGACAGAATCGCCGAATTACAATACGCGAGGGGCGTTGATTGTCAAGATTTGGCTAGGGGTTTTGTCGAACTTCTCACTGGTTCAGCACTATTATTCTATAGGAAAATTTTCAAAACTAATCTAAAGTGGGAAGAAATTAAAACAGCCTTTTTGAAGAGATTCGAGGACCCGACGTTTCAAATGACTGAGAAGTCGAAGTTATTTAACTTGTGTCAGAAAAATAACGAAAGAGCTGCGGATTTTATTTTGGAAGCTTTAGCTATCAATTCCAAGCTGAATTTGCCGTTAGAAGAGTCGGAACTTTTATCGTTAGTCACAAAAGGTCTCACGCCAGATTACGCACAACTGAAGATCGGTAAAAATATCACCAACGTTTCGGAGTTACAAGCGCTATGTGAGGAGATGGATAAAATCAAATTCAGTCGCGCATCAAGTAAAAAGGCAGTCGAGCCGGAGGTCGTCTCAAGTTATAAGGAGGTTGACAGTGATTTGGGAATTAAATCTAAAATTCACCGTTACAAGCAAATGTATAACGTACCGGTTCGGCAGTATGTAAATCTAATATCATCCCTGAATGATAAGTTATCATCACCATTGTCTGAATTAGACTTGGTTCTTATAATTAAAAATGGGTTGTTGCACAAATATAGTAAACTATTCTCGTACGATGTGCCCCGTACTTGCGCGGAGGTAATACAAAGATGCGAGATCTTAGAAGATACTCATTTCGATAATTCCCAACAGAATCACAGGGTTAGAACTTTCGGACGTAATAAGAACTCACAGCTCGCGGCGATTTCACAAAGAACCACGGATATCGCTAATCGTGCTTGTTTTAAATGCAATCAAAACGGTCACTTTGCAAAAAATTGCAATAAAATTAACAGCAACAGCGTCCCGCGCCGTAGCCCACGATGGAAAAAGCCTGATTACAGCAGAGCAAACGATTTTCCTGATCTCTCTAAACCACCCCCGACTCATTGTAATTCGAATCAAAAAAACTTCTAGGCGGTCATTGCAGTCCAAAGCCATCAGCAGAGACAATCGAAAAGGAATGGAATGACTGGTTAGGTTACGTGAAGGTTTTTCTGAATACCGATCCACTCGAGGCAGTGAATGTGAAGTGTAGCGGAGATGGCCGGCCACATGTCACATTCAAAGTTAAAAATCGTGTTTTATCAGGTTTACTAGACTCGGGTGCGTCACTATCTTGTATAGGTGGGAATTTGCACAAACAATTCACGTCTCGTGCGCTGTCCCCTTGTGATCTGGTAATTACTACAGCAGATAACAAGAGACAGGAAGTTTCTGGCAAGCTGTCACTTCCAGTAGTTTATAACGATAAGTTGCAGACCATAGACTTTGTAGTGATACCTTCGCTCGGCCGGAAAATTATTTTAGGCGTGGATTTTTGGAAAAAATTCAACATAGCTCCAAATTTATTTACAGCAAATCAAAGTATTACGTATACTTCCATCTCAGAAGTTAACGTAGTAAGGTCAAAAAACGATCTCACACCCGCGCAACTAAAAACACTTAGTGATGTGATAGAGGAATTTCAATCCATATCTTTTGCTAAACGCGGTTTAGGTAAAACTAATTTGATCAAACATGTTATCGAAACTGAAGGAACCCCAATAAAACAACGTTATTACCCCCTGTCACCAGTAAGGTTGAAACAGCTAGAATGTGAGGTGGATAAAATGTTGGAATTAGGCGTAATCGTTAAAAGTAAATCTCCTTGGTCAAACCCGGTTATTTTAGTTCCCAAAAAGGACGGAACAGCTAGGTTCTGTTTGGACAGTAGAAGACTCAATGCTGTTACAAGGGCTCAAATTTATCCGTTGCCAAACGTTCATCGTATTCTTGATAACTTACGGCATGCAAACTTTATTACTTCCTTAGACTTGCTTAAAGCTTTCTGGCAGATACCCTTGCACCCTTCGTCTTGTGAGAAAACTAGTTTCGTAGTTCCAGGTAGGGGTACCTTCATGTTCGTAAGACTACCCTTCGGGCTACGTAATGCTCCTAGCGAACTGCAACGCCTCGTGGACACCTTATTTGGTCCAGAATTCGAACCCAACCTTTTTGCATATCTAGATGATCTAATAATTATCTCACGTACCTTTGAAGAACATATTGAACTCCTTAAAAAGGTTTGTAATATTTTAAAGGCCGCCGGATTAACATTAAATATAGAAAAGTCGGAATTCTGTAAATCAAGACTCAAATATTTAGGTTTCGTAGTGGACAAGGAAGGTCTCCGAACAGACCCGGCAAAGATAGATACTATCAAAAATTTCCCCCGACCTCAGAATACAAAACAGGTAAAATCATTCCTTGGATTATGCAGTTATTATAGACGTTTTATCAACAACTTTTCAAATATTGCAGCCCCTTTAACTCACATAACTGGTGGTAAAAAGAACCTACCTAATTTTACGTGGAATGAGGAGATAGAAAAATCATTTTCCGCCTTGAAGAATGCCTTAATTTCAGCGCCGGTACTAAGCTGCCCTGATTTTAAGTTACCCTTTATAATACAATGTGACAGTTCCAATTTCGCCATCGGAGCGTGCCTTTCACAACAATTTGAGGACGCAGAACACCCCGTCGCGTATTACTCCAGAGTACTCTCTAAAACGGAGAGAAACTATAGTACAACTGAACGCGAATTATTGGCCATTCTCGACGCCGTATACAACTTTCGCTCGTACGTCGAAGGGTCAAAATTCACAGTGGTCACGGACCATTCAAGTTTAAAATGGCTTATGTCACTCGAGAATCCAACAGGTAGACTTGCCAGGTGGGGGACACGCTTGTCTCAGTTCGATTTTGACATAATTCACCGTAAAGGCTCCCTTCATGTAGTTCCAGACGTACTATCTCGTATTGAAGTTACCCAATTAAATTCATTACTTGGCACGCCTGGCTCTAAAGACAAGTGGTACTCAGAGCTGTATAATAAGTGCGCCAATAACCCACAAGCTAGTCCTAATTTCTTAATACAAGGTAATAGGTTGTATAAGCATTGTAAAGCTGATTTTTCCTTACATACAGACTACGAATGGAAATTAGTATCCCCGGTAGAGGATAGACAGGCCTTAATCTCAGAATGTCATAATTCACCCACAGCAATACACCCAGGTGTGTTTAAAACCTTTAAAAAATTATCGTTAAGGAATTTCTGGCCCGGAATGTATAATGATGTAAAAAAATTAGTGTCCAATTGCAATATTTGCAAGGCTTATAAACATTCAACTAAGCCAGCCTTAGGTCATATGTCCCACCCCAAAAACGTAGATCGCCCTATGCAAAGTCTTAGCGTAGATTTGATAGGTCCCTTTCCGAAAGGTTATGACGGAAACTTTCATATTCTGAGCGTGGTAGACGTTTTTACTAAGTACTGCTGGTTATTCCCATTACGCCACGCGACGGCAAAAACCATAATAGAAGCCTTGGAATACAATATATTTTTACCAATCTCTGTACCTAGAACACTCATAGTTGATAACGGTCGCCAGTTCACTTCAGGTGCTTTTAAAGCCTTCTTGTCTCAATACGGCGTTCCTGATGTATTTTATAATTCTTTCTATACTCCTATGAACAACACGGTAGAGCGCTATAACCAAACCATCGGAACCTCGTTGGCTATTTTGGTGGGCAACGATCACCGTCAGTGGTCAAAGCACGTCAGAACGGTACAAGCAGCAATTAATAATACGGTCAACCTTACTACTGGATACACCCCGTTTTTCCTCATGCACGGCTTTGAACAGACAGTGCATGGCACGTCACATTGGCGTATCTCCCCGGGTGCTAGTCAAAATAACACACAACCAGATACGGTAGTGGATTATGCAAATAAACTACAAGAACTTGTAGCCGTGTATGACAAGGTGAGCGATTCACTCGCCGCCGCGTATAAACAAAGCGCTTTTCGTTATAACACTAGACACAAGTTGGAATCCTATAAAATCGGAGACAGAGTTTGGAGAAGAAACTTCCCTCAATCTAAGGCAGGCGTATATTTTTCAGCCAAACTGGCACCCCGTTTTGTAGAGAACAGAATAAAGGAAAAAATCTCTAGCACGGTATATGTACTAGAGAATTTAAATGGAAAAATTGTCGGTAAATTCCACATTAAAGACATAGTAAAAAAGGGTAGTGACACCCCGGTCGTTGCAACCTTATAAGTGTTTTTATTTATGTTTTTGTTGTTATTTTCTCTGATTAGTCCGGTTATTAGTTGAGATATAATTATTACCCCTTAGGTACAACCCTAGGACGTCATGAACCCTAGTGGTTAGTACGAGGTTATAACACATATAACTTAACCTTTGTTATTAGAGAAGTATACAATTCCTTTCTTAATGGATCGTCATCACAAGTGTTGACAATCCGGGACGCCGGTATGTCTGCACGTGAAGACTTGTGTTATTATTGTTATTATTATAAAAAAAAGAGGTAACTCACCTTACACTAGTGAAATTACTGATGCGATATTTAGTTCATTTATTGTAATGACTATTATTGGTAGTAATAATTTATTACTTTCTCCTAGTGCGTAGCCACTTAGGTTGTTTTTTTAAAAAAAAAAAAAATGTTTTTTAAATTTATATATGAATGTGGTTACATAAGTATATAAATTCGTCTAAGAAACACGACACGATACACTGATTGAGGGCGTAGTTCAAGGAACCCTAAATTAGGCTAGGTTTTTCATTAGAAAAAACTGCGTTAGGTATTCAGTATCCTGCCCGGGACCGAAGTAGAGACCTAATTTCTATTTTCGTGGAACAATTTGCATTCTAAAAAGTACTTAATTTTAGATGCAATGAAAGAATATGCAAGCATATTCTTTTCTTTTCGTTGACAAGAGACGGCATAAGAAAATTCTTGTACAAGTGGTAGGTATAAAGGCACCTAGCTCTCATCATACTGGGGTAGGTCATTGAGTAGTAAGAAACTTAGGAACCTTATGGTTGTAAATAACCTTGTGTATATATTAATATAAGGTCATGTATAAATGGAAATATCATTTCAATTTTAATTTTTTTTATTTTTTGTCCTTTTTTTTTCGGGTTTTTCAATCTCTTTCATTGTCGAATTATTCTCACATGTAGGTTAAATCGTTATGGTATTGGACATCTCACACGTTGCGATATAGGAGAAATTGGGGCGGTAAAACGTTCACAATCGGGTAGTTACTCACTCCTTAACGGGGTATGTCTCAATTCTAGCGTATGTTGGAGTGAATTCACGATGAAAAGGCAATGTAATAATAATATTACCACATTTTTGTTATCAGAATCGGCCCAATAGACAACACTATTCGGTTCACATAGGTTGTGGTGGTATCGAATTTTAACCTTCTTCCGCGATCATATAACAACGGTTACTCGTTGTGTGGTATTATAGAGCTGTTACAAGTCCGATAGGATGGAACTTGGGTATCGACCTAACGTGTCATTCGGCAGGTAAACTATAATCCAAAGCGTGATAGGATGGCTAAACTCCTTAGAATTAGAGCAGAAGGATTGTTGGAAACGCGAATTTCCGAACAATGGAAGTATATATGATTCCGGTGTTAGGAAGAAATTCGTTACTCAATTAAAAAAAATTTTTTCCTCTTCTAATAACATTGTCGGTAGTATTAAATTTTCGTATTTTTTGGTAAAAATACGTGGCGTTGTTGTTATTTATTTTAATTTTTTTTTTCTTCTCCCCTTACGTAGTCAAACCCTGAGAGTTTAAGTTGAGTTGAGACAAACTCGAATTGAAAGTTATTTAACAAAATTGTACTCACACACATAGAGTTTTTGGTGGGTAAACAAATGTATATTCAAGTGTTTTAATTATGATAAATGTAATTAATTAAATTACTATATAAATATTTTGTAAACACGTAATTGATTACTTCGGTATCAATATGGTAAGCCAGCGTGTAAAGTCCTTGCCATATCAGGACGCAATTGTACGGTGTTTTGTAACTTGCTATATCACTGTATTCAAATAAGGAGTAGTACTTCTCGTAGTAAGAAGATTTAAGAGTATGCACCCAGTTGAGTAAATTAGCTCGGTAATGTCATAAAGTTATGTCATTCGGGTCGTATTGTTCTTATTAGAGAATAATGTAATTGCACTTATGGTCATTACGGTTCGTCTGGTTATTTTGGTGGGAACACCTAGAGGGTGTCCTATGTGGTTTCGTCGAACGCAAGTTCACCGTGAGGATTCCAAGGGATCTATCCGGTTGTCTATGTCGTTGCGGCAAGGGTATATTTCTAGTATACCAAGTACAGCGCTGTACGGGTCACCGAGGGTGAGTCGAGAAAACATGAGAGGATTCATATTATGCCTGAAAATTAATATTCATGATAGGTTTTGTAGCATTACCTTACAATTATATGCGAACATGAGAGGATGGTCGTTTATGCCTGATAATTAAATGCAAACCAGACAAACCATGACAAGCTGAGAGTGCGGGAAACTAACATTTGGGTTAAAATTGAATTGTGAAAATAGCATAAAGTGTATAAAAACAAAGTTGTATAATGTTAAGAATTCTATTGTAAGACGCGAATATGAGTTGGTTTCGATCATTTCATGACATTGGTCAGCGTACAATATTCCATAACAGGAATAAAGTGTATAAAAACAAGTTGTATAATTTTAAGAATTCTATTGTAAGACGCGAATATGAGTTGGTTTCGATCATTTCATGACATTGGTCAGCGTACAATATTCCATAACAGGAATAGTGTTGGAAATTTTTTGTTTAATTTTAAGATTTTTACATGGTAGTAATCCTTCTCGGAAGGGTCATGTTTTCTTTATTTCTTCATGCACCTTCGTTAGCGTGTCTTGTATCGCACTAGGTACGTCACATTTTTTTTAATTTCTTGAGAGAGTTGGCAACCTTTGTTCAGTTTATTGCTAGTTTTTTTTTAGCTTGGCTCACAGGTAGTTAAAATTTTGTTGGCTCTTAGGTAGGGAGTGTTTAAATCCTGGTGAAGAGGTAGCTCTGTACCTCACATTGTGGCAATCATCGCATCACATGCTGTATGGAAGGTCGTGGTCCCCTGCATCAGCCTCGCTGCCTTTTCCCTTCATTTTTCAGGGGGAGGAGGGTAGTGTTATGGTTGCCCATAATTCATACGAACATACTATACAAGCGGCAGGTTGCCCATAAATCCTACGAACGAACTATACAAGCGGCAGGCAGCTGTGTGTCACGTGCTCAGTACATGTACATTCTCGCGTGATTATTGCTGTCCCTCTCAGGCTGGCAGAAGACATTACCATATATGGCTACACGGCGCGAAAT